>OZ010588.1:110532335-110619835 GCA_963932145.1 Acanthosepion lycidas | reverse complement strand
CTAGTTTTGTTACGACTAAAAGTTTCATGCAATGAAATGATCCTCAGGTAGTTCTAAGAAAGAATATGAAAAAACAAACCTCAAACTATATACATACAACACAGAAAATAGGGGTAAAGACCTGTATAAAGTTGTCAGGAGAAAAAAATAAAATATGAGAGAGAGTGTGTGTGCGAGAGAGCGAGTGTGTGAGAAAGAATGGAAAGTATGTATTATAGTGAGAGGCAACAATGATAGGAAATAATTCAAGATTCAGATAAACTTTGTATTCATTTATGTAAGGATATTTCAGTAAAATTAATAAATACTGTTAGTAATTACAAAGCCAGGAGAAAGAAAAACCGAGATGAGGGAGCTAGGAGAGAAAAGAAATAAATAAAAAAATTGATATGAGAGGAAGGGAAAGAGAGAGAGAATGCAAAGGAAAGAGAGAGTGCAAGGGAAAGAGAGAGAGAGTGCAAAGGAAAGAGAGAGAGTGCAAAGAGAGAGAGTGCGCAAGGGAAAGAGAGAGAGAGTGCGCAAAGGGAAAGAGAGAGAGAGTGCGCAAAGGGAAAGAGAGAGAGAGTGCGCAAAGGGAAAGAGAGAGCGCAAAGGGAAAGAGAGAGCACAAAGGGAAAGAGAGAGCGCAAAGGGAAAGAGAGAGAGAGCGCGCACAAAGGGAGAGAGAGAGCACAAGGGAAAGAGAGCGCAAAGGGAAAGAGAGCGCAAAGGGAAAGAGAGCGCAAAGGGAAAGAGAGCGCAAAGGGAAAGAGAGCGCAAAGGGAAAGAGAGAGAGAGCGCGCACAAAGGGAAAGAGAGAGAGAGCACAAGGGAAAGAGAGAGAGAGAGAGCACAAAGGGAAAGAGAGAGAGAGAGCGCAAAGGGAAAGAGAGAGAGAGAGCGCAAAGGGAAAGAGAGAGAGAGCGCGCACAAAGGGAAAGAGAGAGAGAGAGCACAAGGGAAAGAGAGAGAGAGAGCACAAGGGAAAGAGAGAGAGAGAGCACAAGGGAAAGAGAGAGAGAGAGTGTGAGGGAAAGAGAGAGAGAGAGTGTGAGGGAAAGAGAGAGAGAGTGTGAGGGAAAGAGAGAGAGAGAGTGTGTGAGGGAAAGAGAGAGAGAGAGTGTGTGAGGGAAAGAGAGAGAGAGTGTGTGAGGGAAAGAGAGAGAGAGTGTGTGAGGGAAAGAGAGAGAGAAAGAGTGCAAAGGAGGAGGGAAAGAGAGAGAGAAAGAGTGCAAAAGAGGAGGGAAAGAGAGAGAGAAAGAGTGCAAAAGAGGAGGGAAAGAGAGAGGGAAAGAGTGCAAAAGAGGAGGGAAAGAGTGCAAAAGAGGAGGGAAAGAGTGCAAAAGAGGAGGGAAAGAGTGCAAAAGAGGAGGGAAAGAGTGCAAAAGAGGAGGGAAAGAGTGCAAAAGAGGAGGGAAAGAGTGCAAAAGAGGAGGGAAAGAGTGCAAAAGAGGAGGGAAAGAGATAGAGAATGCAAAGGAGGAGGGAAAGAGATAGAGAATGCAAAGGAGGAGGGAAAGAGATAGAGAATGCAAAGGAGGAGGGAAAGAGATAGAGAATGCAAAGGAGGAGGGAAAGAGATAGAGAATGCAAAGGAGGAGGGAAAGAGAGAGAGAGAGTGCAAAGGAGGAGGGAAAGAGAGAGAGAGAGTGCAAAGGAGGAGGGAAAGAAAGAGAGTGCAAAGGAGAGGAGATGAGTAAAGAGGAAAAAAGAGGTATAGAAAGCGCTGAAGAATAAAAAGAGAGGAGGAAATAGTAAGGAAAGAAGAGATGAAAAAGAGACAAGAGGAAAGAATAGCAAAAAAATGTAAGAAAAGGAGTGGAAATAAGGAGGAGATGAGAGAGAAGAAAAAAGGAACAAGTGAGGGAAGAAGAAAAAAGGAAGAAGAAAAAAGGAAGAAGGAAGAAAGGAAAGATATCTGAGAGTAAAAACAAGAGCAATAAGAAAAATAAGGAAACAAGTGAGGTAAGGAGAGATGGGAAAAAAAGAAAGAACGGAAGGATACGAGAGAGGAAAGAGAACAAGAGTGAAAAGGAGTGTAAAGAAACAAGTGAGGAAAGGAGAGACAGTAAAAAAAAAAAAAGGAACGAAGCCAGAGAGGAAAGAGAACAAGAATGGGAGATGAGAAGAGGACTAAGAGAATGAATTTATTGGAGCATATTCAGTTTGTATTGCATTGTAAAACAAGGCAAAGTAGGATGCAATGTTTCCATGACAACAAACATTTTCAAAGATTTGTTAGAATCATTTCAATGCTTAAAAAAGATTAAAAAAAGAAAAAGAAAAAAGTAAATAAATGTAAATGAAAACAAAAGTAAGAATCAAATTAAATTAATGAATAAATACATACATAAAGAAATAAGGTGGTGGGGGCAGAGGAGTGGGAATTAGACAAAAATGAATTAAAATACAAAATAGAATTCCTTCAATTGTAGAATTTATTAAATTTTACCAAGTCCTTTCTGTAGAAAAGTGTCCATTGTTAAGTCATTTCTCTTCCCCTCCTCCTCCTTTTTGCTGAAACTCTTCCTTTCAATATCACTTCACCCTCCCAGTTTATTTTGCTCACTCTCTTTATCTTTCTTTCATTCATGCTAATTCTCTCATTTTTTTTTTTTTTTTTTTACTCCTCCATTTTTATTTCTCTCTCTTTTTTTTTTTTTTTTTCCTAATCCCCCTCCCCTTTTTTTCTGCCTGGATCAACATCGAAGACCAAATAGTACTGGAGGAAGATTCATTTTTAGCCTGTTTATATAACAGAAACACTACCACAAAATAATTAAACAACATTCTACATCTCTTTTCTTTCTAATTTCACTCAATTCTACTTGTTTTGGAGGTGAATTTCTTTTGCTTTCTTATTCTCTCACAATCCTGTCCCCACCGCTCTCTCTCTCCCCTCATTACTTTCCCACAATCCTGTTCCCTCTTCCTCATTACTTTCCCGAAATCCTTTCCTCTCTCTCTCTTTCTCTCCCCTCCTTAATTTCTCACAATCCTGTTCTCTCTTCATCCTTACTTTTCCAAAATCCTTTCCTCTCTCTCTCCCCTCATTAATTTCCAACAATCCTGTTTTCTCTCTCTCCCTTAAATTTCCACCATCCTGTCATTTCAGTGATTTTTTTTTTGAACCATCACACTTACTCTCTTTACACCCCACAACTATGTCTTTTTTTTTTTCACTCTCTCATAATCCAATATTCTTTCTCTTTCACCTCACAATCTTTTGCCTTCTATTTACCCTCCCACAATTCTGTTCACTTTCTTTTTACCTCCCCACTCAATTCTATGTCCTTTTTAACATCATTCCTATCTCTTCTCCCTCTCTTTAGCCCTTTCTTCTTCCTCTCTTTATCTCTACAATTCTATGCTCTCTCTTTCCCCTCCTACAACCTTGTCAACTTTTTACCCCTTCAATCTTACACCTCCTCTTTTTATCCCCATATCCCTATATCATCTTTTTTTCACTTCTGTACCCTCTCTCTTTTTAGACCATATAATCCTATCTTGCTTCTACCCAACACAATTCTATATCCTTTTTCTTTTTATCCCCATAAACCTATTTACTTTTTACACCCAACACTCCGATATCATATCTCTCTTTTTACCTTTTCACAACTCTCTCTCTTTTTCTGTTCTTCAATCTAGGCTCCTAAACATTTACATTTTTCCCTTTTATAAAATCAGGGCAACTATTTTTACCATTGGCTTTCTTCTTTTTTAACCCAAAATCTCTTTCACTCTCTTCATTCCTTCCTCCACCCCAACCTTCTCTTTATTCTTTCCTATCTTCTCTTTCTTCACAACTTCCTTTTTTTTTTTTCCTCTTTCTTATCTACCCTCAATTTCTTCTCTCCTTTCTTTATTTTTTTCTCACCTTTTTTCATTTTCAGCTTATCCTTGTCTCCCCGCCCCACTTATCCTTCCTCTCATCTTTTCTTTTAAGCTCACATCTTCTTTCTAATAATCATGTTTTCCCCCCTTTTCATCTTTAATAAATTTCCCATACATTCAAAATACAAGCTTCTTGCTGGTGGATATATTTAAAATAAAATTTGATTAAAGAAAAATACGACAAAATATAATTAGTCCAGCATGACTTGCGATATAGCATTAAGATATATAATGTGTGTATATAATAAACAATAAAAAATGCATTTTATATATATATATATATATATATATATATATATATATGTGTGTGTGTGTGTAATAAACATGAAAATAACCAGCAATCATAAACTTTCTTAATTATGAATGTTTTTAAAAATTCAATTCAAACAAAGAAATTTTGAAGAAATTTATTTGAAATTTGTTAAGTGTTTTTTGCCTTTTATTAATTTTCCAAATATGTCATTAAGGAAAAAAAAACAAAAAGAAGCTAGAACCAATTCTATGCAATGCTCTCAATCTGAATGCACACATTGCGAATTCACACTGGAGGAAGAAATAATAGAATTTTATCAACTAAATAAGTTTATTATTATTTGATTTTAAAATCTATTTATATTATTATTTAAAGAATTTCGGTTACACACTCGTTTTGGGAAATAATTATCCATATTCACTTTTGTTATGCACACGTCTCTGTAAAGTACAATTCAATCATTACTTTAACGAGTAGACACACACACATACATACATACATACATACATACATATAGATATATTTTATTGATTTAAGCAATAATATATTTACCATATAAAATGTATTTAGGATGTGGTTTTGAGAATCCTATCTTGTTAGATAAATGAAAAAAAATGGACAAAAACTGGTAAACTCAAAATACTATACCATCACAAATATACAAGGTGTGGCAGAAATACCTCCCACATTTTAAACAGTCACCTGTGTGGTGCTAGTGAACTTAGGCAAGTGGCAATAGTGTCTTCATCTAGTTAATGTCTTACCATTATGTGGGCGGTATTTCTGCTGCACCCTGTATAGGCAATGTATGAGTAGGTGGGATGGTAAAAAGTCCTCAGCACTGAAAAAAATTAAAATCAAACACCTAAAAATGTGTTCAGTCTTTTAAGGTTTTTTAAAACTAGATTGGAGCAAGAATTCTTCAGCACCACCTACTAAATTGAAGACATACAGCTGGAATATAAGAAGAGAGAGTAAGAGGAGAATAGGGTGAGACAAAAATAAAGGGGGATAAAAGCTAGAAAGATATATAGCAGAGAGAACAAGTGCAAAGATGGAGTGCAGGGAGATTGAGGACAGGAGAGAGAGAGAGAGTATAAACAGAGACTGTGCAAAAAAAACTGAAAGCTAGAGAAATCAGACACGTGAGAGAGAGAGAGAGAGCGGAGAGATCGGACGCGAGAGAGAGAGAGCGGAGAGATCGGACACGCGAGAGAGAGAGAGAGCGGAGAGATCGGACACGCGAGAGAGAGAGAGAGCGGAGAGATCGGACACGCGAGAGAGAGAGAGCGGAGAGATCGGACACGCGAGAGAGAGAGAGACGAGAGAGATCGGACACGCGAGAGAGAGAGACGAGAGAGATCGGACACGCGCGAGAGAGAGATCGGACAAGCGAGAGAGAGAGGAGAGACAACAGACACAAGAGAGAGAGCAGAGACAACGGACACAAGAGAGAGAGAATAGAGACAACGGACACGAGAGAGAGAATAGAGACAACGGACACGAGAGAGAGAATAGAGACAACGGACACGAGAGAGAGAGAGAGCAGAGACAATGGATTCGAGAGAGAACAGAGAGAATGGATATGAGAGAGAGAGACAGCAGAGAAATAGAGTACAAGAGAGAGTGACAGAGCAGAGAGATCGTATATAAGAGATCGTGGGCCCAAGTGACAGAGAGTAAAGAGATTGAACAGATGTTTAGTCAGAGAGATACACACTGATGAAAAATCAAGCTGTATAACTCTGAATATGTATTTCAGTTCACCTAAGCTTAAAATGTTCACAGGTAATATAACCGTCCAGAACCATGCTTACCTTGTAATCCTCCTGAAAGTAAATGATACCTACTCTTGGGGCCATATTTGTTCAGATCTCTTGTGTGTTCTGCTAGTGTTATCTTCACAATGCATTGATCTTACTGATCATCTGTAAGATACAGTTGCCCAGAACATGGTGTATGGGTGTCAGAATTACCATTGTTGCCATCAATGAAGCACCACTGTTTTATCATGGCTAACATGCCAGCAATTCTCTGAAATAACCATCCAGCCTCTCAAAAGTACCCAATCTAACCACTCACACTATCTCTCTCTCAGCTTTAACTGAATACGAGCATGCAGGTACCTCTGTGGTATGATACTTGCTTTCATTGAACACTTTCCACACACAGTGTCTTCGGTATGATGATGAACTACGTCTGGCAGCAAGGCCTCAGATTGGGAGATTGGAGGCTTTGAGGATCATAGAACCACCTCTTAATTGATGTTGTTCCCAGGTTCATCCTGTTAGGGTCCCATGGTTAAATAGAGGACCCCCTCTCCCCAAACAAAAACAAAACACTATGAAAGTATAAAAATACATTTTTATAGTAAAAATACCAGTTACAGATTTTTATCTAAATTGCAAACAATATACACATACTAACAAATTGTAGTGACTTTAACCAAATTTGTTTCAAATACTACCAAACAACCAACATGAAAGAACGCTTTCATGACATTAATCCATATAGTATTCTACAATTTCTTAAATGAAATTGTATTCTAAAATATAACTTCAATAAAATCACAACATAAAACACATATATCACCACCTCTAGTAATTATGTCCACACAAACATGTATATATGGAAAGAGTATCATCTACCATGTATTCAACTGTGAAAGTAGAATAATATATATTATATTTTTATTACTTGAAAGCTCCCAAGAAAATTAAATTTTGTCATTAAATGGCATTTAAAGAACTGATATGCTGTTAAACAGCATATCAATTGATATCAATTGATGGAACCTTATCACAGTAGTCTCGAAATCTCAGACATATATGGTGTGCTAGTGTTTTTTTTTCTGTATGAAAAGAGAGGTGGAAGTTTTCAAATAAAGTATGGTGACAGGGATCTCTTGATTTTCAAAATTTTAGTAAGTGCACCTTGTTCATTCAAGAGACAAGATTAATTTTCAGGAACCATATGGTTCTTGAAAATGACTGAAACAACCAAAAAAGAACAAACACAAACTTCAGACAATTAATCCACAATTTCAATCCTGAAATACAATATCGTAAAGACATTATTGATTGTATTTAATTAAACTTGTTTAGATAAATACTTGCTGCCTAAACGTACCTTTTATATGGCCTGAAGATTGTGTTCAAGCAGGAAACAGACTGCCGCCACTTGGTGTTGACCTCAGTGCCAACTTTTATGTTTATATACACTATCTCTGATATTGAGTAATTTTATCCATAAATATAGAATACCTAAAAACTATATTTTTTACTCAGTGTGTGTGTGTAACTAGGATATAGAATCCAGACAAACTGGAAGACAGTTTCATTGACTCAATTACACATTTCAACACCTTTACATGGGATTCCCCAGATCAAAATGAAAGAAATGTGTGTGCGTGAAATACTTTTTCTGCTAAGCTCACATCGCTCACTTGGGATGAAAGAACAAAATTGTGCGCCTTTTGTATAAAAGTCATTATTTTAATTTATGCTGTTTTGTTTGAAATTTTTTGTTTTTTGTTTGTTTTGCTGAAATTTGTTTTTTTATATTCTCCAAGATTTTCTACAGTGAATTTTTCAGATTGGGTTGAAAGTAAAAGAAAGACTCATATCACTTTCCTACTTTAAATTCAATGCAGGACATTAATATATATATATATGTATATGTATGTGTCTTTTACTATATTTATTATGCCTGTTCCAATGTAACATTGCATAATAAATAAATATTTATGGCCCTACTTTTGTATTGAGCCCTGTTTTAAATTAATGTTTTGAACACTGAACTCTTACTCTTCATTCTTTTATATTTGGATATCTTTTACTTTCGACCCATTCTGAAAAATGGTTCTATTTTACTACGCAGACCAACATCAAAACTTTACTAGAGTCAGATCTGATCAAAAAGATAGTGTTGCTGTCATATCTAGTCTGGAGCTATACAATCTTCACTTTTCAGCATTTGAATTCTAAATTGCTTACACAACCTTATGAGGAGGTGACTTATTTTTCACTCTACAGCCCCAGTCAGATGCAGTGTTACAAGCTTATTGCTACTTTATGGCTACTTCCATACCAAATGTTCAGAATAGCGCTCCATTTTTTAGTGCTACAATTCAGACCTTTATTTTCAAAATCTGCCTCGCCACATCCACAGAGTTGAATTACCCTCATTCCCTATGTATTACTTTGATATGTGAATTCCCCTCTGAAAGCTTCCCAAGACTTTTTTGTATATGCTTCCTAGAACACTGGGATTTTAATCCCATCAAATCTATGATCAATTGTTATCTAGTCACCATATCCTTCTAAAGTTCACTTCTGTCATGTTCATATCATGCACATCATTCAATATCCCTCTACCTTTAGGGCCTCTTAGGCCTTGTATTGGATGAACTATAGTAAAAATAAAAAAACAAAATAGAGATTGAACTGTCACACAAAATATTCCATATATTTTTTCTTTTGATAACAGTCTGGCAAAATGGTGTCTGGCATGAAAGAGTGTACAAGCAGTATTGCATAATTGAATGCCTTTATTCAGAAAAAAAAGAAAGTAATTTAATTTTAAGTTGATTTGAGATAGAAATCATATAATAATGCAGATGAAGAAATTGTTTCTTATGATAATAACTAAGAAAGCAATATATATATATATATATATATATATATATATATATATATATATATATGCTTTAAGATATAGGCAATCAGTCAAGTTAAAATGAAAATGTGAATTGTCTGAACCCATTATTTTGTCCACTTTGTCAGTATTTTGACATTTCAACTGATACATCAGTTACCTGAGGATGGGTGGAGAATGTATCTGGTAATCCTTGAGGGCTTTTTTTTTTTCTTTCTTTTTTTTTAAAGAATTCCCCCCCCCCCTGGAACAATTCAATGAACCAAATGTAATAAAAAAGAAAAATGCTTTCTTGTATGGATCTAAAATCCACGTGGATCTTATATCTGTGAATTGTTCCAAAATGAGGTTACAAGAAATTTTAAGACAAAAAAATTACTTGAGAATAATTCATGGAATAATATTAATTCTTTGTATCAGGATTTTAAAGAAAACTTTTTGCATTCTTGGTATAAAAAAAAAAGAAAACTACAATTATCTTTTTCATTAGGTACCTCCACTAATTTTCAATATCCTGGTTTAAAATGAATTTTTATAAATGAAAAAGCTTTCTTGAATCTTTCATTTTAGCTTAATTGAAAGCTAAAGGATTAAATTTACTATTTCCAGTAAGCAAAATACTCTGGTGTATTTCAAACAGAAATTATACTGATTGGAATTATTGGGGGTGGATTTTTTTCTAAAACAGCTGATTAGTACTCTTTGTTAGTCATCTTAGTTGTTTTTTATCACAGTGTAATTCTCTGTATTAAAAAATCTTCCAAAAATAAAATATACTTTTCTGAAACTTTATTTGAGGAATATTATGATATAAAATATAATTAATCTGAATTGAAAAAAATACTTCAAGTTTAAAATAACAGAAAAATGGATTTTTTTTAAACAAACGGCAGCAGTGATTATGTACTCATCATTGCTCATCAGTCATGTAACAAATGCTGATAAAGATTTTTTTCTTAAGACAATAATGTCCTTAAAAAAGTTTTATTTACAAAACAAAAGCTTTTCTAATTAAATAATCTCATAGTTTTATTGCATTTTGTATTAGGTTGGTGCAAAAATAATGACGTAATAATGTTGTTTTTTGACGTTAAAACATACGTCAAAAAAACGACATTATCACGTCATTATTTTTGCACCAACCTAATATTTTCCAATTTGGAGCAGATTTTCAGGAAATAAGTAGTAGTTTGAAAAGAAAAATTGATGATTTACATTCTCCAAGGAATTCTGCTTTTAACTAATAAAAAATATTTTCAGAGGAAAATTTAATTTCTCAAAATTAAGTAAAGGGGGAGGGTAACATGAAATTATAATTTGTGAATAAGTCTTTGATATTCCATTAAAATCCAACAATTATTTGATTTTTAAAAGAATTTCCAAATCAATGTGTTTTTCATCAGAAAAAAGTGCAAAAAACACTAATCCTAAATATTACATTGACCACTAACAGAAAAAAAAAAAAAAAAAATTTTAACCCAGATTTTGAAGATGACACATAGGATTAAAAAATTTAATAAAATAATAAAAAAATACTTTGATCTTTCCTCTTAACCATTTTGATGATAAAACTGTTTTTATTAAGTTTGGGACCTTTTTTCATCATGGTATGCTGTTTTTTCAGCAAAAAAGTGGAGGTACCTAATTTCCATCCATAATAAACAAATAACTGACATTTATTCAAAACACAAGATTAGTAACAATATAAAATAATAAATAATAAAAATAAAAAGTCAACAAATGATAAACACAATGCTTTTATATCAAACAAGATACTTGTGTTTTTTCTGTTATTTTCTTAATCAATTCACCCCAAGCAAGGTGATAATGCCACTAAGAAATAAAGGACTACTGAGAGTGAAGGAGAATGAAAAGATTTTAGAAGAAGCCAGAAACACAATAATATAAATTTCAGTATTTAGGCAGAGACATTAGAAGTAGAGTTTAGAAGGAACCAAAAACCCAATCCTAAAGAGAGAAGGAAAGGAAATTACTCCTGTTCAAAAAAACAAAAACAAAAACAAAAAAAAATATCAAGGAAGTGGGTGTACTAGACAATAGGTGAACCTTTCTACTCCTCTTGTGGAAAAAATAAATAAATAAAAAATAAATAGTAAAAGTTTCAGTGTTTAGATAGAGACATTAGAAGTATAAAGTTGAAGTAGAATTTAGAAGGAACTGGAAGCTGAGTGTTTCTAAAATGTAATACAAGATGGATGTCATAAAAGATAAAAGCTCATAAAAATAAAAATCCAATAGAAATATTTTAAAATTATTTTGTTTTTATTTAAAACATAACAGAGAAACAGCTACATAGAAGTGTACCATACCTTCAGGACAGTGGCGATCATGGCTCTCCACAATTTCCTGTCTTTTATAACTCTTTATAAATGTTTTTTTTCTCTCTCTCTCTCTCCTAAACCCTGTTTTGCTATCCATTTACTAAAGTTTTCTAGGTAGGTTACACATTGTTTGTCCCTCTTGCCATCAGTTTATCCTGTGAGTATCAAATTTTCCAAGCCCTTTTTTGTCATTACGGGGGAGGGGGTGCGAAAGTAGGTATACAGTAAGAAAAAAGAAAATATGCATACAAGACGTCTTGTATCGATTATACAAGCAAATCAATAATAAACCTTAATCCCTCAAATGTTCAAACTGTTTGCAGCCATCATTCACACACCTGAATTAAATGAACCCTAGAATCATTATTATAATACTAGTATAATATTTACTGCATACCTACTTTTGCAGCGCCCAGTATGTGCCTTAGAAATGCCAACTACCTCTTTGTGATGTTAAGTATAAGTGTCCTTTTTGTTTCCATTTTTCTAAAATTTTCATCATTGCTCACATGTTCAGTCCATGGTATTCTCAGCATCCTTCTGTAGAACAACATTTCTATTACCTCAAGTTTCTTCTTCACCTGTGTGGAGATTATTCAGCATTTATTGCCATATGATATAGGAGGACTGATATTACATTACAGTTCAGTCCTCTTTTCTTTGCTTCTGATGAAATTTTCCTGTTTCTTAATACTTTGCTTAGCTTTTGGAAGGTAAGAAAAATTTTAAACTTTGGATCATTTACTTATGATGACAGGAGCAGTGGTATACAGGAATTAAGAGTAAGCAGGACTGATTAAAAAAGTAGCATGGGAGGGGTCATGGGCCAGAGGGAGGCGATGAAGTATTTTTCTTTGATTGAATAACATCCCCACATTGATACAAAAGATAATATGGTAATAAATAATGCTCAAATTTCAATATAGTTGTTCAACAAGACAAAATGTCAGCTCTCATTAGTCATGTGTTTTAAATGGAAAAGATTTTTGCAGTTTTTTTTTTCTTTCTTCCTTTACACAATCTATGGTCTTCACTGATAATTGCATTTCAGTTATTGCTAGCTGCTACAAAAATGGGGGCTTTTTTTTTTTTTCCAAAATGAAAGCAAAAAGATAAATAAATAAATCACAACTATTCCAATTTATATTTATCAAAAATCAGGGAATTATATTGTAATTTTTCTATAATTTACTTTTAGAATAAATGTTTTTCTATTCACTATCTCGAGTGGCTCTTCAGCCTTGTATTGGGTGAACATTATTAAAAAAAATTGCTATATTTTCATTTTGGTAGTGTCTTAATGCTTTCAAATTTATTATATTGCCCGGTTCACACTCCTTCCTTGTCTTTCGAACAGGAGTAACATCCTGGGTATGACGATGAACTACATCCAACGGAAAGGCCTCTGATCAGACTCATCTTCATCTTTACTGCCATATTCATTATGTCTCGGCCATTGTATGCTCCAGCCTACTCCAGGTGATGATATCTGGAATTTCAGACCAAACCCTTTATTTAGCCCACGGGGGTAGCTGGTCCTAATTCCACATACCATGCCTTTTTTTGGATATCTTATTTCAGTTATCTCCCTTTAGTAACAACACTCCGAGGTTTCGTTCTCTCCACTGAGGTCAGGGCTCGATCTCACAACTCTTTTGGATCAAGTCACTTTTTAGACTATTCAACCAACATTTTTATCCACTGGGCCATGTATCCTTGGGAATCAGAACAATCTACTCCCAAACAAAGGGTTTGGTTCAAAATTGCAACTAATATCACCTGAAGAAGGCCGGAGCTCGTAATAGTTGAAAACATTGTGAATATAGCAATAAAGATGAGGACAACAGTTTGAACAATGTAAATAGTTACAATACTACATCTCAAAAATATAAACAGAAATTTTCATTCTGTTTTAGGTAAAAGGTAAGCATTAACTTTAGAAAATCCATTTAATTAATCCATAAATTTACTAATAGACTTCAAGACACATCTCTGATATAAATATTGGAGTTTAAAGAGATTTTTAAATTTGTTTACATTTTTCATATACAGTGGCAATTCAAAGAGTTGATGAGTGACAAAAAAAGTACTAATGTTTTAAAAAAAGCCTAAAATGTTTATTTATATACAGAAATTAATTTTTGTTTTATTTCAGATTAGCTTTAGACCATTATATTTCAGATAGAACCAAATTTAAGTTCAAAGAAGGCATTTAAATTATTTAAAATGCATTTTTCAATATTTTTTTAGAAAGTCTGTGTTAGCAGCAGGACACGTTGGCATGTATAGATACAGGCCTCTCTGCAACTGGTTAAGATCCATGTCTTTGTAAGATGCCTCATGCCAATAAAAGCAGAAGGAAGATCAGCAGTCAGCAGTTGGGAAGACACTGTGTCTTATGAAGTTGGTCCTGTGAGTATTGGTCCTGTCTCTCTCCCCTCTCTGCCTATTATCCCTATAGTTGTTGGGAGAGCAATTGGTTAGGTGTTTCCTCCCAATCTCAACAGACACTTTGCTTACAAAATATATATATATTTATTAGTTCAAACGTTTTTAGTGGATACAAGTGTTTCAAATAGATGCCCGATTTTTTTGATTTATTTTTTTTATTTTAAACAGTGAGTTTTACATCCACTGGTCCACACACTTCAGAAATCTTAAGAAAATTTCATCTTGGGCAGTGTTATGAAGCTCTTTGTGGCTGAGCAGTCTAAAGCACTACAGATCAATCAGTGGTTTCTCCTACAAAAGGAGAAGCAGATTTGCACCCTGCTGGAGAGCACAAAACTTGGAGAGGATGTCAACTACAATCTCAAGAAATTTAAATGACATGGCTTGAAATAGATGTTTTTTAATTTTTTTTAATACTAAAGTTCACTGAATAACAAGGCTCAAGAACCATTCAAGGTAGAAAATTACTGAATGAAACATGTAAAAGATGGAAGGAAGTGAAGATTATGAGGACAAGAAAGATAAACAGAGGTGCTGAATGTTGACTTGAAGAACTTAAGATTGTTGTATTTTCGGAGTTTGTTCCACAAAATATCAGTTCTCAGGGAAAAGCAGTTCAAGTAGAACTTTTTTCTTACAATTGGTATACAAAGGAAGTATAGATGATTTAAATCCATGGATATAGTGAATCTTAGCTATAAATGTCTGCAGAAGTGCTGTGTAGTAGACTTCCAAAATATCCAACCTTTGTATAAAGACTGATTATTTATTTATTTATTTTTAACAGCTTATCAACCTTTCCCAGGTTATTTAAAGCCAGGAAATATTTTTAGATTGTAAAAATATTTTGGAGATAATAATGATTTACTAATACAAGTACTACTAATTAACCCATAGCTGAGGAAAAAAGAGGTGGATTCATACCTTTCCCAAGGGTATTTGCACATAAGTGAATATAACGAACCCGACTGGAATTGAAACTTGGATTCCCAATTAACAATTCTGAGTCATTATCCATTACACCACCCACACATCCAAGCTTACAGCACCTGGTATTCCCAAGTGGTCACCCATCAAGGTATTGACCAGGCTCGACATTACTTAACTTCAGTGACCATATGAGAACTGGCTGTAAGCTCCTTTGTATCAAGAAAAGACAATCAGCTATATCGTGAATAGATGTGTGCAAAACAGATGTTTGGGTTGAGTGTGTAAATAATCATAAAAATAAAAACTACATTAAACATCTTTAAACTTTAAAAAGAATGCATTGAATACATTCATTCAGTCAGTCAGTCATAAAAACACTGACCCACTCTAAATATTTTTGACAGTGCACACTTAATGTACAAGCCAAAGACCCATTCTACGAGCAGAGAAAAGAAGTTCTCTTGTCTCTAAAACTTTTGTATAAACATTTTCAGCAAGACATCTATTTTCTATGGTTCTTTGTAATTTTGCTAACTCCACTTTTTTTTTTTAATCACCCCCCCCAAGTGAGGCAATAATGCCACTAAGACGTAGACAGTTACAGGGAATTAAAGAGAATGAGAAGACTATAGTGTGGAGAAGTGAAGAAAAAACATAATAAAGGAACAGGAGTCATAAAGACAAAAGATGCCGACTGACATTGCATTTAAATTTTTGAGGATTGAAGGAGGCGGGGAAGCAAGAAAAGAAACTATTAAAATAGAACTGATGAGCGAGACCTAGTTGCCAATCTAGTAGCATGCTTAAATTCAAGCAGTTGAGATGCCAAGGAGGAAAGCTCATCAGAACAATTGCCATGAAAACATTTGTAGAATTTCTTATTCAAGACAGTTACATACAATAATAAAATTTAATTTGGTAAAATTAATATTTTTTCACTTGTCTAAATAATTTTGTACAATTTTAACAAAATTTAATTAAACATATTATTTTGACTTTAATCCCATTAGAAACTTGGCAATGCCTGCAAAAACAAAAATAGCATGTTAAAAAGACAGTTATTCCCATCACACTACTATTTCACTTTTTTTTCTTCTTTTTTTTTACTACCTTAATGTTTATTGTTTTAAAAAGTAATGATTAGTATTTTAATAAAACCCAAACATATGAAAGTGGATTTATACGTTTTCTTTATTCTTGAGAATTAACAACAAAGATATCAAACCCTATTTATTTATTAGATTGCTGATTTATAAGAATAATTTTATATTTACAAGATTATAAAAATATTTGAACGAAAAAAAAAATGAAATATTTATTATTCACCATTTCATAAAGAAATAAATGTGAAAAGAAATGTTTTTATTCATAAATTTATAAAAATGTCTGAACAAGAAAATTTAAACATATAACAATGAGCAACTATAATTATAAATTTTGAAAAAAGTGCATTTTCTGGGCTTTTCTTTCATTTGCTCTCACCACACAAATTCACTAAAATAGGTTGAGAGCATCTGAACCAAACATTCTTTTAATTTTAGATTTTAGGTGAGACGACAAACACTCAAAATATTGAGTGTGTATCTTCCTATTCATTGGATGGACAAAGTTTTCCTTGTGTTTAATTACAGAATGTCTGTAATTTTTACCACAAATATTGCAGTGTTTTTGGTTTACATATTTTGATAATTTTGTGATTTTTAAATCAAAAGATTTTTCATATTTTTTTTTTTTTTTATAAAATAGTAAATAATAAAACTTTATAAAAAGGTAAGTAATAAATATCACATTGTACTTGGTTCACATATTTTTATAATCTTGTAAATAAATATTGCCAAATGAGAATGGTGTAATAGTGGTGTCAAGGAATTAACCATTCTTTGACAAACACCATTTTTTTTTTTTGCAGGCACAAAGGTTAAACATTGCCAAAGATTTTTTTCTCTGTTCCAGTAATTTTCATTAATGTGAAATATCAGATGACAACAATGCTTATTATTATTATGAACGAACACTGTAGTTTTTCTAACTTACAAGTGAATTTTGACAAGACATAAATTCTTTCTATACAAACACAAAAAAAGAAAAACTTTATTGACAGAAACAATGCTTGTATGTTCACAGATTAAATATTTATTAAAATATGTTTGTAAAAATTGTTATGCAAATTAAATGTTACTGCTTATGTTGTACTTGACATTTGTTAGAAATATATCAAAAAGGCTAATAGTAAATCCTTTATTTATTAGTAGTATGGACTGGGCTAATTTTGTCCAAAGTTGGATCACATGGACAAAAATCTCACCTTACACAAATTTATAAAAAGATGAAAAGATATCATGTAGGCATTATCAATAATTCTATGCCATACTTTGAGAAGCTCTTAGGCCTTAAACTAACCCCAAACCTCAAGTGGAACTCATATATATGATCCATCACTAAATATGCTGACAAAATGGTCCATTCCCTGTACCGTTCCAGTAAAGCTCCTCCTGCTATCATCTATATTTACAAGAGCCAGATCAGGCCAAAAATGGAATACTGCTGTCATAATCAAGCAGGAGCTGCCCAGTCCTCACTTTCCAATCTTGATAGAGTCCTTGTGGGTGATGAATTATTTTCCACCTTGCAACCTCTCTCTCTCTCTCTCACACAGACAGGATGTGGCAAAT
Organism: Acanthosepion lycidas; assembly: GCA_963932145.1. Taxonomy (NCBI): domain Eukaryota; kingdom Metazoa; phylum Mollusca; class Cephalopoda; order Sepiida; family Sepiidae; genus Acanthosepion; species Acanthosepion lycidas. The sequence continues at coordinate 110,602,658 of OZ010588.1, read as the reverse complement.
CTCTTGCTGCTCTATTGCTACTTCCATGAAAAGTGTGCAGACAAGCTGTATCCTTTGATTCCGCTAGTTCTAACCTTCCTGGCTAGGACCCACCATGCCACCTACATTGTACCCTCATTTCCACTATATTCCATTGGTGAGAAGCAAGTACCAGTTGAGCAGCAGCTTCTTCTTCCCACAAACCCCTACTCTGAAACCGGATGTTACCATCGTCATTACAATATTAACAGTTAAGTGCAGACTTGAACAGGTTATATTTCCCTCTTATCTGCAAAAACTGTGCCTCTTACTCTGTAACCCTCTACCTCGAGTGGCTACCAAGCCTTGGACAAGGTAAACCTCACCATGAAAAAAAGAAAATAAAGAAAGAGCTGTGGATCATCCATGGAGATCATCCTCATCATCAAAAAATACATAAAAATGATCATCATAGTAACATTTGCATTTAAACATTATTTAATCAGTCATTTAATATGTTTACCCTAAATTTGTTTTAGCAAATTTCAGCAATCAAGCAAGGGTTTTCAGTGATCAGGAAATTAAACTATTTTGTGCATAATGCATTGGAAGTTATAAAAGAAAATAAGTTGTCAGTAGACAGGAATTCATGTAATCATTACTAATAGACTGCCTTCATTGTATCCTGTGAGTGTTAAATTCTCCAAGCATTCTGGTTTTGTTTTATACAATTGTTCACTCAATACAAGGCTCAAAAAGCATTCAAGGTAGGGAGTTAATAAATGCAGATTGAGCATATGTCTATATTGGAAAATAGCAATAAGTGTAGGAATAGGCTAGCAATGTTTCATCTCTGGGAAGGAAAGGAGCTGTAGGGTGGAAAATAATTCATCACTCACAAGGCTATATAAACACTTTTGAACTCTGTCATAGTTGGAAAGTGAAAATTAGGCAGCTCTAGCCAAGATATGGCAGCAATTTTTGATTTAATCTGACACTTGTAAGGAGATAATGGCTTTCCACAACTTCCTGCCCTTTGTAGCTCTTAATAATTTTTTTTCTTTTGGTTATCTCTCCTAAACCCTACTTTGCCATTCATTCACTCAAGCTCCCCAGGTAGGTTATGCATTGTTTTACACTGTCCCACTTTCAATCCATCTTGTGAGTATGAGATTTTCCAAGCCCTCTTTCCTTATTATGCACCCTATAAATTTCAAATTCCTCTTTCTGATTTTAAGAATATGTTTCTTTTGTCCCTGTTATATTTAAGGTACCCTCGTTGCTTACATATTGTAAGCATGGTATTCTCAGCATGAATCTGCAGAAGAAGATCTTTGGCATTTCAATTGTCCAGCATCCACTGCTATATAAGAGGATTAATATCACATACCAATTCAGCACTCTCTGTTACTAACAACATTTTCTTATCGGTTAATACTTTAATTTCTGAAAGGCATTTTTGCCATTCCAACATGCTTTGGTATTTTCTAATGAACATGTAACATCTACCCTAAATATTTATCAAAACATGTCAGGTTTTTTTACGTTTCATCTAATATATCCCAATAAAAGGTCAAATTCATAAAAGGTTTTTTCTAACATCCTCCCTGAAATTCTGGGATTTACATGCAAACTATTATCCTCATCTTTGTTGTTATAGCAATGTTTTGACTGTTGGGCTCTCCTGCTGTCATCAGGTGCTTGTTGATCTGAGTAATCATCAGAGAATTCCCAATTGAACCCTTTATTCAATCTACAGAGATAGACCGATCTCATTCTACTGATTAAGTCTAGGGATACCTCATTTTGTTCTTATTTATTACTGCTGTTATTGTTTCAGTCCAAGTCCAGGGATTGAACTCACATTTACTATATCATCAAATTCATGATCCACTGCTTTAATCCACTTGGCTATTGTATTGAGTACCCAGTGATGGATGCTACTACCGCTGCCATATTTGACTGAACTCACTGAGGCTACTCTTTTTTTTTTTTTGTAATGTATGGTGGCCATTAATAACTCAAGACTTCAATGTCAAAATAAAACAACATTTAATTACAACCGCAAATAAATACTTAACAAGAACAAAAAAAGTAAAAGTCAACCAAAGAGAATTAACCATTTCAGTGAATATCTTGTTAGTAGTGCGGCTCAGCTTAACGTCCAGTAAATCCTAAATCAAAACCCAAATTATCAATGCCCAATCATCCACACTAATTTGACTGGATAGTTCCAGTCAATAATCACTGCAGTCAGTAGCCTGACACCATTATTTATACACCTGGCGGAAAACATATACATAAGTTCAAAGTGTCGGGCTCGAACCTCGGTGTCGATAGTTACTCCTATATGACACTTTTTTTTTTATGGCTCCAATATTATATTTATATGCTAGGCCTACTAAGGAGATCCTCATAGACTAACATATGTGCTGATTGTTACATTTCTGTATCACCCTTTCTTTCATCTGTTACTAACTCCAGCCCAAAGACATAAGCAAGCTTGATCAGAATTTGAACTCAGCTCCACAATTCTACTTTATGCACATCAGGTTATTAAATTATTATTATTACTTTATTTATATTTAAAAAATAAAAATCAAGCTTCAAGAACAGATGTTTCCAAAACATAATTCTTATAACTTTCAGGCATTATGATGCCATGTCACTTATTTATTTATTTTAATTCCTTGCTTGGCAATTTACCTTCGATTTTATTAATGATGTTAGAGTTTGATGGTTTTATTCCTGAATATATAAATAAATAAATAAATACAACAAGAGAAAATATTGGATGAAATTTAGAAGAACCTGACATTGGCATATTTAGAGTTACAAACGATGATAGAGTTTATTATACAGCCAAATAGTAACAGCAATTGCTAACATGCAAGAGAGGAGAGCGAGAAAAAAAAGGAGAGAGAGAAAAAAAAAGGAGAAAGAGAGAAAAAGAGAAAAAAGGAGAGAAAAAGAGAAAAAAGGAGAGAAAAAGTGAAAAAAGGAGAGAAAAAGAGAAAAAAGGAGAGAAAAAGAGAAAAAAGGAGAGAAAAAGAGAAAAAAGGAGAAAAAAAAAGGAGAGAAAAAGAGAAAAAAAAGAAAAAAAGGAGAGAAAAAGATAAAAAAAGAAAAAAAGGAGAGAAAAAAGGAGAGAAAAAGAGAAAAAAAAAGAGAGAAAAAGAGAGAAAAGGAGAGAAAAAGAGAGAAAAGGAGAGAAAAAGAGAGAAAAGGAGAGAACAAGAGAGAAAAGGAGAGAACAAGAGAAAAAAAAAAGAGAACAAGAGAGAAAAAAGAAGAACAAGAAAAAAAAGCTGTATAAAGTCAAAACAGAAAATGGTGATAAGAAGACTGTGTTGTGCCTAATTAGCAAAAAACAGCCTCATTTGAAATCTGTGCTTGAACTCTGACCTCTAGTACTATTAAGAGAAAACAAAAGAATTATCTCAGATGCCACTGCAGGCAATGATATTTATTTAGTCTAAGTTGAGATCATGTTGCACCAACCCTTCAAGTAAGAAGGGTTCCATATACCGTGAAAATCAGCATTCAGAACTCTGGCCTTTGCACAATATAGCTGTAATTTGAAGGCACAGATAGTGTAAATGTGAGTGCGTGTGTGTATATTAATATTTAATAAGATTTCTCAAACATTCAGGCCAGTTGACAAAATAGAATACTTTTTAAACTAAAAGTAACATCTACTCAAATATGAGTATCCACTAAAAATAATGTTTGAAGTTATATATATATATATATATATATATATATATATATATATATAATTCATTCTTGGAGTTCACTGCTACTAATAAGCAGGAATTCTGTTTCTCCTGATGATAGCCATGCTGGCCTAAACTAGTCAAGGAACCTAATTGAAATAATAAAACTAAAAAAAATATTAATATACAACCGAGTGTGTATGAAAATTTTAATTTTTTTAATATTTTTTATTGTTCAAAACACACACACACATATATATATATATATATATATATATATATATATATGAGAAAGAGACATACACAGAAATTAAATTTTTCACTAACTTTAACTGGGTGCAACAAGAAAAAGTGGCATAACAAAGACCAACTACCTCAAGCACCTGAAGAAGGACAGAGAATACAGCTATCGAAACATTGTGAATATAAAAGCTGACAAGATGAAAGCAATAGTTTGAATGAATTAATCTCTATCCGAACTAGTGTCTTCACTCATAATGATGAGAAATAGCAAGTGAACTTTTGGATATTAGACGACATTTTTCTGAGATGTTTCTATGAAAAGAGTACTTTAAGTACGAAACACACAAACTCTCTCTCTCTTATTGCGCTTATATACTATTCAGTAATGACCGAAGAATTTAATAGGCAGAATAAAAACTAATAACTTATTCCTGTAGTGTATGACTTTTGACTCACAATACAAATTTACCAAAAAATATTAAAAAATGAAAGTTAAAAAAACTAAAACAAAATAGATTAATGTTAATGCAAAGTATGACAAATTAGATGGAATAAATTGATTAATGAATTCTGACAATGTTTGGATATAATTGAAAAATGCTGGACACAAACAAAGATGAATTGATGCCATGATGGGGAGGAGGGGGAGGTAGGAAGAATTGAGAAGATATGGGGGGTAGAGGGAGGACATAATTTTTTTGTTTTTCATTTGAAAACTACATCAAGATAACAGTAAAAAAATATTATTGATTGAGTTAGACTCATTTGCCAATTGTAAATATAATCCATTCAGTTAGAGAGAGAGAAAAAAAGAAAAGAATTTGGAGGGGTGAAGAGGAGAAAAATTAAAAATGTTTTTGATGTGAATTTATCAATTTCTTTGATGACTCATTTTAAGGGTATATTTTGATTTACATAAGTAGAGGGAAAAGAAAAAGAGGAGAAAAGGATAGAGAACGGAAGAAGAAAAGTGAAAAGGATGAGGGACAGGAAACTAGGAGGAAGTACAGGGAAGAAGAAATAAAAAGGAGGAAGTACAGGGAGGAAAAAATAAAAAGTAGGAAGTACAGGGAGGAAAAAATAAAAAGGAGGAAGTACAGGGAGGAAAAAATAAAAAGGAGGAAGTACAGGGAGGAAAAAATAAAGAGGAGGAAGTACAGGGAGGAAAAAATAAAGAGGAGGAAGTACAGGGAGGAAAAAATAAAGAGGAGGAAGTACAGGGAAGAAGAAATAAAAAGGAGGAAGTACAGGGAAGAAGAAATAAAAAGGAGGAAAAAATAAAAAGGAGGAAAAAATAAAAAGGAGGAAAAAATAAAAAGGAGGAAAAAATAAAAAGGAGGAAGTACAGGGAGGAAAAAATAAAAAGGAGGAAGTGCAGGCAGGAGGAAAAGAGAGGAAGTGCAGGCAGGAGGAAAAGAGAGGAAGTGTAGGGAGGAGGAAAAGAGTGGAAGTGTAGGGAGGAGGAAAAGAGTGGAAGTGTAGGGAGGAGGAAAAGAGTGGAAGTGTAGGGAGGAGGAAATAAAAAAGAGGTAGCATAGGGAGGAGGAAATAAAAAAGTGGAAGTAGAGGGAGGAGGAAATAAAAGTGGAAGTGCAAGGAGGAAGTACTGGGAGGAGGAAAAAATGAAGTAAAAGGAGGAAAATAGGAGGAAGAGAGAAAAAAGAAAAATGAACAAGGGGTGAGAAAAGGTAAAGAAAAAAAAAACAGAACAAGAAAAAAGGAACTGGCCATTTTGAATTAATCAAGCAAAAATCTTTTGAAGACATGGAAGACTGGACATTTTTTATTAATAAAATCAAAGTAAACTTTTTCAAGTATTTATTGTTTGTATTGAATATTTTCAGATGGGTCAAGGAGAGTGGCAAGAGAATTGAAAGATTTTGTGCTCAAAATTAAAATAATGGACAGAAATAGACTAATGTTATTTAGGGTAGAAATTGTTTGATTTTAGTACGATTTTAAAAGCAAAGACAAAGTCAAGATAGAGACAAATAAGTGTGTGTGTGTGTGTGTGTGTATATATATGTGTTTCATTAAAAATGACTGACACAGTACTGTGGTTAATTTTTTTTCCTTTTCTGGACAAAGTATGTAGAAATTATTTGAATGTTCTGTATGTCCAAACATTTTTGGCTATTCTTTTAGCCATTATCAAGGATGATTTTACTTTTTCACTTTTATCCTTGTATAAAATAGGATTTCTGTTCAAATACACACACACACACACACACATTATATATATTATATATATATATATATATATATATATATATATATATATATATATATATATATATATATATATAATGAAATGGACTAAGTCTGACAATTATTTTAATATTAAGTTGGTGCAAAAAGAATGTCGTTTTCTCACATATGTTACTATGTGAGAAAACGACATTCTTTTTGCACCAACCTATCTTTTTTTATACGTTATTGAGAAACTTCAAAGAAAATGTGTCCTGTGACAGGCATTGAACTTGTATCCTACATGGAACTGTCAAATAGCCTGATGTGTTATACCATTTAGGTACAGAGGAAGCGTCTGGTTGGTAATTTAACCTTGCTAACCAGATCTCCCTCTGTAGCTAAATTTTTATTTATTATTATTAACACTTAAATTATTAATAATACTGTATCTCTTGATATAAAGCACTCCAATTCCAAAGTCTGCTTGCTGAGATTAAAAATGTTTGAAATGCAATTTTCATTTTTTTAGCTATGGCCCATGGCATGTTCTTTGTGCAATGGCCTATATGACCACTTAATTTTTTGTCCAAAAATCTTCATTTAATCCTGAGAGCACATAAGGATGTTTCTGTCAATTTATGAAAAAGTTATGGTCAGCCAAACTTGGAAGTCAAATATCTGAAAACTATAAAAAGTACAGATAGAACCTTTTTTAATTTTGGATATATATTATATATATATATATATATATATATATATATATTAGTATTAAGTTGTAAGAGATATTAGGTGCCAAAATTGCTGGTTCTTTTTCTGTAGTTTACTGGTGGAAAGGCATTTTAGGTAGGCAGGTTTTTGTCAAAGTGCTTGATATCAAAAGGTAAGGATAAAGCATTAACAGAATTCATGTGGAGAAACTTGTCACTTAATTGAGTGGTGTTATTTCAGTCATGCTGACTTCGAAGTTTCACGAGAGTCTTGTACTAATGCCTTCACTCTTCAGGACTATGTAAGTGGACATTTAGGTCAACACCCAGCAGCAACACCATTTCACGCTTAAACAAAATGTCAGGCCATAATTATATATGCAGTGTGCGATGGATAAATTGTCGTCAAAATTATGCAAAAATGAAAATAATACTGATACTCTCATTTTAACAGATATATTTAACAAAATTACACAAAAATATCTTGAAATGCTAAAGAGTAAATTTATTCAATAAAATCACCATTGGCTTCAACTATGGCCTTCACACAACTTTGGAATCTCCTGCAACTCTTCTGGATGGTCTCCTTGTGTAAGTTGATGAATGCTGCCATAATCCTTGTCTTCTCTTCATCTTTGGCGTTAGAAAGAGTTTTTTGGTCTGTTGCTCAACTGCATCCCACACATCCATGATCAAGGGAATTGCAGTCTTGGGGATTAGGTGGCCAGATGTAAGGGGTTACAGAAATTGTCTGACAGCCATGATTGGCTCCTCCTGCTTGTGTGGCATGGTGCAGAGTTCTATTGCCAGACACAGGATTTTCCAGTAGCTGCCCTCTTGACCCAGGGCAGCACTACATCCTCAAGGAACTTGATGTAGGCCTGTAGGTGTTGAATCTGAGGCCCTGTGGGAAGATGAATGGGGGCATAATGTCGCCATCACTAGTGTTCACTCTACACACCTTCATAATCACCATTAGACTCATCCAACTCCTGAATCTTCTGCACTGGGCTCAGATTGACACCTAAACACTCTGAAATATTCATATTGGAGCTTCTAGCACAAATGCCAAGTAGTAGAGCATACCATTTCCAAATTTCTGGCAGAGTGAATTGCATCATGGTGCTTTTTTTCTTACAGACAGTGCCCAACTGACCCTACTATATTGTGCAGTAAACAAAATGAAAAACAACAACAAGCATGTGCAAAATTAAAAGTATGAAAGGGCGAAAATTTACCCATCGCACTAATATATTTTAATAATACATGGTATGAGAATAGTACAACTCTTTCTAAATAGGTCAGGTTCATTCTATTCAATTACATGCAAATACTCTTGGGAAAGGTAAGAATCCACCTCTTATACCCCCAGTTATGCATTAATTAATAGGACTTGTATCAGTAAATTACTATCATCTAAAACAAAAAAAAAAAAAATTACAATTTAAAATTATTTTCTGGTTTTAAATAACCTGCAAAGGGTTGATAAGCCATGAAAGCAAATAAATTATATATATATATATATACACACACACACATACAGTTCCTGGAAAGGGAATCATAGTTATCTCAAAGGATAAAGCACATGAAGATTCATATATATAACCTTTGTACTAATGGCCTTAGAAAAGGTACAAATCTTTTTCCATCTATGGGTTAAGGTAGAGTAGACTTTCAAGCCTTGTGTGGCAGCCAGTCAAGGAGAAAGATTAATCTGAATTCAAAACCTTGAAAGCAACAGGAAATTACTCCACTATCTTTCCTCAAAGGTTATGGCGATTTTGACCTGAATTTCTCAGAGGACTTATTTACATTCATATTTTGTTGTTGTTCAACATTTCAGCTGTTGTGTTCGGACCTTCTTCAGAAAACTGTTCCATCGGAAACCTTTAATTTGTGATGATAGATTATACCCATGCTACTGTCCATATATCAGGATATCTAGTCTTCTTATTCATTTTTAATACTGCTCAGTTATTGCTAGCACTGTTTTCACTTAGTCTATACTTGCAAGTTCAATGTCTGGGCCAGATACAAACTGACGTTTTAGACAATGCACCAGCAATAACTGAGCAGTACTAAAATATAATATCTAATGACTTTTTTAATATTTCACCATTTACTGTATAAACATTTCTGTCAGTATCTGTCTATATTTCTGAGAAGGTATTATGTACATTATTTGGACTATTGTCCTCATCTTTGTCACCATATTTATTACAATCTTTCAGCCATTGTATGCTCTGGCCTTCTTCAGGTGGTTGGAATGTCAAACTGAACCCTTTATTTCGCTTGCTGGGGTAGACTGTTCTAGTTCAATGTTTAATGGAGAAATTTCAGAAATTAACAGGAGATAACTGATAACTGACATCCATTATACATGGCACGTGGAACTAGAACAGTCTACCCCAGTGAGCGAAATAAAGGGTTCAGTTCGACATTCCAACCTCCTGAAGAAGGCCAGAGCATACAATGACCAAAACGTTGTAATAAATATGGCGACAAAGATGTGGACAACAGTCCGAATAATGTAAATAATGTACATTTCTGTCAGTAAGTGGATTAATGTGGTGGTTCATAAATTTGATGACCTAGTAATTGTGAGTTCAATCCCTGCGCCGGGCAGTGTGTACTTGGATGGAGTGAAAACAAGGCAATCAATAATCTGAATAGTACTAAGAATAAGAACTAAATGAGATATCCCTATTCATGGATGGTAAAACAAGAACAGTCTAGCCCCATAGATTAAATAAAGTGTTAGGTTACCCAGATCAATATACACCTGATGAAGGCTGGAAGGCACAATGACTGAAGCATTGTAGTCACAACAACAAAGATGAGCACAATAGTTTGAATGGGAATAGTAGGTGTGGCGATAATTCCTCATCCCAGAAATTCAAACAGAAAAAAAAAAAAAATTGTAAACACCCAGTTTTGCAAGTGTTGATTTGTCTGAGCAAGTTCTATAAAGTGCTGGAAGAAAAGTATTGTCATTGTTCAAAAATTCATGCATTTATTATTAACAGAATAAGACTATAATGTAAATGCCTTGCTAATGGTTTTATTATAGAAATGCACTGAAAATCAGGGAGAAAGGAATTGTCAGTGGTCAGGAATTATAGCAGGTATTATTGATAGTATATATTAATTTTTATCATGAATAAATTCAAGTTGTTTGCTTTTGTTTTGTTTTAATGGAAAAAATATTACTTCTTAATAGATACCAACAAAAATTGACTAATTTTTACTTTGAAGTATCATCAGTTATGTGTCGTGTGGGATACACGCATAGACAATCATGTATCTTTCAATACATGACGGATGAGGCAAATTTTTACCAGCAGTAGGTTGCCATTTCTTTCTCTGGTAGACCAGTTGCCATCGAAGTTTTCTTGCTTTTTACCCATAGTCGGGGGGGGGGAGAAGATGAGGATTCATACCTTTCCCAGGGGCATTAGCCCATAAGTGAATGTAAATGGATTTGACTGGAATTCAAACTCAGTTCTGATTCCTCAATCCAAGCTATTAATGATGAAAAACAAAATTTAAAAACAATTTTATTGTCAACAACATTTGTGTTATTATTAGGAGGAAAGACCAAAGAAGTTTTTGATGTAAAAATTATTTTTTTATCCTTTCTAGAACCTTGGAAATTTTGGTTAAAAATCTTGTTTTTCTGTCATCAAAGCAGGACCTTAAATTTGTCTGAGAAATTTGAATGCCTTTTTTTTTGTGGTGAAAAGTACACTGATTTGGAAATTCTTGCAAAAATGATTGCCAGGTTTTAATGAAATTTTCAGGACTTATTCAGACATAAATTGAAATTATCTTTTAAATGTTTCTTTTAGAAAATCTTTGTAAAAAAGTTTTTAGATCTTTTTTTAAATTTTGAAAAATTCTTTTGTATTGCTAATGTTTATATTTGCTATAAGGACAAGTCTTCAGAGAATGTAAATTATTAAATTTTTTTGGCTAAATAGGAACCCCAGTTGTAGAAAATTTTATCTTGAATTGTATTAGGCTGGTGCAAAAAATGACGTAATAATGTCGTTTTTTTACGTTAAAAAATACGTCAAAAACGACATTATTACGTCATTATTTTTGCACCAACCTAATAAAATAAAAAATGCAATAGAACAGATATTTTTTAATTAGTAAAATTTAATTGCTGTTATGAATAAAATTTATTATGGATGATATTGTCTTCTGAAATTTTTTTCTTGATGAATAATGAATTTTTACAAAAATTGTTTTCATTTTTTAAAAATTTAAATTAAAATAATTTCTAAACATTTTTTAAGATTCTGTATTAATTTGTAGGGGTCAACTGATATTGTTATTAAATTAAAACTGTATTTACAATTCATAAATGGAAAAATTCACAACAATTAAACAATCCCTAGTATTTTATAAGTAATTTAAATTTTTTTTTTGTGTGTATATACATGCCAGTTTTTGTACATACGGACATCCATGCATGACATTATCAGAAAGTAAGTGAAGTACCTATAACAAATTTAAAATTCATTAGGAATATTCTAACATTTTCTCAACAAGCGTCTTTCTAAGTAAGGCTATAAAGTACATAAAATTTAGTAAAATATTATATTGCTTAAAATCTTTAAATTTGAAAGATTACCGAATAGTTAAAAACATTTAAGAAAGACATTCACATTGTATTTGTCAAGTAATTTCTTTCAGTTATGTCCCTCTTAAATTTATAAAAATTCAAGCTATCAATAAATCACTCAGATCAGTAAAATATCCCCCCACTTGTTAAAGAAAATGTTTTTTTTTTCTGTGATATTTTAAATCAAAAGTAATATTTGTTTTAATTCAGATTAATTAAACTTTAAATCGGTTAATCCCCCTCAAATGTTTCAGCAAAGTATATTTTATTTTTTAAAGATTTTTTTTTTTCAATAAAGAGAATTATGTTGTTTTGATAGATCCGTCAATAATATTATAAATTCATCCATATTGAGTCAATATGGATGAATTTATAGATTTTATTAAGGAGAAATAAAAAAAGATTCCAATTAGTTTAAATGCAGTTTGAAATACAGCAAAGTATTTTGCTTATTGAAATACAGTAAAGTATTTTGCTTATTAGAAATATTAAATTTAATCTATTAGCTTGGAATTAAAACTGAAATGAAAGTTTCAAGAAAGATTTTTTCATTTTTTCAAATGTATTTTAAACTTAAGTATTGTTATTTTTTTGTGGTGGGGGTACCTACTTTTTAAATATATCTGCCACCACAAAACATTTTTAGTCTATTAAGGAGGGAGGAAGAGGAGAAATCTTGTAGTTACCTTTGTATATAAAACTATTCTTGTAAACCTTGACCTATCATATTCCCTATGTAGAAGAGCGGGGGGGGGGCTGTGCATAAAACATTAAACCTAATTCATAGAAACTGGATGTCTGAGGTTCATTACTCTTGGACTAGGCAAAGAACATGGCAATATAAACTTTCCTTCCAAAAGTTTAACTTAGCCTGCAATAAATTCACATCAAGCTTGCTTCTTTTTTTTTTTTTTTTTTTTTTTTTTTAAATCATTCATTACAGAAGTCAGTCAAAGAAAAAAAAAAAACATGCTTGAGAGAGAGAAGAGAGAAATAAATCTTTTTTTATATCTGACTAGCTGAAGAGGCATGTTTATTTAAGCACATTTTTTAATCTGCCTCATATTGTCTAAATATTTAAAGTAGGTAGTTAAAAAAAGAAAGAAAAAGCGATACCTATAGTTTAAAATGCATTTACAAAATGAAAAATCTTATAGCTTTATTTTAGTTTTAATCCCAATAGCAAAATGCTTTTCTATATTTCAAACCGAATTGAAATTGCTTGGAATGTTTTTTTTTTTTCTTTTTTTGAAATTGCAAAAATCAGCTATGACAAATCTGTCAACACAACATAATTCTCTTTGTTAAAAAATTTTTCAAAAATAAAAAACACTTTTCTGAAACTTTGAGGAAGATTAACTGATTTAAAGTTGAATTAATCTGAATTAAAAGAAATATTACTTACTTTTAGTTTAAAATATTACAGAAAAGCATTTTTTTTTAAAAAAAACACTGAGGTGGGTGTTTTTATGAGATGGTGACAGATGTATCGATTACTTAAAAATATGGAACATTAAGTTAAGTGTACATAACTGTAAAAATTACTTGACCATTAAATTTTTTTTTAATTACTCAGTAATCTTAAAATTTCGGAAAAGAATCTACAAATCTATTATTTTATTGAATTTTAGGTACTTTGAATTTATAGTTTTACTTATGAAGAACCTTGTGGAAAAGGTTAGAAAATTACTAATAAATTTAAAATTTATGTTAACTACCACTTTTATTTTATGATAAGGTTGTTTATGGACATCAGTATTTACAAAAATTGGCATGTTTATATACACACAAAAATTTAACATTCAAAATTCTTTTAAATTTCTGAGAAGTTGCTGAATTATGATTAGTAAATGTAGTTTTTACTTAATAACAATATCACCTAGCTGCTACAAATTAATACAATATTTTAAAAGACTTAAAACTTTTTAAATTTTATAACTAAAATTTTTAAAATATGAAAACAATTCTTGTAAAAATTCATTATTCATCAAAATAATTTTTTTGCTTAAGACAATAGTGTCCATAATATATTTTATTCATAAAAGCAATTAAAAGCTTTTCTAATTAAATAATGTGAGTTTTATTGCATTTTTTTATTTTACAGTTCAAAGCAGATTTTCTGTGACATGGGTTCTTGATTTACAAAAACAATTTATGATTTAAATTCTCCAAAGACTGATGCTTATAACTAATATAAACATTAAGCCAAACAAAAATTTCATAAAATTAAATAAGTGGGGATACAGATATTTAAAAAAAAAAAAAAAAAAAAAAAAAAAAAAAAAAAAAAGAACAAGAAAGTTTCATCAAAATCTGACCATTATCTTATTTTTGCAAGAATTTCAAAATCAATGTGTTTTTCGCTGAAAAAAAAAAAAAAAAGACATCCAAATTTTCTATTCTAATTTATGGACATGTGCTGCCACGAGAAAAACAAAATTTTGGTTAAAAATTTTTAATGTTCTAAAAAAGATTAAAAAATATATAATTTAACATTCAAAACATCCTTTGATCTTTCTTAATAATAACAAAGATTTTGACAATAAAATTTTGTTTTATTAAATTTGCACATTTTTTTCATCATCTATGCTCATATTTTAGTCTATCTTTGGAGGTACATCCATTTCAGGTCTATATTATATATATATATATATATATATATATATATATATATATATGTGGCACTCCCCACATAAAAACAATCTTGTGTCACATCCTGCCTTAGAGGCGGGGAGGCCAGATAAACATATGCATCAGAACTATTGGCATTAATTTCTTTTATCAGTTTGGATTGACATGTCCAAGAGGAAAAGTAACTTTATTGTTTTCTTTTAAAGTTGATAGGGTCCTGTTCATTGCATTTGTCTTTGATTTGATAATGCTTCCAGATTGACCAATGGAGATATACTGTTACCTTGTTGCACTTTGGTTAGTATACTTTTTTAACCAAAAGCAATCAACTACAACAACAGCAATTATAGCTACAGTTACAATATACGTAGGGGTCTGGTGGAAAGGTAGACATGCCTAAGGCTGATGAGAAAATAAAAATGAAAGAAAAAAATAAAAGAGAAAAAGAAAGAAAAATTATGATATTTGTCAAGGAAACTTGAATTATTATTTCATTTAATCTTCTCCCCAATAACATTAACCAACTACAGTGGCAACCAGGGCTGGTTTGTATTCTATTTGTGAGATACGAGTTCCACTTGAGCAGCTTGTTCCTGCAAACTGCTGCTCTGTGGAACCAGCTCCCAAGAGGGTATATTCCCGATGACTATAATCTTGGCCTGTTCACATCTAAGACTTATCTTCCTCACATATCCACATAAACTGTGCCTCTTACTCTGTAATCCTCTACCTCGAGTGGCTCCCTGGTCTTGTACAGGGTGAATGCTATTGTAGGAAGAAAAAGGAAAAAAAAAAAAAAAAGGTCTCTTACTCTCCCTAAATCTATGATACAGGGCTCCCACTCTAGTACATCTCAATTTTCATATAAAATACAAATTTGATTGTAACCTAATTATGTACAATAATGGATCATATGCAATATAGGTGAACAATTCAACTAGAAAAATTGAAAATAAGTACAATGTATCTAAATAGAATTTCGAGACATGTCATAATAGATCATTCCATCTTAAATAAATCAATGTCTTGTAGCAATTTTGAACATCAACTTGGTTTTTCAGTCAATTTGAATTAGTTTTGAAATACAGCAATGTATTTTGCTCATGGGAAATATTAAATTTAATCTATTAGCTTGAAATTAAGATTTTTCATTTTTAAAAATTAATTTTAAATTATATATATATATATATATATAGATATATGCTTTTGCTAACAACCATGTGTTCAGTCTTCTTGAAATTGAAGTTTTATCCTTTTCTCTTTCTTTTAATGCTCTCTATAGGAGTTTCCTTTCTATATCTGCCATCAACACCATGTCATCTTCATATCTTATATTGCTAAATTATGGCTACCAATAATGAGTCCTGGTAGGATTTCTAATTCTCTAAGTATGGCCTCGCAATATCGGTTGAAAAGGTCTGGTGAGAAAACTCATCCTTCTTACAGCTCTTTTGGAGTTTATATATATATATATATATATATATATATAGATATATATATATATATATATATATATGGGGAGGGGAGTATATATTATTCACATGTGTGAACACACATGCACATATATTTAAACAAGAAAGAGAATACTCCATAACCCCAACTTCCCATAATTAATTCTCTAAAATTTAAAAAAAAAAAAAAATCACTTTACCATTTAAGCATTAGTTTATAGTGCTTGTACTTTATTAATAAAGTACAAGCACTAGTGTGCATGTGTTTGTGTGTGCATGTTTGTATACATATGTGGATGTATATGTATGGGTGTGCTTAAACGTATGAATATAAGTATATGCATACAAATTCAAACAATAATAAATAATTTAATTATAAATTTAACTTCCTACAAATAACCTAAAAGTACTTAAGATACCAGCAAATCAGAAAATGAAATAATCACTAAGTGATGACATATAAATATTTTTTTTTATAAGCATTTCACCTCAAGCAAGGCGGGAAGCCACTAGCACGTAAGGGGTTACAGAGAGTTGGAGCTAGAGCAAAGACAAGTGATAGAGGAAAAGATGAAGAGAAGGATAGGGGATAGATCAGGGCATCTGGAGACGTTGATTGACATTACATTTGAATAGTTGGAGATTATAGCTATCAGGGAAGCAGGAAAAGAGGAGGGAGTTCCACAAGCAAGAGGTGCGAGACAAAGCTATTGGAGTAGAAGAGACAGCTACATTTAACAGTTTTGACAGTGAAAGGGTGTGAGCAAGATGCCAGCCTAGTAGTAATTTATTATTTAAGCATTAAAAAAAATTTTATTTATGTAAAAAAATGAAATACAATTTTCCTAACCCAAGAAACACTAGAATGCTCAAGAATAAACAATGACACTATATGTCTAGAAAACCAGAAGTCAAAATGGTTACAAGAGAGAGAGAGAGACAGAGAGAAAAAAAAGGAGTGAAAAAAAAAAAAAAAAAACTATGAAAAGGACGAATAATCACGATATTCTACATGTACACAAATATGCATAGACAGGTGCATGGGCTCACATGTGCGAACACACACACACAATGAAGAAAAAAGCCTGCACCAATTAAAAATGCACATAAAAATGAACGATCAAGAAGTATAAGCAGTCAATTGCTGATATCCCCTGATGAGTGGACAGAATAATTCCCAGAGGGTCTGACAACAAAACTCTAGTGTTGAAATGTTGAAGGTAACATCAATCAACTTACTAGTATTAATCCTATGTATATATATTTCTAAAGGAAAGGATATATATTTTAATTTATTACTCAGACAGATTTTATTACTTAATCCTTATTTATAGTGGATTCTCATATTTGAGTAGACATCCCGTTTATTTATTAAACAGCATATTCATTTATTTTTCTTTACTGACTTGAACATTCGAGAAATACAGCCTAGTTTTCTCTAAGATTTTTCAAATATTCAGCCTGGTAGACGAAAATAAATATGCTGTTTAATAAATAAACGGGGTGTCTACTCAAATGCAAGTATCCACTAAAAATGAAATTTAAGTAGTAAAATATATATCACAAATACAGAGACATATTTTATGGTTTTGTTTGTAACTTTACTTTAAGACATTTTTATGTTTATACATTCTTTTTACAACAGTATTAAACAACATTTACCGGCCTGAATGTCCGAGAAATTTTCACAGAAAATATTCATCCTCCGACAGGATTCGAACCTGTATCCTATACGGAACCGTCATTTAGCTTGACGTGCCTTTACCGATTTGGCCACGAAGGAGTGTTCGGTTAGCAAAGTCGAATTTATTGTATTTACGCTATATGAGAGTTATCTCCTGTGCAATGGTGATGCCAGGTGAGAGGATCATAATGATAGTGGTAGATGCTTTACAAATATTTTAGAAGCCAAGCAGTGAAAAGAGAAACCCTATGAAAGAGAATAGTACAGCAACTATAATTGGTAAAATATGTCAAAATTCACATGTGAAAAACTTTTGGTATTAAATATTTATTTTATATTTTAGTTTTCACATGAGTAAATTAGTACACGTGTGTGTGTGTGTGTGTGAGTGAGAGAGAGAGAGAAGGTTATTCTGCAAATAATGCCCCTTATTTTTATTATACTGGTCCAAGACATTGGGGAGCAGATGTTGGTGATATGACAAGAGTGGTTGAACATTCCCGCCAATAACAGATTATTTTTGGCCTGGTTACAGACAACAGTTTATCCAAAATGGTGTCTGACATGAAAGTGCATATGAAATGAAATGGGTGTATTATTGAATTCCTCCATTTAGAAAAAAAACATTCACACCTAACGACATTCATTGACACTTGTCTCATGTTTATGGTGACCAAACAGTGGATGTGAGCATAGGCAGTTTATAGTGAATTTCAACGATAATGAAAGCCCTGTGTACCTAGTTATTTTTTTTCATCATTCCCCCTCGTAAGCAAGGTGATGACACCACCAAGACACAAGAGTGTGAAAAAGAAATAAGAAAATATTAGTGTGGAAAAAAAGACAGTAGTACTTGATGTTGCATTTGAATTTTTGAAGATCGTAGTAGACAGGAAAGTAAGAAGCCAGAAGAAAATTTCGCAAGCGAGAAGTACGAGAGAAGAAACTGTTAGCATAGAACTTACGGTTACATCTCGTCATTTCAACAGTAAAATGAGGAGACTTATTTGCTAGTCCAGGTCTAGGTAGCAAAGATGAAAGATTATTAGAACAACACCAATGAAAATATTTATAGAAAAGTCATAGAGAAGCTATGTTACAGTGGTGGGGAAAGTTACTAAAATCAAAATGTCAGGTGAGGACCTATAACATTGCAGATTCTTTGGATTTTCTCAAGAATCTCACGATAAACAGCAGGAGAATCAAACCAGATGTGTTCACAAGATTCAATGCACAGACGAATGGCAGATTTACAAATGTTCAAGGTACAGAAAGCTGAAATGGATTTATATCTTTTCCAAGGGTAAAAGGTGTAAAAGTGAATGCAACTGACTAGGCTGGAATTTGAACTTGGCTCAAAGTTTCCACTTTCCACTGTGATAAAGTTAGACTATTCATACACATCCCAATAGATGTATTTCATAAATAAAAGCGATAAACTGAGCACGTGTGTCTTTGCACAGCATTGTGCAGACATGTCTATTCGTCCTTGTGAATGTATGACATGATAAAAAGATTACGATCCGATGGAAGAAACAACGATAGATTCAGGGTAGAGGAAGTGAATTATATAAAGTAAATAGTGGTAGAAGGAATAAAAGAAAAAAAATAGTGAAATTGGGAACAAGGAGTTTGTTGGGGGGGGTGATGGGGAGGGACACATAAAATGACTTTTTCTTTCTCTCTAGCTTTGATCCCAACTGCTACAATGTTAGCAATTCTTTACCTGTCATTTTTTTTTTCTTTCATTTTGCTCTATTTTTTTTATTTAAAGAATTGAGTGACATGACATTTTCTTCTTTTATCTCTCCACTTGCATTCTTCCGATGTTACATCTGTATTTTTTTTTTTATTTTGTTCACAGTCGACTCCTTCACTCAACTCTTTCACTCAAGCACTTTCCTCTGCTCAGTTGCAAAATAACTTTTATTCAAGGAATGCAAAAAAAAAAAAAAAAAAAGAAACAACATGCTAAGCTTTTTTAATCTAACAAAAGAAAAAAAATAAAATAAAATAAAGGCCGTGAGAAGATAGTTGAAATATATAATTGATAAGGTTTTTATTTCCTTTTTTTAAATAAAATAAGTACTCTTGAATCCTGAAGTGATGGCATAAGCAGACAATTCATTTTTAAAAAATATTTCTTTTAGGATATTCTTATTTTACACCCATCACTTATTAATATTCTTAAAGGGTAGTGGGTCCAGCTGGTACTTTGTTCTGAGAGCCCCAAGAATTAAGAAGAGCCCCACAGCAACCATGCAACACCCATCCCCACTTGAGAAGGAGCACTTTCTACTACCCCCAACCTGACAAAAACTTACATTCACAAACTCAAACATTACTATACTTATTACACCACAGTTACTAATACTAATAAAATTACTAATAAAAAGAAGTAATTACTGTATAAACATATGATAACACTAAGAGTAGGTACTTACAGCTCTGTGTAGATGCAGAGATGCATAAATTAGCATAATGATGTGAAAAGTGCACAGCAGAAGTCTTGCACCATCATGTGTTTGTATGTATTATTTTGTTTGCAAGTACTTTATGTAGTAGAAATGAAATGGAAACAGAGCAACCAATTGCTACTAATAACAGTACTCACCCCCATCCAAAAAGATAATGTTTAGTGTGCTGTCTCTGCAAAAAGAAAGCACATGGCTGCCATGTTAGAACAGAGCCAGTGCAAACCCTGGAATGTCTGGATATGAAGTAAGAATATATCAACAAGCTTTTCCACGAGATACTCAGCTGAGTGGTGCTAGCTATACAAATGATTCCTTTGCTAGCTAAAGTTTTAGGCTCCATAAAAGCAGACACATTTTCTGAGGAGAGGTAAAATGTCTGGCAGTGTACCATGTTGACTGCACAATGGGATTGCCATGTGTTACCAAGGATTTTTGTTCATGTTACCCAGCATTATTTCAAATTTGTTCATTCTTGTTTGCATTTCTGGTGTCTCGGTTGCATTTGTCCCGTACACGTGGTGTGCTCCTAGTGGAAGTCTTGTCTGTGCCCCACTTGTAATGATCCAGTGTTTGGTTCCAGTGTTGTGGAGTTTTCTGTCCTTTGTTGGCAGATTGCCCAAACAAGATGAAGAAAATCACTTCATTTTATGTATGTTATATCTGATCATGGAAATAAATAATTTATGAGACTTTATACATAGATATACTGGACATCAAATCCTTGATTTTGAGAAAAATCTTTGCCTGCCTCGGGTCCCCAAATGGGTCTTGTACTGCCTTGCAAGACAATCTCTTCACAGATGAGGAAGAAAGTAGAAGCAACAGAAATGTGGATCTACAGAAGGATACCGAGAATTCACTGGAGGAAGCCTTAAAGAAAATGGCAACAAAAAGAACGCTTCTACTCAGAATCAGGAAGAGAGAGCTGAAATTTCTTGGACACATAATGAAGAAGAAGGGCTTGGAAAACTTAACCTTCATAGGACATACTGAGGACAAGAGAGATAGCAGAAGGCAACAAGCCACTTAACTAACTTGCTTGTGTGAATGGATGGTAGGATGTGGTATATAGAAGAAGTCTTTTGAAATAATCTTTGTGTTTGTTGGTCAGAAACTTTACATTGCCAATCTTAACGCAAATACATTGGTTTTCTTTCTCGTTCAATTTTTTTTTTCTTTTTAGACATTTGATTGTATGTTTTGTTTGTTTTATGGCCTATCAACCTATTGAGTCATTTAATGCCAAAAGTAATGTTTTTTCCTACATAAGCTTTTGTATTTAAACAGTCAAAATTTTATTATTTTTTTTTTTTAATTCCAAGACCGCTATTATTTATGGTCACCTTTTGTTTGTAATTATATTTTTGAGACGAGTGATTTTTCATAGAAACTGGAATATGTAAAATGAATCAGTATTTTGACAAAGTACTTTTAAGTTTATTGTTTGGTCAATTTTTAAATGGATTGAATTAAAATTGCTATAGTTTGTTAGCATGTTTTTTATGGTGAGTGACTCTTGGCAAGCCACACATACTTTTTTTTTTTTTTATTTATATAAGAAATCATTATGGTACATTATTTACATCAAGGACACGTGGCACAGTGGATAAAGGTGTTAGTTAGATCCAGTGACAGGACCCAAAGAGTGTGAGTTCAATACCCGGTTAAGGCAGTGGAGAACTATCAGAGGAGAATTAACAGGAGATAACTGATAACTGACATCCATTAAACATGTCACGTGGAACTAGAACAGTCTACCCCAGTGAGCGAAATAAAGGGTTCAGGTTGACATTTCAACCACCTGAAGAAGGCTGGAGCGTACAATGGCTGAAATGTTGTAATAAATAAGTTTGGTATTTCTGATGTTATTCTCCTACAGTTGGTTTAATTTTGTACAGTTTATTGTTTGGGCAGAAGTTCCATGGGTTCTGTCACTCTTCTCTAATATATTTATTGATTGTTGGTTTCAGGTCTGTATATGACATTTTGGTCATTGTATAATATGAAATCCCAAAGAGAGGAGGCTGAGTTTATTGCCTGGCACCTAAGGAGTACCCAAAATGGAAAGTGCAAAGGGTGTTTGGTAATTTTTCCATGGTACTGCCAATAAACCCACCTTAGACTGACCTTGTATCACATCTCGTTGCATGGTGGTCATACTGGTAAATACCTATATGGTATTTTTGACCTTTGGATGGGATCTTTCACATTCTTCTCCCACCCTTAAGAGTGCCTCTACTCTAAGAGGGGACTGAGATTATTGCCAGGCTTCCCCAAATGGGGAAGTGCCAAGGGGAATTCAGCAATTTCTCCATGGTATTGATGTTAAACCTACTCTAGACCTCTACCTTGTGTTACATTTAGTGGGTGCTCTGGTAAATATCTGTATGTGATTTTGGTATTTGAGGGGTCTGATGTATTTTTTTTTGTAGTAAATGCTTTTCTTGCTCTATCATTCCCTATGATATCAATATGGCTTGATATCCAACAGAAGACAATATCTGTATTTAAGCTATTGATCCTGTTGAGTGGGTTTGAGATATTTATGTTTTTCAGTGCTGTGATCACTGACTTAGAGTCAGTGTATACATTTGACTGTAGTGTAGTATTAATCTATAAGTGATCACTGTAAAATCTGGTAGTAATTATAAAATAAGAATCTGGTAATAATGCTTTTCTTTTAATCATTTCACCCCAAGCAAGGCAATAAAGCTGCTAAAGTGCAAGAGGTTACTGAGTGTTAAAGAATAGGAGAAAAAAAGAAAAGAAAAGAAAAAAAAAAAAAACACTAAATTAAGGATAGTCCTGGGTCTGATGATAAACAACATCAAGGTCTCTGATTAAGAGATTGGAGGTTTTGAGGAGCATGCAGCCACCTCTTAATTGCTTTTAGGGTCCCATCTATGGGCAAATAGTGAACCTCCAAACAAAAATAAAACCACTAGGAAAGTACATTTTTTATAGTGAAAATAATAGCAATACATTTTTAGAAAAGAAATTACCAGCAATACATTTTCATAGTAAAATGACCAACAATGCAATATATATATATATATATATATATATATATATATATATATATATATATATATATAGATATGTGTGTGTGTGTGTGTGTGTGTGTGTGAATATATATATATATATATATATATATATATATATATATATATTAATCAGTTTGTCTGACGATCGCAAAAACATGAAACCGAGGGTCACAAACTCACATCAATCCAACCAAATATATATATATTTCATCCCATTAGGATCCAAACCAGTAAATAATATTTTATTTTCTTGAAATGGGATTGCTTTTCCCATTTGCAATATTCAGACAGG
Organism: Acanthosepion lycidas; assembly: GCA_963932145.1. NCBI lineage: Eukaryota > Metazoa > Mollusca > Cephalopoda > Sepiida > Sepiidae > Acanthosepion > Acanthosepion lycidas. The sequence goes on along the minus strand of OZ010588.1, from coordinate 110,579,635 downwards.
TTTTCGTATGAATTCAAGACCATATATGACAACTGTTAAGAAAAGGAAAAAAAAGCACCTCACTTAATGGAGGAATATACAAATAGGTAATTTTATTTTTAGGGGGACTTAGCTCCAGCCTTGTGAAATCAATAATGTCCAGTAAATGGAGGGATAAACTTTAACCCCTGTAAATAACAAGACATTTGTAGATACTCAAACTGTCTGGCAAACGAGTCACCGTTATTCAAAAACTCAATGAAAGGCAGAGATTGCTATAGAACAAAAAGCCGATAATGTTGTTAAGATCATAACAAACAAAATATTTTTAATGTCCCAGGCTTAAGGAGTGTATAATTTATGAGAAGCCATTTATGTCAGTTATATAGATTGCAACAATTTAACTACCCAAACAAAGCATAACAGAAGTTGAGGATGACAAAGAGGAAAAGCTACCCTACCCCCATAAGGCAATTTTCCAAATCATTCTCTCGCCTGACTGATGTTTGCTAAATTCAGAATGGTCAATAAGACGAGCTTACTAACCACCATTGCGTCTTGATAACGAACACAAGGTTATTTACTTTTGTCTTAGTTTTTAAGCAAGGCATTTTTATTTTAATCCAAAACATTTCTCAATATTATAAGTAATATATTTAGTGGGTAGATATTCGAGTCTTCATCTATGTGTCATATCATGGCTCTTCACAACTTCCTTTCATTCAAACTTGCCAGGTAGCTTATGAACTTTTAGTGATTTTCATTCTATTTCATGCTGGAAAAAATTTTATTTATCAATTTAATTAATAAAAAATATCCTCATTATTATGAAAAAAAAAAAAAAAAAAAAAAAAAAAAAATAGACCAATTTTAAGCCATTATTCCAAATTTTCACATAATCTGTTAACTATGGAGCTTAGTAGAACAATAAACCTTCATTTGCCATCTTGAAATACCAATTAAAATGTGTAATTAATAATAAACGTGATAATATTTTTATCTCATCATTTTGTATCATAAAATGCTCTTAAAAAGAAACCCAGTGGGTTTATGGGTAGTCTGGTACATATATATTAGTACATATATATTAGCATAGTTGCACTCACTTTCACACCTTGGAAAAAAGTCATAAATCTATCTCAGCTATAGGTGAAATAGCAGAATAGATTTGGCTCTCTAACCTTGGGTGGTCATCAATCAAGGAGAAGGACAACTCTAAATTCAGGACTGTGGGGAAGACAACAGGAAACCACTCCATTTTACTCAAAAAGTCATGATAATTTGTAGATAATAAAGAAAAGGAATCTGTGCAGAGCCATGATTGCTTGAATGCATATGACATTTAAGAAGAAGAGTATAGGTACTTAGGTACTGACTATGCTTACTTTTATCTAACGCAAAGTAACAAGTGAGGCACAATCAGTGAGTATTGAACTTACTGTAGTAAAATGAGCCTGAGAGATTGCTAACCACCACACCATACTATACAACAGCCTCCTGTAATCTTTATAATAACCCTATGTATATTTCTTTTAATCATTTCACCTTAAGCAAGGTGATAAAGCAACTAAGATGCAAGGCATTACTGAGAGTTAAAGGGAATGAGAAAACTTTAGGAGAACGAACCAGAAACCCAATCCTAAATAAGGGATAAACCTCTACTCCTATTAAAAAAATTCAGGGAGGAGTATAAACCAGACGATAGGTGAGCCAATCTATTTCTCTGGAGTACAGAGTTGAAGGAATCAAAAACCCAATCCTAAACAAGGGATAAACCTCTACTCCTATTAAAAAACTCAGGGTGGAGTATAAACCGGACAATAGGTGAACCTATATACTCCTATGGAGTACAGAGTTGAAGGAATCAGAAACCCAATCCTAAACAGAAAACAAGGGATAAACCTCTACTCCTGTTCTGATGAACTTTAATCTATGGCACCTAGACTTTATGGATTTAAGCATAGTACTAAATTGGCAACAAGATTTCATCATTTTATAGTCAAAATGGCTAGATGTAACCCCAAGTTCTATACTGACAATTTCTTTTCTTTCACTTCTTGCTTGTGGAGCTCTATTCCAAATTTTGGCTTTCAAGTCAAATTTGATCTTTAAAAATTTAAATGCAATGTCAAACATTGTCTTCTGTCTTAATTCCTGTTCTTCTTTCCTTAATATTTCTTTTTCCTTATATTCTTTCACTTGGTAACCACCTGTGTCTTAGTGGCTTTGTTGCCTTGCTTGATGTAAAATGGTTAAAAAGAAAAAAAAGACAAGGAAGGAGTACGAACTGGGTGATATTTTCAAATGGTTTCGCATTTGCTTGTTACACCATTTAAAAAACAGAAAATGCTGTCAAGTGTTTTTGAATTTGAAATCTTTAAGCTGACAGATTTTATTTTTAAAAAAAAATTTTTTTTGAGTGTGCTTTGAACTAACAATATATTTTATTTTTGCATTTTTTTTTCTTTTGTAAAAGACTGCAAGCTTTAATACTTCTGGTAATGATAAATATAGATGTAAATGTTAAAGATTTATTTACAATGATATTTGCATGATAAAAAAAAAGAAGGACAATGCCCAAATATAAATAAGTAAATAAATAAATAAATAAATAAACATTGATAAAACAATCTTCAATATCCAAAGGTTATATTATTTAACTTATATAAGAAAATGCACTTGACACAGCTTGGACTAAAGAAAAATAAAAGAAATTAAGAAAAAAAAAAAGAGAGAATTTTATTTTTCTTTATTGAGAGTTAGATGTTGAAAATAACTACCAAGAAACAATGAAATGCATAAATTAATATTTACACAAGATTTATATCCTTGGTAAAAGAGAAAATAAATTACTAAGATGAAAAGTTTTCACAAGTGCATTAATAGATATTAGCCTAAACATAGATGTACACCCTGGATTTTTGAAATATCTCTTAAGAGAAATGTTCTTTGCTCAAGCCAATACATTCATGTACTATCATAAAAACATTTTTTTAAAGAATTATAAATAAGGAAAATAGGTAACTAATTTTAATGATCACAAAAACATAAAAAAGCAAAATGGTTAACTCATTGCTTTTTAAAAAAATAACATTAATTCAATTTTGTTTGGCAATTTGTCAAAATTACATCACTTACTGTCTTCCATAGTTTCCTTTTCATAATGTCAAGAATTTTTTGAATATTTCAGAATATTTTCAAATTTTAATGCATAACATTTTTACCAAAGTTTTTCTGTTTGTGTAAATACTGGGTTTTCTCAATGAATTTAACATTTGCCTTTGATGTTTGTTTTGCTCTTGCCATTTCTTAATATACATATTTTTTTTCTTTTTTTTAATCATTTTACCCTAAGCAAGGCAATAAAGCCACTAAGACAAGGGTTTACTGAGTGTTAGAGAATATGAGAAAAATTACTATTAAGGAGAGAGGACAATAAAAGAACAGGAATTAAGAAAAAAGAAGCTAACAATTAAGAATGCATTTAAATTTGTGATCAAAGTTGATCTGGGAAGCAAGAATCTGGAAGAGAGGCCCACAAGTGAGAAGTGTGGGAAAAGAAACTGTTAACATAGAACTTAGTTACAACTAGACATTTCATTTGTAAAATGATGAGACCTTCCTGCCAATCTAGTACTGCATTTAAATTCATAGAGTCTAGGGACCACAGAGGAAAGTTCATCAGAACAATTACCATGAAAGTATTTATAGAAAAGACAGAAGATATGTCATAGTGGTGGGAATATGACTGAAACTGAGATGTTTGGCACACACACACACATATATATATATATATATATATATATATACATATACACACACACACACACAGTGTATATATCATATTGATATGTTTATACTGTCTATATCTATAGACACTATATCTGATATTTAGAACTCTTCCACTATAAATATAGCAAATTTATATGACTATATATGGGTGTATGACAGAGTGTTTAGAATGTTAAATGCTCTGATTATGAGACCCATGTTCAAACCTCATGGTGGTGGATTTGTCAAGGAGTATGTTCCTTGATAATATCAGCCTGGAGGTGCAGCAATGTTTGGCTAAGAATCATATCATGAGTTGATCTAAGCTTTGTGAGTGAAATTAGGTAGTTGAAACTTAAGAATCCATCGATGACTGTGCTAGCATGAAGTCACAAGTCATCGTGACTGAGGGTTTGAGCCAACTGGATTTGTTTAATTAGACATTAGAGCAGATTGTGTGCACTCTCCTAGAAACTGTAACTAAGGTCTGCTCATCAATATAAACCACAAGTGTTGAAGAAAAACAAATGTGCTTGAGTGGGTGGCTGCAAAAAAGAATTTGCTAGCTACCCGAGTAGATGGGTGCACTTGGAAATGAGCAGCCATTGCTATAGATATATTTCACTGGTGGACTAATTAGTTGGCTGTTAATCAGTAGTTTAATTATTCCCAATAAAAATTGTAAAAATAAAAAAAAATGAATAAGGTTGGTGATGGCTATCTCGTATCCAAGAATTTAATTTAGGTACCTCCACAAATTCACAATAACTAAAATGAATTTTAAAAAGTGAAAAATCTTTCTTGTTGCTTTTATTTTAGTTTTAATTTCAAGTTAATAAATTAAATTTAATATTTCCAATAAGCAAAATACTTTGTTCTATTTCAAAACTAATTTAAATTGACTGGAAAAATTTTTTCCTCAAAAAAACAAAAAACAAAAAATAAATAAATAAATAAATAAAATAAAAATAAATAAAAATAAAATAAAAACTGATTTCAGTGCCATTTTTAGCCTGCATTTATTGTTAAAAAAAAAAAACTTCCAAAACTTAAATACACTTTTCTGAAACTATATTGGAGGAATTTTAGTATATTTAATTTGATTTGAAACAAATATTATTTACTTTAAGTTTTATATTTACCTGAGAAATATAAAATGAATGCCTTTTTAATATAATTTTTAAATAGATAATCTTAAAAATTTAAGAAAATATTCTCTACAATCGAATGTTTTATTGAATTTTAGATACTTTGGCTTTAAGTTTACTATAGTTATTTTCTGATAATGTCATGTATGATTACCAATATCTACAAAAATCAGCACATACAAAAAAAATCAAAAATTCTTTAAAAAAATATTGGTGTTTGATGATTTTTAAAAACCTTTACAATTTATGATTAGTAAATATAGTTTTTACTTAATATCATCTAAAAGGGTTCAATTAACACAGAATTTTAAAAGATTTAAAACTTAAATTATTCTAATTAAAATTTTTAAAAAAATGAAAATTCTTATAAAAATTCATTATTCATTAAAAAAAGTTTTTAATAAGGCAATAGTGTCCTCAATATATCTTATTTATAAAAGCAATTGAAAGCTTTGCTAATTAAATAATGTCTTAGTTTTATTGCTTTTTTTTTATTTTGCAATTCAGAGCAGATTTTGGTAAATTGTGTTTCTGTTTAAAAAAAAAAAATTGATTAAATTCTGCAATGAGTTCTGCTTTTAACTAATATAAATATTAAGGGTGTGAAAATTGAATTTTTTGAAATTTCATAAAATTAAGTGGTGAAATATTTTTACCAAGATTTTCTAAAAAAGAAAAAGGAAAGAATTTTCTAAAATAATTTAATTCATTTATGAATAAGTCCTAAAAATTTCATTAAAATTCACAAATTATCTGACTTTTGCAAGAATTTCCAAATCAGGTTTTTATACTGAAAAAAAGATGCTAAAATTTCTTATACTAATCTTTGGTATAGGGAAAATAGCTGATTTTGCGGGGAATTAATCTGAATTGAAACAAGTATTATTTTTAGTTAAAAATATCAGAAAAGCATTTTTAACATGGAGGTGGGCGTTTTTTGTGAGGTGTTGACAGATCTATCGACAGCCTAATGTTTGGAAAATTTAAGTAAGAGATAATGGAAATAAAATTTCATGAATACAACAAAAATTTCATTTTTTTTTTAACTACACAGTAATGTTAAAAATATAAAATATTTTAAGCTTCCTAATATTTTACTGAATTTTAGTTACTTTGGCTTTATAGTCTAATTTATGAAGACACTTGATGAGGAAATGTTAGAAAAGTATCAATAAATTTTAAATTTACTATAGTTACTGCTCTTCTTTTATGTTGTGTATGGATGGCCGTACTTATGTTGTGTATGGATGTCCGTATTTATGAAAACAGACAAGTTTGTATATGTACAAAATAAATTCAAAATCCTTTTTAAAATACTTCTAGCAAGCTTAACTATTTATGATTAGTAAATACAGTCTTAATTTAATAACAATATTACTTGACCGCTACAAATTAATAAAGAATTTTAAAGCTTTAAAAGTTTATAAATTATGCTAATTAAAATTTTTAAAAAAGTAAACATTCTTGTAAAAATTCATTACTTATTGAAAAAAAAATTTTTTTTTAATATCCATAATATATTTTATCCATAAAAGTTATTAAAAGACTTTCTAATTAAATAATGTTTTACATTTTTATTTTATGATTCAAAGCAGATTTTCTGTAAATGGGGATTCTGTTTCACCAAAAAAAGTTTAAAGATTTAAATTTGGTGAGGAATATGACTAGCATAAACATGAAGTGATATGAAAAAGAATTTCTTGAAATTTCATAAATTAAATAACACTGGGGATAACAGATGTAAAAAAAAAAAATAAAAATAAAAATAAAAATAAATAAAAAATATTTTTACCAAGATTTTCTTAAAAAAAACATTTCATAAATAATTTCATTCATTTGTGAAGAAGTCCTGTAAGTTTCATTAAAATCTGACAATTACACAAATTGTACAAGAATTTCTAAGTCAATGTATTTTTCACCACAAAAAAAAAGAAAAAAAAAAAAAAAAAAAAAGACTCAGATTTCACATACATATTTATGTTCCTGCACTGATGCCAAAACCAAGATTTTTTTTACCAAAATTTCCAGTTTTAAAAAAAGGATAAAAAAATAATTTTTACATTGTAACTCCTTAGTGATTTTATTGCCTTGATTGGGTAAATGATTAAAAAGAAAAAGACATACACACAAGTTGATTTTGTTTAGTGGCATATCAACACTTCTAAGGGTCATTTAATGCCAAAATCTAAATATTTTCAACACAATTGTATGGCTTCAACTAAATATATTTTAAACATAATTATATGCCTTCAACTGCTAATAAAATGTATTATGGGCCATTTTGTTATACAATTCTATTGCTGTTCATTTTATTATAAATAGGTATTGTTTGTCATTTTACAATATAAAAATGTATTGTTGGTAATTTTACTATAAAAATGTATTTTTATGCTTTCATAGCCTTTTGTTTGTGTTTGGGGTTTCACTATTAGCATATCGCTGGGACCCTAACAGATGCTACTATGCTCATCAAAACCTGCAATCTCTTGATCAGAGGCATTGCTGCCAGATGTAGTTTATTGTCAGACCCAGGACTCCACAAGTATTTTCATTATTAAATATATTCTTTGTTGCTTTGTATCACAATGTGTTTAGTTGTTCTGTTCATTAGCTGTTAAATTAGTTAATGACATTTTTGTTCTGAAATTAAATCTATTCATTACTTCAGGGTTTGTTTTTTTTTTTAAAGTTTTGACAAGTTCCTTCAGCTAATTTTTTATTTGTTAACTTGCAGGAATTTGTAAAATTCTAACATCTAATATTAATTTTGACTAGCAGAAACCATAAGACTTAATGAAATCCTTTTAATAGGAATCATAAACATGTCTTTTAGTCTGATTTTCATACAGAACAAACATGGATTTCATTAGTTAGAATCTTTGTTTCCATCTACCCTTGAAGAACTATTTCCAGACTATTCTTGTGCACTTAATATATTTTTGTTATACTATAAAAGACATTCAAACTTCAACCTCTCATTAAACACGGATAATACAAAGTAAATAGAATGTAACACTAACAAAAACACATCTCTTTACAATCTTACAACTATAAAGCTGAATTGTTGTTGATAATGACAAGTAAAACAGAAATAATAGCTATGCATTTAAATACAATATTCTTAGCTTTTCTCTCTCCTTTTTTTTTTTTTTAAATTCCTTTTCTTCTGCTCAAATTTCTTCTATTTCTGAAATAATATTCTGTTTTCAGGTTTGTTTTTTTTTTTTTTTAAATCCCTCTATACCTGGCAATCATTTACGAGAGATCTTTTAATAGAAAACAAACACAGTTCAATCTTTTGAGAGAGATTTTTTGTTAATGTTTTTCTTAAAAGGAATTTCCATTTTTTTGTTTTTATCTGCTTCATCATTCTTTCAAGTATTTCTTGTTCTTATCAAAATATAAATAAAAACACTTGTTAAAAATAAACTTTTTATATATATATATATATATATATATATATATATATATATATATATATAAACAATTTTTATGTACATCATTGCAAACAAATGCACGAAAGCTTTAGTTGAAATATTTTTTTTTACCTTTCTTCATATTGCAAATATGCTTTATTCTAAATATCATGCAATAATGTCTTCTTTTTCAGTCATGATGAATATTAAAAATAAATATTTGTAATAATATTTGTAATAATAAAAAGCTTTGAAATCAGTCATACATTATCAAGATTATAATTACCGTCCAATTTTTCTTTAAAAAAATAGTAAAAAGAAAGAAAAGAGCAGACATCTCCATTGGTATTAATATTAAAATATTATTAAATATTTTTTACCATGAAAAATAGACAAGTGACAATATGACTAAAACTCTTCCCATTATAAAGTAAAATAGCTGCACTGGGTATGTTGCAGGCAACGAAGCCAGATGGATATCATCCCCCTCTTCTGATTTTTAATTCAGTATATTTAACAACAGGAAGTAACAGTCGAAATTTCTAGGGTACATAATGAGGAAAGAGGGTTTAGAAAATCTGATACTTATAGATTGAAGGCAAGATGGACAAAGGAAAACAACACATAACATACTTTGTGAGCTTGAGTAAAAGGATGTCAGAACAAGGTTTAGGAGAAATAACAAAAAGACAAAATTTATTAAAAGCTACAAAGGACAGGAAATTGTGGAGAGCCATGATCACCAATGTTCTGAAGGTACATGGCACATAGAAGAAAAAGAATGAGCTTGAGTAAATGGATGGTGAAACAAGGCTTAGGAGAAATAATAAAAAGACAAATTTTATTAAGAGCTACAAATGACAGGAAATTGTGGAGAGCCATGATTGCTTACGTCCTGAAGGTACATGGCACATAAAAAAAGAAGAACTTTCCTTCTCCTAGATAGGTTGCTCTACAAAGGCAATAGATCATAATCTCTTCTACCATTTAATCCATAACTAAAGGAAGGAGTTGAGCCTTGACATATCCAAAGTAAAATATACAGGATTTGAAAATGATTTTAAAAATTGCTTTTTGTTCTATCCATTAGATTTTTGGTCAGTTCTTTTTGTTTAGTGGCATATCAACACCTCTGAGTTATTTAATGCTGAAATGTAAATATTTCATATGCAGTTTTTTTATGGTGGAGGGGAGGGATAATAATTGCTTTAGTTATACAAGTCTTAGTATTTAACCCATAGCTGGGGGGGAAGAGTTGGATTCATACCTTTCCCAAAGGTATTTGCGCTTAAGAATATAAAAAATCCAAATGAAATTGGAACTCAGTTTTCAGATTAACAATTCAAAGTTGTTATTTATTACACCACCTGCACATCCAAGCTTATAGTACCTGATATTTCTAAGCAGTCACCCATCTAGGTACTGACAAGGCTTAATATTGCTTAAATTTGGTGATCATACAGGAACCGGTGTTTCAATGTGATGTGGCTTTAGAAGAAATATTTCTTTTAAGATTTGTATTTATGAGCTGGAAAAAGTTGTAAATACACGTGTGTGCGTGTGTATTTTATTGATTGATTCATTTTTTTTTTTTTTTTTTTTTTTTTTTTTTTTTTTACAGCTTATCAAGCCATTGCAAGTTAGTTAGAGCCTGAAAATATTTTTAGATTGTAAGAATTTTTTTAAAACCATTATTATCTTAAAAAAAACAAAAAAAAAAAACAAAAAAAAAACTAAAAACAATTCTTACAATCTAAAAATATTTTCAGGCTTTTAAATAACCTGCAAAGGGTTGATAAGTCATAATAAACAAATCACTCAACCTTTGCTTTGAAACTGCACGCAATCATTCAGATTTTCTCAAAATGGAATATCTGCCCTGTTTTGTATCCAAAATGTAAACAAAGCAATTTCTAAAGAATTAGTGGATTTTATTTTTTAATCTGATTTAACATTGTCTTTAATTAGGTTTCTCATGCATGCAGGACAGAAGATGAAATGAATATTGTTTAAAGTAAAATGGAGTGTCTACACAAATATAGATGTCCACTAAAAATATTGTTTGAAATAATAGAAATATGTCAGATTAAAAAATAAAATCAATTAATTCATTATAAATAGATATTAGTTTATCTATACAATCAGAAATGTGAACATTTTAATGTTTTCCATTTTGTTTTTCATCTAAACATCATAAATACCCTTTGACATTACAAAGACTACCACTGATTTGAGGCAGTTTGTATTTCTTGCCAGTGGTCAGTGTTCAAGCCCAGACAGAGTTGATTAATAAGTAAGGTGTCCTATGACATTGAAGTTGATGTGCACAATTGGATTAAAAAAAAAAAAAAAAAAAAAATGAGAAAAGCATGGAATAATATTAAGTGGAAATAAAAGTGAAAAAATATTAAACAAAAAAAATTAGGCCAAACGAAATGGTGATTATGTTAGGAAAACAATCCAGGTAATTTTGAAGAGAAATAAATTGACTTCATTTTGATACCAGTTTCATTATTCTATATAGTATAAAGCTTGTTGCATGGGATGAGAGACCTTACTTATCAATCAATCAATCGATCGATCGATCATTGTAATTTTGAAAAGAAATAAAGTGACATTATTTTTATACCAGTTTCATTGCTCTGTTTCATTTAAAAATGGTTTGAAAGATTGGAAACCTCGGATTTCTAAAGCTGATATTTGTTTTAATGCAAGCAGGTAGTCCGAGGGTTGCTTGATTGGACTAGTTTAAATAGTAGTAAATTAGGCTAGTTTTCGAAAAGGCTCATACTAAAGTAATTTTTTTTTCTCATATGACTTTAAAATTAAAGTTAAGAAAACCATTAAAAATGTGTAGTTTTTATAATGTTCTCTCAAAATGTTATACTCTAAAAAAAGTGCATCAGCTGGTAAAAAAAAAAAAAAAATATTGAACTATTTTAATGTAAATTTATTGCTTTTTATAGTGCCCCAGCTAATAAAATTCCATAATTCAAGCAACACTGGAGTCCCTCAATCTTTTTAGCAAACATGTTTTTTGTGCTATACAAAGGTAAGCTTTGTAAATATCAAAATATATCATGTAGAAAATCTGCTGAATGGAAACTGAACAAGAAACGGCATAGATGAGAACGACAGGATTAAAGAAAGGAAAAAAAAAAAAAAAAAAAAAAATCAAACCAATAAATCTTTCCTTTTGACAACAAAAAGCCAACAGAGAAAATCAGCAAAATGCTAATTTTATTAATTTTCTACTTCTCTATAAGATTTTTTGCTGAATTTAAAGAAAAAAAAAAAAAAAAAAAAAGAATTTTTCACTATTATTGGCAAATCTTTTTGAAGTTGTTTTTCACTTTATGATGTTTCTGCTGAAGTTTAAATCTGCTTCTTGATTTAAAGAAGATAAAAGCAACTGCATTAAATTTAACTTCATTGCAAATTACTGTGTGTATAAATAATTTATTAATTTTACATATTCTATTTTCTGCTACACTGTAAGTATCTTTTTTCGGATGCGCTTATATCTGAGAGGGTGTTGAAAAATTCAGTGGAGATCTTAAAAGAAAAACTGATGTTTGTTCAGATTTTTGGAAGCATTTCAGGCTAACTTTTCATCATATACAGGATTTAATGTAGATAAACAAGAGTACATCAATAAGTCTGTAGCCTGAAATTGGATCTAAATTTTTTATTGGATAATATTAAATGTATATAAATAATATTAATCATTGAATTAAGTGCACTGACAAAGCAGGAAGTAGATTGTATTGAAAAATAAGTTTTTGTTTCATAAAAATGAATACTTTTGTTTTTTTTCTTAGTAGGCTATGCACTTAATGATGCAGCTGAAAAGTTCTTATTCCAACTAAGTAGGACTAAAATGAAAAGAAAAAACAAAGAACTTCATTTCAGTGCTCCTCACACACATTACTTCAAACATTATTTTTAGTGGATACCCATATTTCAGTAGACATTCCATTGGTTTAAATGTTTATTTCACCTACCAGTCTGTGCACTAAAGAAAGCTTAATGAAGAAAATGTGGCATATATATATGCATATGGGGAAATTGTATGACAAAGTGGAACAAAATAGACATTTACATTGTAGCAAATTATTTTCTCCTTTGATCAAAGTAGCATTTTTATGTCAAAGTTGTGGTCAGTCTCGTCATGGTGGGGAACCAATGCATTTGATGTAGTTTGTAAAATGTCCATTTTGTGTTCATATAATCTTTTATTTAGATTCCATGAGGTTTCTCCTATGTATTTTTCATAACAATTATTACAGTGATGGAGTTACAAAATGCAAAACAAAAAGCCCATAAAATATTCCAAAACAAAAAAATGGCTCCTCCTGAGAAACCAAATGAATCAAAAAAAAAAAAAAAAAAAAAAAAAAAAATATTATCCTGCCTACTAATTCTATCACATTTACAATCAAAAAGAATCTATCTAAACTCAACATAAAAGTTGTTACTACTATATCCAAAACAATAAAAGACTTAGTCAATAGTAAACAAAACAATTGGTTATAACCCGGGAGGAGTTTACTCCATCGCTTGTAATAATGGTCACAAAAAATACATAGGAGAAACCTCAAAGAATCTAAATAAAAGATTATATGAACACAAAAGGGACATTTCACAAAATAGTACATCAAATGCATTGGTTGCCCACTGTAACGAGACTGACCACAGTTTTGACATAATAATGCTACTCTGATCAAAGAAAATAATTCAGTGCTGATATGGTGAATACAAAATAAAAATAACGTTTTTCTCCACTGTTCGCAAGCCTATGTAAAAATCTATTTTGACCAAGAGAAAAAGGGATTGGCTCTGGGCTGAAGAAAAGACCAAGGTAAAGTTTAATGAACATGTGTGAAAATTTATTTTGACCAATGTAAACGGGAGTGGCTTACAAGAAAAAAAAATAAGCCAATGGGAAATTGGTTTTTAATATAAATAGGCAGAGAAAGTCGAATCAAGGCAGAGAGAGAAAAAGCAGAAAGAAGCAGGAGGCAGAAAACCAGAGTTCCACACACTTGAATAACACTGGTCTCAAATAACATGCTGATAAATTATTAGCCTCTAATGGGAGCAAAGCAATTTCAAAGAACTATTCAACTCCATAGCTAAGTACCTTAAAATATATCTTTTCATACATGTTGAATACAACTGTATAACTTTGATATGAAAAACTCTCAATTTGTTTTAAACATTTTTGAATATTACTTTTTCTGATGAGTTAATATGAGCATTTCATTTCATTTTTTCCTTGAAAAAGTCCACATTGGACGAAACACATCAGCTAATAATACAGTTTTCCTATTGTCTTACCTTTATACATATTGTCTTTTTCTACAGGTTAACTCTGAGAAATTTTTCATATATATATATATATATATATATATATTATATAAAGGAGTAGTAGATAGCAGCTCGGATTGAAGAATCGAAGGGCCAAGTTCAAATTCCAGTCGAATCCATTACATTCACTTATGTGCTAATAACCCTGGGAAAGGTATGAATCCTCTTCTCCCTCCAGCTATGTGTAAAATAGAAGGATAGACTGGGTTCTATAGCTTTGGATGGCAACAGGTCTAGGAGAAAGACAACTCTGAATTCAAAAGCTGCAGAGTGCACCAAGTCTCTTTATTCAGCCCTATAAAAAGTGTAGTTGGTTCTGCACAAACCCTTCACCACCATAATCAAATCGTATGTGCTGGTGTCTAGCTGTCTAGGAACTGAGCTGCTTGACTCTCATACGCCAAATATGACTGGAGAGTCCACCATATATATATATATATATATATGTGTGAATGATAGGCACAAATAGGAAACAATTATAAATTTAACAAGTTTTGATTAAATTATTATATTTTATTTTCTGATGAATCTTAAATATAAGCAAAACATAAAATTTATAAACATTTTCTTTTTGTTCCTTACCATATCATTCTGTCAGATTATATATATATATATATATATATATATATTTTCTGTGTAAGCCAGAACATACCTGCAATTTTCTGTGAATAAGCAATTATGACACTCAGCTATGTTGACACAAGAGCAAAGTAATAATATATGACATAATAAGACATTTCTATGACAAATCTTGACATAATTATTGACTAAATAAATAAAATAAAAAACATGTGAAGGGTATAAATATAATAGTCATAAAGAAATGAAAATAATATGACGACATAAGCCAAGTAAGCAGCCAATGTTTGTCTTTATTTCTGCCTTTTCAGAGTTGGTTAATTTCACTTCCTTGATGATGGCTTTCTTTTTCTTTGAAGTGCACTGCCATCAGAAGAGATTACACTAAGCATGGGAGCCATAATAAAAAGGTAACTCAAGAGTACCAGGTCATATAAGCTTGGATATGTGGGGAGAGTAATAAATAATGGCTCTGAATTGTTAATCAGAGATCTGAGTTCCAATTTCAAATTGGTTTGTTATATTCACTTATGCACAAATACCAGTGAGAAATGTATGAATCCACCTCTTCTCCCCCCAGCTATGGGTTAATTAGTAAGACAAGATAAGATGATTTAGTGATAAAAGTTTTAGTAATTAACCTATAGGCCGGAAAGGGTATGGAGGTGGATTTATACCTTTCTCAACAGTATTTGCACATAAATGAATCCAATGAGAATTCGAGCTTGGTTCTCTGATTAACAATTCCAAGCCATTATCCATTACACTGCCCATACATCCAAGCTTACAACACCTGGTATTCCCATGCAGTTACCCATCTCAGTATGGACAAGGCTCGGTGTTTCTTAACCTCAATGATTGTACAGGAACTTGTTCAAAAGCAAAGAGAAGCTTGTTTGATTATGTAGCTCTCCATAGCTGGGCAGGTAAAAAACACACAAGATCAGACGGTGGTTCCTCCTGCAAAAGGTGACACAGGTTCAAATCCTGCCTATTATTTTCTTTAATAAGTTTTTTTTCAAGTGTTCACACCAGTAGACAAAATACTGTTTAAAATAGAAGGGAGCATCTATAGAAATACAAATATCCTCTAGAAATAATTTTTGAAGTAATAAAAATATGTCCGACTTAAAAATAAAATCCATAAATTCTTTAGTAATTGCTTTGTTTATATTTTGAATATGAAACTGAACAGACACTTTGTGTTGATTAAATTTAATGATCAACTTTTCCAAATTATGAATAATATTTCTTAGACAAGGAGGAAATTCTATCAGAAATTATCCAAAGTTCATCTTGGAAGAAAAGTACAAGAAATTTGGTTCCAGGCTTTCAAATTTAAGTAATCATCAGGATAGGTAGAAACAATTGGTGATTTTTGTAGAACTACTGAGAGTTGTGATGTAGGCAAAGAGTGGTGTGAGATATATATATATATATATATATAATATATATTTTATATATATATAATATATATTTTATATATATATATATATATATATATATATATATATAATATATATTTTATATATATATATATATATATATATTTTATATATATATATATATATATATAATATATATATATATACACATGCGCACACGCACATTAGAAGATACAGGCTCTTAAGTTATAATTGTTTTCATTTATTTTTGTTATATTAGAATTGCTTCAAGGACCATAAGTCTTTTACTATTTGACTTTGCTAGTATTTTAGTATTGTTTGTGAATAGCTGTCTACTATGATCCTTATTAATGTGCTGTCTGATGGCACTATGGTCCGATATGTGTTGGTGAGTCTCCATGAGAGTGTAATTGTGGTATAGCCAAGGTAAGATATTTTGTGTTTATTTTCAGAGAAACATTCTCCAAGTGGGCAAATATATTCATTAACAACATTTTTTTTTTTATAGGGGGTTGGAAGTTCGTAATATATTATTTTTTTATAACCAAGTTGCTAGTCTTGAATCTTTTGTAGTAAATAATAAATATTTTTAAATAAATCTTTTGCAAGCCAACATATTTATATAAAATCATAAAAAAATTTTAAATTAAAGGAAAATGGTTAAGTTATAGTTTTATAATAAAAATAAATAAAAAAAATTACATAGTAAATAAATAAAATTTTTAAAAAATCATTACTAATAATAATAATAACAACGACAACAACAACAACATTAATCCATGTTTGTTTAAACATGCAAGATATTTATGTCACTTAGCACCCTCCATAGATTTTTTTTTTGTTATTATTTAATGCAGAGAGATTTTTCGATATTTTAGAGTGTTCTCTATTACAAATTTGAATGCATAACTATTTTTCTCAGCATTATTTTTTTTCAGTATGGATAAACACAGGTTCTTAACTGAAATTTCTACAGTTGCCTTAATAAAATTACTCAAAGAACAAAACATCCTGGCATAAAAGTTTTACCTCTTGTCATTTCTTATATATTATGTATGACACACACACACATATATTACTTTCCAGCAATATATATATATATATATATATATATATATATATATATATATATATATATTTACTTTCCAGCAATATATTAAACTAAAATTAAGTAGTTATTTGTTTCAATTCAGGCTAACTAAACATTAAAAATCATCTATACTCAAATAAAGCTACAGAAAAACATTTTACTTTTGAAAGTTTTTTTAATAAAGAGAATTGTGTTGTCAGATTTGTCAATATGGATGATTACATAGATTTTACTGTCAATCAGCAAAAAAACAAAATAAAACATTCCAATCAATTTAAATTCGGTTTGAAATACAGCAAAGTATTTTGCTTATTTGAAATATTAAATTTAATCTATTAGCTTGGATTTAAAACTAAAACAAAAAGTTTCAAGAAAGATTTTTCATTTTTTAAAATGCATTTTAAAACTTGAGTATTTTTTTGTGGGGGGTCCCTATATAAGAGTAAGATTTATACAGGGTGTGGCAGAAATACTTCCCACATAATGGTATCTACTATTATGTATACAATCACTCCTTAACAACTTATCTGTTTAAAAAAAAAATTCCACCAGTATGGGACACCCAGTGAGGATCAAACTGATTATTCAATCATAATTGTTCTAGAAAGACAAGCTCACTAACCATTACGCCATGTCAAAGTGTCCTAATTCCACAAGACTATTTTACTGGGACAGTAATGTACAGAACATAATTCTGTTTCAGCCTCTGTCTATATTTCTGAGATGAGATATTATATACACTATTTACATTATTTGGACTATTGTCCTCATCTTTGTCACCATACTTATTACAACACAAGGACACATGGCACAGTGGATAAAGGTGTTAGATCCAGTGACAGGACCCAAAGTGTGTGAGTTCAATACCTGGTTAAGGCAGTGGAGAACTTTCAGAGGGGAATTAACAGGAGATAACTGACATCCATTAAACATGGCACTAGAACAGTCTACCCCAGTAAGCAAAATAAAGGGGTCAGTTTGACATTTCAACCATCTGAAGAAGGCCGGAGCATACAACAGTCAAAACATTGTAATAAATATGGTGACAAAGATGAGGACAATAGTCCAAATAATGTAAATAGTGTATAGTGTTTGTACCTATTTTTATATTTACTTTTAGATATGTACATTTCTTAATATATATATTAAATAACTTTGTTACTTAACATTGAGCACTGCTTTTTCATGCACAACAGAGTATATGTATTTGTATATGATCGCTCGCTCGCATACCTACCTATATTTACCCATTTGGTTATGGTAATTTGGTAAATATAATATATATATATATATATATATATATATATATATATATATATATATCTCACTGAAAGATTTTTGAATTTATTTATGTTTACTATGCAGTACACTACTGAAGTGTATAAACATTTATAAATAAATTTGAAATGTTACAAATGGCACAAAAGTGACATTATTGCTATCTGAAGCTGGTTGACACAAACCTATTGCAAGCATAGTAAACCTGAAATAAAAGTCATATATAAGTTTGTATTTATAGAGTCGCCTTTAAGTTCTCATTTAGCAACTCAGTTATTAAGTGAGTAGTAACTGTATTTTTACAAGTAACTTTTGACACACCCTGTATTGTTAGGGAGTCAGGAACAATTATGCAGTAAGAGTTAGCATTACTCCAGTCGCAAGTTTGATGTCCACACTTGTGGACATGATAGACTAGACTAAGCTAAACATAGTAAATATCAATATTAGTGGGGAGTTTTTGGCCTTGTGCCAGGATTTCTTGCAGAAGAGGGACAAATCAATATTTTTTGTTTTATTTTGCGCAGAGCATTAGCATTCAGCCCTGTAAAGGATATGACAATATTTGAATCAAGTTTACCACAAAATGAATTCACTGCAAATTCTTTTTTTTAAATTAAGAAGAATTAGGAGCAATAGCTGGCTGTATTTTTCAATGCTGATCTCCCAATATAAGGCCGAAGAGCCACTCAAGGTAGAGGGATGCTGTATGAATGTAAGAATTAGAGGTAATAAGAGCAGAACATGCATATATGTAGGAAATATAACAGTTAATTCCGAAGTTGAAGAGGTTAAGATTGTAGGTATTGAGGAAGCATCCTCTTAGGAGTCTGTTCCACAAAGCAGTGGCTTTTAGGATGAAGCTGTTTGAATGGAACTTCCCCCTTACTAATGGAATATAAAAGAAATATGGAGGATTCATCCAAGTGTATGCTGCATGGTGGGCTTTAGCTGTGAAAATCTGAACTGGTAGAACTAATGAATGTAGCTCATTAGAACAGCTGATAGCGATAGACTTGTGACATTTTGTCTGTAGGAAAGGGGTTATAGACTGGAAAATAATTATTTACTCACAAAGCTGCTCTGAACTCTTTCAAGGCTAGAAAATGAAGACTGCATAGCTCCAGCTCAGATATGGCAGCAGTACACCATTTTTGGTCTGACATAGCTCTTGTAAAGATAGAGCATAGCAGGAGAGGAGGTCAGATACTTTCTGGCTATTTCTTCTGTAATTTTAGCGATAAATTATATATATGAGATTTATTTGAGGGCCGAGGTGAACTTGACTCCCAATAGGCATTAGAGCCAAGGAACCTCCTAAAGTGTCCCGAATACATGAATTTAAGCACGCTACTAGATTGGCAGTTAGGTCCCACCCTTTTACTATTGAAATAGAGAAATGCAACTGCCACTTCTACTAACAGTTTTTCTCACACTTCCCACCTGTGGTACTCTCTTCCGTTTCCTCGCTTCTCTGATAACTAAAATATTCAAAAATTTAAATGCAATATCAATTCCAATCGTTTTTCTTCTTGAACCCGGTTCATCTTTTGTCCTTTCCTCAATTCTCATTCTTCTCTTTCATTCTTTGTAACCCCCTATATACTAGTGGCATTCCCAACTTGTTTGGGGGTGAAATAATTAAAAAAAGAAAAAGAAAGAATAACCATTCATCATGAGAGATGAAAAATTAGGATTTCCTCAATAATAATGAAATAGTACTATAGTTTGGAGGTACTGAATGTTACAAGTCATTGAAATTTTAGGAGAGATCAGTTGCCAGGTGACGGTCATCTAGAGTTTGGAGATGCACCCATATATCATTGAATCAGCTGCACAGATATTTACTAAAGAAATTGGTACATGTTTTACCAGTATATATAAGCAGGTATTTAAGTAATGTATTTGAAGGCATAAGTATTAAAATAAGCAGCATTTCATATGCATAATACAGATAATAGACACCATTTTTGTTATCAGTAGTGGTAATATTAGCCATAAAAACTTTCTCTTAAAACAATTTTTCAGGGAAACAGGTTTCTTAAGTCCAGTAGCTGTTATCACTCTTTCCAGTATTGCTGGAGGTTTCCTTCCTAACCTTTTATTTGAAGTAGTGTGGAAGGTCAACATCTTGATTATGTCATTATTTTCTCTTCTCAAGCCCAGTAGCTGTTATCACTCTTTCCAGTATTGATGGAGGTTTCCTTCCTAACCTTTGATTTGAAGTAGTGTGGAACGTCAACATCTTGATTATGTCATTATTTTCTCTTCTCAAGGCCAGTAGCTGTTATCACTCTTGGCAATAATAATGAATTACTGATACAAGTCCTACTAATTAACCCATAGCTGGGAGGAGATGGATTCATACCTTTCCCAGTGGTATTTGCATGTAAGTTAATATAATGAACCTAACTGGAATTGGAACTTTGCTCTCCAATTAACAATTTCAAGCCATTATCCATTACACCACTCGCACATCCAAGCTTAGTACCTGGTGTTCCCATCTATTAGTTATATGAAGATACTATGACCACTAATATTTTACCATTATGTGGGAGGTATCTCTGGGAGGTATGAGGGTGGACTGAAATGTTCATAGGCTGACTATGAAGGACTGATGTCAGAGCTGTGAAATCTTGCATGCATTCATTTCAACTCTTATTAAGAACTGCATTTTTTTTCTCTCCAGGTAAACTGACACCTGACTGTTTAAAGAAGACTTCTTTTGAAAATAGACAAAATTTGGCATCGTGTTATTATCAAGTACCTGCAGAAAAAGGGTTTAGCTCCCAAGGACATTCATGCTGACATGGTGGCTACATTAGGGGATGACGCCCCAGTTTTATCAACAATGCAAAAGTGGGTAGCTGAATTTAGGAGGGGAAGGGAGAGTCTTGAAGATGATCCAAGATCTGGAAGTCCAGTGACTACTACTACAGAGTAAAACTTGGACCATATTCGCCACATGGTGATGGATCACAGGTGAATGACTATAAATCAAATAGCTAATGCTATTAGCATATCCTGTAACAATATTGAGAATATCCTGCACAATGAACTTGGCATGACAAAGGTTTCTGCTTGGTAGGTGACACATTTTCTGACACTTGACCAGGCTGATCACATCATGGGAAAATCTGACATTGTTTGAGACAGATCCAGCTGGTTTCCTCAAACATTTCTTAACCCAGGATGAATGTTGGGTTCATCACTAAGCCAGAAACAAAGAGACAATCCATGCAGTGGAAACACCTTTCCTCACCTGCTCCAAAGAAGATCAAAGTTGTTTCATTTACAGGGAAGGTGATGGCCTCAGTTTTTTGAGGATGCAAAAGGTATTCGAGTTTATCTTCAAAAGGACCACACCATCAACGGAGAGTACTATATCAGCTTGCTGAGGCAGTTATGAAAGGCTGTCAAGAACAAATACCCAGGAAAACTGATGAAATGGGTCTTGTTTCACAGGACAATGTTCCAGCACACAAGTTTCAATGGATGCTGTCAGTGTCTAACTTTGAACTGGTCAAATTCCCTCCCTATTCTCCTGACTTGACTATCATCTGTTCCTCAACATAAAAAAGACTTGGCTGGAAACCAGTATCAGAGTGATGATGACATATCTGCTGCTGTTGACTTTTTTGACCAACAAGATGAAAGCTTCTTCACCAATGGGATCCAAACATTGAAAGACATTGTAAGAAGTGTGTAGACTGCCGATGGGACTATGTTGAAAAATAAACCTTGTTTGGTTACTTTCCATGAAAATATTACTAGAAGGTATATATGGGAGGTATTTCTGCTACACCCTGTATAAAGTTAGAAAAATAACTTGTCATATTCAACCCATTTTTGGTCTATGCCAACAGCTTGTCATCAAAATAGTAATGATGAAGATATTAGCAGGAATAATAATAATTCTTTGTTATGTTTAGCCTGATTAGCTATCTGCTAAGGTAGTAGTAATATCAGTCTGATGATAATAATAATGATAACAATAATAATTATAATAAATAAAGATCTTTTACCATTTCATTAGACATGGCTCTCATGGCTTTTGATCTTGATTGGAGATGTTAACATTTACATGTTTTCTTTTTTGGTGCATTAGGATGGGCTACAGTAACTACCCCCCATTCAATACCACAGACTTGCTTGTCAATTGCCTGGCCATAACCAGTTGAGAAAATTCAGTTTGGATTGACAAGCATCATGGCCATATATCAGGTGGGTTGATTTTGAAGATGTAAGGATAAGATGGCAAAAGTGAGTTAAGAGTCACATCTAGATACTTGCGAAGACCCTCAAGCAACAAAATTAACAAAATCACCGTTTTTGCTTGTTTTTTTTTTAAGTGTTTGTTATTAAAATAAGGCCATTTTAGTGATAGCTACTTCAACCTATTAGTTTATGATTCTAATTTGGCCTGAGAATATGTTCTAATAGCCATTTCATATGGTCTCAAAATTTCTCCTGTAGTTGATCAAATCTTAAAATTTTCTTGTGGAGATATGCAGCACCAGAATTTATTTATAGACTACATTTTGGAAGTTCAATCCTCAAATCTATTGTTGCTGGTTGCAAAGAGGCTGCCATATCTGTTCAAGCTTCATGACCCCAAAAATGTAAATCTGCTACTGCCCTCAAGTGAAGGCCATCTGAAAAGAATTGGCTACCCAATATGAAGGTATTTCTAACTGAGCCCCATTTGCAAAGTTATGCACTGCTTTTATCAAAACCTGTAACCATATTGCATGGTGTAAATTATTTTTAATAACTTGAAAATGTTATAAACATTAACTTTGGCTAAAATAAAAAAAGAGTGAAATCATAATTTCTGAGTTGGGAAAAATTCAAAAAGCAATTTTTTTTTTTATTTAAAATAGGTAATACAGTGTCACCCGGATATAAGAGAAACCCGGATATAAGAGATATTTTATATGGTCCCAAATTAGAGCCATACTTACCTAAACAAAATAGACCAAACCCGGATATAAGAGAAACCCGGATATAAGAGACATCTTCTCCGGTCCCGACAACTCTCTTATATCCGGGTTACACTGTATTTTTAAACTGAGTAATATTTTTATTTAGTATAAAATAAATATGAAATATTCATTAATTCATATGAAAGTCATATTTCATTACTTGAAATAAGATTTATCAACATTTAGTTTATTAAAATATGATTTACGTCAATAATAGGACTTATTTTATTACATTTTTACAATAATTAAAAAAAGAAAATACAATTGATTTTATGAAAAATACTTCCTATTTTAAATGAAAATATTACTTTGTAATTTTCTTGACAAACAAGAATAATTACTTCTATTTATAGTTTCATGCCCTAACAAAGCATACCTTATGACTTTTCTTCTATCTTTTTTTTTAACCAGAGGAGAAAAAAAGGGAAGGGTTCTTGAAAGTATTTTTAGTGCGTTACTCTGTGAAGACATTACATCGACAAGTAATACAAATTAAAAATAAAACAATAATGCAATTTATAAATAAATTAAGTACATTTTTATTGAGTAAGTTGATAAAATTTGCAAGTGTTGGTCTGGTGTGAAAATTTCTACAAAGAAAAGAGTTCAAATCGAGAACAAAAATCGTTACTTGGAGAAAAAGGATTTTCTTTTTTTTTTTTCAATAAAGTAAAAAAAGAAAATATCCATGTGAAAATGGAAGGGAAAATAAAATATGAAAGATGTTTTAAGAAGTGTAAGAAAAAAAGAAAAAAAATTATTGACTAGAAAAGAATGAAGGAAGGTCTGAAAAACAAAGAAATAAAAGGAATTTTAAAATATTAACTTAAGGAAAGAAATATTTTAGAGAAAAAAAAAATGAATTAAAAATCGGGTTGCATGTTGAAAGGGAATGATTGAATATAAATGGTTTTTCACTTAAGTTAAGGGGAAAATATTTCAGGTGTGAAAAATAAAAGTAGAAGTCTCAAGTCGTGAAAGATTTTATTTCTTTTAAATTTTCGAATGGGGAAAATCAAATAAATGGAGTAAAAAAAAAAAAAAAAGAGGGAAAATGCCATTTAAAGTATTTCTTTTTTATATTTTTCATTTAAAAACAAAATAAAGGAATGTTTTGAATTTTAAAAACTGAAGGAAAAAATTAAACATAATCAATAATAATTTTTGTAATTATTTTTCCATAATAGTTATATTTAAGACTAAGAGGTAAAATAATTGAAAAAAAATCACTTTTAAGAGAAGCAGAAAGGAGGGAAAAGTCGTGAGGTGAATTTATTTTTAATTTTATGAGAAAAATGTAAAGCAAAAGAAGGTATTTTTTTTTTCTTTTTTAATTCTACACTAAAAATGGTCAGTCGTTCGGTTATTGCAATCAATATTGTAACGCAAAATCAAGTCTTATTATTTTTAATTTTACATTTAAAAAAGCATAATTCGTTTGAAGCTTATTTAATAAACCTTATTAAAACGGGAAAAAATATAATTAAAATAAAATAAAAACCTAATTTGTGTTCTCATTTCTGCAGCTAGATGAGAAAAAAGTCAGAAAAATAAATAGAAGTTTGTGAAAAGAAACTATTTATTCAGTCTTCTAAGGGAAAATGTTGAACACAGAAGAAGAAAGTAATGATTTTTGTTGTTTTTAAGAGAAATCAGGAGGAGAAGGGAATGAAGAAAAGAAATCCTTTCATTCAAATATTGCCATGACGACTGAACTACTAACAGGTCTGGTTTATATGTTTTTAAAACTACTACAGTCGATTAACGAAATGAAAGAAGATACTAAGAAAGGGAGAAGGAATTAATGATGAAAAGTCGGTCAATCTTAGGCTTTTATGCCATATTAAAAAAAAATGATTTTCGAGATTTACGTTTTTTTTCTTCTGTGTGTTTTTTTGTTGTTGTTAAATGTTTGAATTTAGCCATTTTTTTTTTCAAAACACCCTACACCATTTTAATTTTAAAATATCAAATTTAAAGGTCATTTTTCTTTTTACAAATAAATGCGTTTTATTTTATTCTAAAAACTTTCTCTTCCGACAATGTTTTTTTTTAAAGGTCATATCATAAATTGTTATTAAATATCTATATAAAAATCACATATAAACTGGAGATTTGTTGTAATTTAAAATCAAAACAAAACAAAAAAAACATTATTGCACAATAAATGCTTCAATTCATCAGTAGTTTTAACGTTAAGAAAACTTTTTTTATTTATTTAATTAAAAGTGCACTTAGTCACGTGATCAAATATAAGTCGACCCGGTTTTCGTCATATTTTCCTACTCTTTTCTTTCTTTATATTAGAAGAGGGGATATATATATATATATATATACACACACACAGTTATATAAAATATGGTTACCACCTCTTTGAAAGAATAACGCATCACATTAAATTTTTATTTATTTTCTTAACTTAAAAATAAAATGATTTTTCCTTCACGTACAAATTTTACTGAGTTTTACTTTTTTAACCCTCAGTCAAAATTTAAAAATATTTCTACTGATTTTTAGGATTAAGAAAATGTCTCGTTCATTTATTTATTCTTTTTTTTTTACCAAGTTATTTTGTTTCTTTTATAATTTTTGAAATTTTGACTAAAAAATTTGGGGGACAACGGTTGGTTGTGTATGGATTGCTTTTCCTTTTTTTTTAATTCATCTGCAAATCTCTCTCTCAGTGCGTGGTTACCCACCGTCTTTATATCTGCTGTGTCACTTTACGACGTGGACAATTATGGCTCTCCACAGCTTCTCGTTTATTCTCGCCTGCGTCTTCTTTGCGGTGCTTGATCCACGTTGCTACTAAAACTTACAAAAAAGAACGGATTCAACGTAAAAAAAAAAAAAAAAAAAATCAGACCCCTTTCTGAGAGCGGCTAGTCTATCTTTAATCGTAAACAAACTCTTTATTGGGAATGGAGAATAAATAAGGTTCTGATTTGTCAAACCCTTGCTGGGTTGATGAAGATTGAAGATCGTTACATAAACTTTATCAAAACAAAAATGCCCCATTTTGTGAATGGAAAGATCTTGCAAATATTTTCAAAGTGAATATCAGAGTTGATTTGATATTAAAAAAAAAAAAAAAAAAAAGCAAAAAATAAGAACGATATAAGAGATCTTAATAGAGAAATAATTTTAAAAACTAGTGTAATGTAAAAAAAAATGTTACATTTCGATTTTTGAACTACTCTAAATAACAAGATAAATGAAAAAAAAAACAAAAAGACATTTTTTAAGCAGAAAACGAAAATGTTTTTCTCTACTACGGTTTTTGAAAAATGACCGTCAGTAAAAAAGTCTAAAAAACTTATTTCGTTTTTAAAGTTTTTTTGTTGTTGTTTTGATTGCCAAGAACACTGAAATAAAAATTTTAAATATCAGGTACTCAATACTTTGAAGAATAAAAGAATAGAAGGAAAAAAGAAAAACATTTCATTTACCGAAAACTTGTAACCTTTGACCACCCGGGAAATTTTATTTTGGGTTCCAAAGCAATTATTTTTCCAGCGCCAATTTCATTAAAAGAGGAAAAAAAGGCCATCTAAGTTGATATATCTTTGTTGTTTTTTTTTTTGTTTTAGAAAAATATCTTTTTTGCTTAATGTTCATGTATTTTTTTCCCCCCAGAAGCTAAGGAAAACATAAAAAAATAAAATAAAATAAAAATCAACCCGCAGCAACAGTACGCTTCTCTAACTAAAAAATGGTATTAAAAATATCACACATAATTTACTCTGTCCCCTTTCTAAAGAGACATTTCCAGACAAGCTACATATAAAAACTAAATAAATAAATGACTATTTTTTTCCTTTTACGGTCAAACTACCTTCTTCCTTTTCCTTTACTTGGTACGGACCGTCTCCAGTTTTATATTAAAAACGGTTTCAGCTGCAATAAAAACAGTTACAATTTCAAATAGCGATTTATTAAGCTTAGATTTAAAAATGTAGAATTAGGGAGTCCGAAAGTATAAAGCGCCCAGTGAGGATCGAACTCATTAACTCTTAAATTGATCTCTCTCTAGTGAAACAAGCTTGCTAAACATACCACGTTGAAGTACCTTTAAGTTTTTAATTTTTAAAACAAGTGATGTTGTATAACGATAACTATTTTTTATGGATTTAATTTAGTATTTACCTTATTTTTTTTTTTAAGAGATTTACAACTTAGTTACAACACAACAACAAAAAAAGTTTCACGTCAGCGCGAAAACAGGGATTGAAGAGTTTTTGAGAAAGAGAAGTTAAAAAAGATTGTATGGCGCCAATTTTTCAAATGTAAGCAAGAAGCGCTTGTTGGCCAGGTTTGAAAATCTACTTTTGAAAAAGTCTTTGAAACGAACGGCAAAACAGAAAAGAAGTTGTTGGGAAACGAAAATATTTCAATTTCAAGCAAAATTAAAAATGTAAGTCTAGAGTAGACTCTAGAGCCTGGCACAAGGTCAGATAACGGATAGAAAAATGTATTGCACCATCTTAAAAATTAGTATATCATTTGATTTGCTTCTACCACTGGTAACTACTTTTAAATGTGCTGGTAGCATAGCAGTTATTAGCGGAGGAAGTGGATTCAGCAAGGCGAGATCAAATCCCGACCTAGTCTTTTGCATTCACTTTCGCATAAATACTGAATGAGAAAGATATGTGTTTATGAGTTTATCTCTTTCCTGTGTCTATGGGTTAAATAGCGTAAAGGCATAGTTATTTTTTATTTGAAAACACATTTTTTTTTTTTAGGTGGAGAGGGGTTGCAAAATGATTTCTTTTAAATAAAATAGAAATCTAAAGAACAAAAATTTACATAGATTAATAAAAGTATATGTCCCTTTATTTTTTATTTAGAATAGATAATAATTATTATTCCACAATACGTGTGCATTTGCTTCTGAAAAAAAAAAAAAAAAAAAAAAAAAGGAAAAAAGGGGTGAAAAAAATTCAGGAAATTAAAAAATACACAGATATCAGTAATATTTCCGGGTAAATTTTTATTTTAACACCCGAGCGGTAATATCCCTTCAAACTTTTCCAAAATAGTCTTATTTCTGTGCAAATGTATATGCTGAACTCAAATCAACAATTAGATATTGAAGAAACCTAACTTTTTGGATGTTAACGACTTTTTCCTGGTCTTTCGTCAGCCATTACCGGCTTATTGATAAGTAATTCAGTGCTGAATTTTGTTGGTGGATGTATACAATTTGGACCTATTTACTTCCTTCATAGTAATTCCATGTAGAAATTAGTACGCAATTTTTTTTTGTACTTAATTTAAGAAGAAAGTTAACTTTCAAATATATGTAAACATCGACAAATAAAAGAATAACAAAGTAATTCTTTTTTTTTTTTTTTTTTTTTTTTTTTTTAAGAAAGTTAATTTTCAAATTAGGGTTAGGCGTTTTTTTTTTTTGGTTCTTTTACTTTTTAATTTTTTTTAAGAAGAAAGTTAACTTTCAAATTAGGGTTAGGTGATTATTTTTTCTTTTGTTATTTATTTATTTGTCGATGTTTACATATATTTGAAAGTTAACTTTCTTCTTAAGAAAAAAAAAAAGTGCGTACTAATTTCTGAAAGAAAATAGTTCAGCAGTGAATGGCACTCGGGTGTTAAAATGAAAATTTACCTATTACTGTACCTAACAGATGGGTTTGATAACTCTGTTAAAGGGATCAATTTTTTATACTATATCAATCAATATTAAGAACAGGACAAATCTCCTTTTTAAAATATAACAAACCAAAATTTTTCGATTTTCAAAAATGTCACAACCTAAGGAATGTTTAAAAAAAATTATTACCCCTCAATTTTTTCCCCCCTGTTTTTGTGGACAGAACAGTATATTTAAAAAGTTCTGACTTTTGTGATTTCTAGTGGAAAAATTGAGTGTCCAAAGACATGAACCAATGAAAATGTTTGACACAAATGAAACAGTGTTATTACAAGTCAAACTATCGCGGATGTAAGAAAAAAAATGTAACTTCAATTGGTGGGTAAGAAAAACATCACAGAAAATTACTATTTTCATTTAAAACTATTTTCATATATATATATATATATATATATATTTTTTTTTTTTCCAAGATTGCTCAATATCGGAGATAGTATGAAAGACTGTGTGATCATATGAATCAACACTGCACAGTAAGAGTCAGTTTCACACTTCAAGTGACCACCAGACCATAATCAGATAAGGAGTAAGTAGGAAAACTATAAATTTAACAGAAATCACATTATCCCACTTCCCAGATATTATGATGAAGCTGAATAGCTAAACAGGTCAAATTTATATTTCCCTACTTGCTTCTTAATAATTTTGTCAGATTTTATCCATATCTCCAACCCTCTCACACTCACATTATATATATATATATATATATATATATATATATATATTCACACCCCTTCCTTGTCTTTTGAATAAGAGTAGAGGTTTATCTCTTGTTTCCATGTTTAGGATTTGATTTCCGGTTCCTTATAAAGTCTTCTCATTGCTTCACTCCCAGTAGTCCCTTCCTTGCATCTTAGTGGCATTATTGCCTTGCTGGGAGTGAAATGATTAATATATATATATATATATATATATATATATATATATATTTTTGGTTGCCTGACCATCGCAGGAATGTGAAACTTTAGCAGCCTGAACGTGTGACGTTGCAAACTCTTTTTTTTTTTTCATGACCTGGGCATGTGATCTGCCTTTTGGCTTTTGTTTTATTTTTTTTCTTTAGTTTGTTCATTGCTGGGGGAAAAAAAAAAAAAAAAAAAAAAAAAACAATTATTGAATCACGTGACCCAGCACACAAGGAAAGTAACCACAGTACCTCGTCAGTCATTTTTAATTAAACTTACACAGACACACCGAGAGAGTGTGAGTTTATTAAAATATTATTTTATTAAGATATATTAAAAATTTAATTATTTCAAATATTACCCATTTCAAATTAAAATAGTTTCTCTTACCCCCACTCACTGCCCTAAGCCAAAATTATGACATTTCTTCCTACGATTTTTTTGTTTTCTTATGTGAACAAAGCATGCATGACTTTATCAGCCCACCCACTCACTGAAGAATCACATTTACATTTGGTTATTTAACTCCAGATTGAGTTTTTAAAAATCCTTTAAGATCAAAATGAATGTTCCTACATTTAAGTGAAAGAAAGAGTCAAGGTTTCTTCTAAATTCTAATCTATGGTATTATGTGTAATTAAAAAGAAAAAAGTATTATTGTAATTATAAGAATAAGCAGTTAATTTTCATATATATATATATATATATATATATATAAACAACAACAAAAAAAAAACTGCTGAGCTAAATTGCAAGAATCAAAGTTCAAATCTAACACTGGTGTCAAGTTTTGTATTCATGTACTGACATGTATCTTTCCCCAATAAAACAAAAAGGAAAAATATATTGTACATATAGTATGAGCATGTGCATGTTTTAATACACATGATACATATACTGTAGATATACATAAAAATATATGAGCGTATATATATATATATATATATATATATATATATATATATATATATATATATATATAGACACACACACAAGTATAGGATTGGTGTATAGGGGATAAATTTCAATAACCAACAAATACTATTCTTAAAAGAGTGCTCAATACAGAGTAGAACAAATATAATTATTTATTTGAAAATTATAACAAATGTTATAAAATCACTACAAAAATAGCCATTTTGTTTCAACACTTCTGGTGTTTTATCAATGTAGAATAAAGGGTTTTAAAAGGTTCAAATCAAATAAACACCCCTAACTAGGGGAAATGCTGTTACATAAGCTGGAATGAACAATCAAAATACAAGAATATGAGAATTCAAAAAACTTGACAACGAACTTTGGTTATAATAATTATCTAATGCTTTAATGTTAGGGTTAGACTAAAATAGAATTCATTCTAACTAATCAATATTAAATTTTGAATTTTATAGTATAATTTAATATTTATTAGTTAGAATGAATTCTAATGGTTGTTCTGTGTGTTCACTACTTATCCTAGCAGAAATTTTTCTTGTCTGAGAAAGACCAAAGCATGTTTGGCTGGAGGGAAATGCTTGAGTTTGTTCAAGAGCTATGTAGCACAGTTTTTCTACTTGTCCTTCATAGCTTGGGATAAAAATTGACCCTTTCTCATCTTGTATGAGAAATACCAAGTGTCTTCATGAGAAATATTAAGTGTCACTACCTGACTGATTAAGAAACTCAGATGCTCCTGTGTCCCTGGCTATGGACTTGGATAAATTATTGTCAATCATGGCCTGGATCTTGCCACCAAATTCAGGAGTTCTTTTCTTATCAGAACAATCACAGTGAGTTTTCCGAGCTGGAGTACCTTTGTAATCACTCATCCAACTGTTTCCGAATAATCTGTACTATTCTCAGATTGATACCCAAACCACTCTGAAATGTTTGTATTGGATCTTCCGGTGTAGATGCCAAGCAGTACAGCATATCATTTCCAAATTTGGTGGAGTGAATTGCATCATGGTACTCTTTTTTCACAGATGGTGCCCAACTGACCCTACTATACTGTACAGTCAACAAAATGAAAAACAAACAACACACATGCACAAAATTAAGAATATGAAATGGCAATAATTTATCCATCACACCCTGTAAATATATATATATATATATATATATATATAAGTTTTTGAATAGTATTTTAGTTATCTCTTCCTCAGTACTTCAACTGACCTGTTCTTTTATTTTTCTCATTCATGGATGGCATGTTCTTTGGAAGCTTGTTTTGACCAAGTTAATGGCCCTTTAGGCTTCCTTCATGTCAATAAGAGTTCACTTTTTGAATAAAAAGGATTATATGTCACCATCAGGATTTTAGATATGCTTAGGTAGGGATTGTACCCCCACCCCAAAGTTTGGGTACCATTGCTCTAGCCCAATATCTAGCAACCTATACTAATCATAAATTAGTCTTACACAAGAACACAAGTATGGGGTACTCATTGAGGTTCCAACTCACTATTTACAATCTCAATAACAATCAGCAAAACCAGATTGCTAACCATTACTCTAAAAGGCGCCTATCCATGATGCACTATGGAGAGAAAATATTTGCTAAACTTAATCTGACACAAGATCACATGTATGGCACACTCAGTAAGTATCAAACCCATTACTGAAATAATAATATTCTGCGATATTATATTGTTAAATCTTGGTGGGAGGGGAGTCATTTCTGACTATAAAAATATGAAATATTCCTTCGGGCTATAGGTGATTATAGCTCTCCACAGGTTCCTTTTTCTGTATTATCTGTGAATTTTCATGCTTTCTTGTGAAAGATCGTGAAATGGTTACCTGTTGTTTTATCAACAGTTTGGAACTCAGAGTTTTCTTTCACTTAGACTGGTTGCCATACAAGGCTAGACAACCCAGTCTACCCTGCTATATTTAACCCATGGGGAAGAAATGGATTCGTGCCTTTCTCAAGGGCATTTGTGTGAAAATGAACACAGCAGGCTAAACTGGAACTTGAACTCTACTTGCCAATTCCGCACCACTAACTTCTACACTGCACGTTCTATCATTGACTTAAAAGAGAAAATAACAATTCTGAATTGAGAACCTATAATGTTGGCTAAAAAAAAAAAAAAAAAAAAAAAAAAAAAAAAATTCCCACCCCACATCAGTTCTTACTAGGGGGTCTATGTAAGAGCCCAAGTAAAACAAAGATTTCACATGCTGCTTTTAAGGCTGGCAAGTGTAACACTATCTTTTTTTAAATATTGATAACATTGGGAAGTATACATGATAAGTAGCGTCATTTGGTTTCAGTCGGTCCGTACTTCATAACAAAAGATCAAACATAAAAGCAAATGGTAACCCACCCACCCCTGATGTTCAGTAAACAGAATTCATTGATACAATATAAATTTCACTGTTAACAACAACAAAAAAGCTGGGGCATCTACTCAAATACACATACACACAAGCTGTAACACTGAAAGGATCTCTTATCCAACATTATTTCTTATTACTATAAACGTTACTTTTAGTGAATACATGTGCTTGAGTAGCTGTCCTTGTTTTTATTGTTATTAATTTCACTGTTTGACAAAACAAAAACAGGGATAGCACACAAACATGTGTACTCACTAAAAATAATAGTTATGTTGTAACCTAGGGAAGGTTACTGAATAGAATAATCAAATGAAGGTTGGTAACGAATGATAATACTTAGGACAAGAACAACACATATAAGATTCACCAGTGGCACATAGAAGTAGTAATCAACTGCTAGAAGTCAAGTGAATTCCACAATGAATCTCCAACTACAGACTGCAGACACACATATACAGTATTCACTATTGTATTTATAGCAATGGGGGCATACCCATTATTGTCTGTAGGTATGCTACAACAAGAAACAAGAAATAATGTTGAGTAGTGTGTGTGTATATATATACATTATATATATATATATATATATTATATATTATATATATATATATAAATAATAGCTGGCCACTTGCATTTGAAGATACCTGTCTACTAGGGTGGCTAGCCAATCCTTATTGCAGATTTTCCCTCAGGCACATTTATGTTTGCTCAACACCCACAGAGCCCACCTGTGGTTTATACTGCAACTATGCTGAGCAGGACTTAGTTACAGTTTCTGGGAGAGATTGTGTTATCTAGCGTGATCAACAATTTGAACAAGGCCAGCACGCTCAAGCCTCATCCATGATGACTTGTGGTTTTGTGCTAGCACAGTTATTGACGGCCCCCAAGGGTTCCTTCTACCCAGTTTCACTCACAAGGCTTGGGTCAACCCATGGTATGGCTTCCAAGCACGTTCCAAAGGTGCTGTATGCTGGGATCGACCTTGATCCATTCTGATAACATCAGAAAGTTGCCTTCCTGACAAATCGATCATGAGATTCGAACCTGGGTTTCATGGTCAGAAAGGGAACGTCCTAACAATTCATCCATGCACATCCTATATATATACACACACATGCACAGAGAGAGAGTTGTTAGGTAGTGTAATTGCTCTATCTTTCTCATTTAGACCTGGAGCACTGTCTTGCTGTTTAGGTAGGCGTCTTTTCTTTTTTTTTTCTTTTCAGTTTAGGTTTATCCCCCCCACATTTTTTTTTTTTGTGTCTTTAGGTTATTTTCATTTTCTTTGGTTACTTGGTATGCTTTATGCTGGTTTTACTAATATTTGGTTTGTTGCAATGTAGTGTGTGTGTGTTACTAGAATAGTATCCAAAACAAAAGTGGAGATATGTGACAAAGTGGAATAGCCTTTTAATGACAACACGTTTCAGCAATGTCAGAGAAATGCCTTCTCTTTAAAAGCTTTGCCACTTTGTCACATTATCTACCTACTCTATGATTAAGTAGTAAGTTTGATCCTATATACACATACATGTAATATATATTAGATTGATACAAGAAAATTGTTCCATAGTTCCACCCCTCAAAATAATTTACATCTTTCTTTTCTGTCTTGTTTTTTAAAACAGTAGAATTTACCAGCTTAGTTATCAAAACTCTTATTAAAGTAAACATGTCTTCTATCATAAGATTTTCAATCTCTATGCCGGTAGAAACTAATTTCACTGCTTAAAAACATCTCTAGAGATGTCATTACTAAACATAAGGGACAGTCTCTGTCTGCCTTTCATTTTTTTTTTCCAGTAGTGCAATTTTTTCAAATTAATAGGAAAAAAAAAAAAAAAAAAAAAAATTCTTCTTGGTCAGTCAAGTATTTAAAAATTAAGTTACATGAGCAGAGAAAAAATTCGAACAGAAGTGAAGGAAAGCTGGCCTTCATTATCAGGAATCTCAGACTATGGTCAAACAGTTCATGCCTTCCCACTAATGCAGGATGTGACACAAGGTTGTTTTTACATGGGAAGCACCATACACATACGTATGGATATGGGCCAAGGACAAAGAATTTTTGCCCAATCCCTGCGACAGCTGTCAAACTAGCATAAATATTACACCACTCCTAGATCTCTTACTACAACAAGGAATATGCTGCCAAAAGTTTGGAATGCCCAGAACTGGTTGATTTCTCCCATCTAAAATGAGGAAAATCATTTACTCCACTTCCAGCCCAAAAGTTAACACCTGTGCCAGGTATGTAATGCCATAAGAGGTCCTTAAAATAAATTTCTAAATTTATGAAAATTCAAATTAAGTTCAGAGTGAAAGGTGTTACCTAGAGTTGTTAATTCTCATAGCAACACATGTATACTTAGGAGAAAGAAAGAATTTTAGTGATAAGGAAAAGAAAGAAAAGGGAGGAAGAGGACAAAGACAATGAGTGAGAGGAAGAAAAAGGAAGAGTGGGGGGGAAAAAAAAGAAGAGACTACAAGAAAACACTGATGAACAAAGCAAATTTAGTCGCATGGCTTAAATTTTAAACTTAATAAAAATGTAAATGATATCTTTGTACACATAGCAAGCCGCTATTCAACAGATAAGATACAGCACCCATATAATTGATTGAAGCAGATGACTATCTAAAGTGACCAGTCTAGTACTTATAAAATCCACAATGGCATATCAAAGGGGAAAATAAAAGAAAACACAACTTGATTTTAGAGATGCACTAAGAATGCTATATTTATTTATTCTAAATCATTAAAATCTTTAATGCGTGTTTTACCTGTGTAGGTGTGAGTAGATAATGTTCTGTAAATAGTAGTGCCCACCCAGAACCTGATAAGGTACGCTAACGCCGCCCGCCAAAGTCTTGACCGTTGAATTCTTGAAAAACTCCTTACCTGATTAATGTCTTTTCATCTCTGACTGAACAGTTGTTAAATACCCAACTAATTAATTATGAGCAAACTTCGAAGCTTCTATTCTCACAGACACTCGAGCAGTTTGTCTACTCCTAAAATCAATGAGAGTTAATGGTATTATTTTATCAAATTAATGGTCTGGCAAATATAATTTGGTTAAAAGTATTGTCTGAAATTCTGGGATGAAGAATTATGGTTATTTAAATTATTTATGGTTCTTATCTTTGTTATTATCACAATGTTCAGCTGTTACACTCTCCAGCCTTCTTCAGGAGTCTGTCGATCATAGTAACCTTCAGGGAATTTCAAACTGAACCCTTTATTCAATATATGCGGGTCAATTGTTCTTGTTCCATTGTCCATGTCTTGGGATATCTTGTCTGCTCAGTTACTGCTCACCCTTTTTCTACTGAGTCCGAATATATCTGTACCATCTCTTTCCCA
Organism: Acanthosepion lycidas; assembly: GCA_963932145.1. Classification (NCBI taxonomy): domain Eukaryota; kingdom Metazoa; phylum Mollusca; class Cephalopoda; order Sepiida; family Sepiidae; genus Acanthosepion; species Acanthosepion lycidas. The sequence continues at coordinate 110,543,341 of OZ010588.1, read as the reverse complement.
AGGATATTTGTGAGAAAGTGAATGCAATGATTTACTGTTCTGAGTCACTAGCCATTAAACCACTTGTACAGCCTGATACCTGTGTAGATTAATTGTCAAAGGTCAATTACAAAATTTGATTTCAAATACCAACTTTATAATAGTCAACTTAGGCAATAAAAAAATTATCATGACTTGATTTATAGCTTCAGCTGAAAGTCTTAACATTGTTTTCATACTAAAAGTATCGCTGCAAATAAACTCATTGTTGGCAGCCACAGATGGAAATGTATCAGTATTCCTGGATATGACAATAAACTTCATCTAGCAGCAAAGCCTCTGTTCAGGAGATTGGAGGTTTTGAAGAGTGTGGAACCACCTCTTAATTGATGTTGTTCCCAGATCCACCATGACCCAAGGTGGTAGCTATGGGAAAATAGTGAACCTCCCCCCCCCCAACAAAAAAACACTATGAAAGTATATTAATACATGTTTATAGTAAAATTACCAACAATACATTTTTATATATAAAAAAATAACCCACAATGCAATTTTAAAGCAAAATGACCAGCAATACATTTTAAGGTATACAATTACATTCTAAATGTATTTAGTTAAGGCCATAAAATTGTCTTCAAAATATTTAGATTTTGGCATTAAATAACCCATAGGGGTTGATATACTGCTAAACAAAATCACCCAAACAAGCAACATGAAAGAACTCCTTCATGACATCAATCCATTTAATATCCTACAATTTCTTAAAGAAATCAAACTGTATTCCAAAATATAACTTCAACTACAACAGAAAACACATATCACTGCCTCTTGTAATGATGTCCACACAAACATATATATGCACAAAAGCTGAGTATCATCTATCATGTATTCAACTCTGAAAGCAGAATAACAAATATTTTATTACTTCAAAGCTCCCAAGAAAATTAAATTTTGGCATTAAATGACCCATAAGGAGTTGATGTACCATTAAACAAACAAAATGTATCAGAAAATGCGATGAGATAATTTGTAGTCAGAATCATGAAAATGTGTTAAATGAATTAAAAAAAAAAAAATAAGTAAATTAAAAAGAGTTACCAAATATGTTATCAATTCTATTTAATTTTTTTTTTTTGTTCATTTCTCCCCAAGCAAGGTGATAATGTCACTATGACACAAGGGGTTACTCGAAGTGATAGAGAATGAGAAGACTTTAGTGAGGAGAAAGGACAATAAAAGAACAGAAGGCAGGAGATGGTGATTGTTGTTGCATATAAATTTTTGGAGATCGTAGGTGGCAGGGAAGCAAAAGATAGGAATTTAGTTCCAGGGATGAAAAGTGTGAGAGAAAAAACTATTAGAATAGAACATATGGTTGCATCTTGGTAGTTGAACAGTAAAACAATAAGACCTAGTTACCAATCTAGTAGTCATGTAGTCAAGGGACCAAGGAAAGAAGCTCATCAGAAAAATTGCTATGAAAATATTTGTAGAAAAGACAGGCAGAAGCTACATCACATCAGTGAGAAAGTGATAGAAGCCAAAACGCCAGGCCAAGATTGATTACATTGGAGACTTTTCTTTGAATTTTGTCAAGAATCTTTAGGTATATAATTGGAGCACCAGACTAGGCCAGACCAGACATGGCAGCAGTATTCAAGGTACAGACGAATGGTAAATTTATAAATGTGCAAGATGGATTCTGATGAAAAGAATTATCTGACATGATACAAAGAACTACCTTTCCTAGCAATAGACTTAGCAACTGATTTAATATAAATAACTCCATTTTATGTCAGTGGAAAATGTGAGACCAAGGATACAAAGAATTACTCTCCTGGAGGTTAGCATCGGCCATGCTGATGGCAGGCAGAAAAAGTTCTCTATGGTGATTAAATGTTTACCACCTACATGTGTGGGGGCTCCACTTTGTGACACTGTGTCGAAGCTATCATCCTTGTTGGGTAGGGTAAAAAAAAAAAAAAAAAAAAAAAAAAAAAAAATTATGTTGATAAGAGATTTTCCTCACTGATTTTGAGAGAACTGCTTTTAACTCAGAATTTTCCTTTCCAGTCTTTCAGTAATATATAAAAATATAACTCGTGTATAAGTTTACTTAATGTATAATGCAACCCTGAATTTTTTAAGCATGAATTTTAACCCCTCCATAAACAATTTACCTGAGTATAGTGCAACTGGTCTCTGAAACTGCATGGTTTTTAACCTCTTCAAAAAAATAAAATAAAAATAAAAATTTCCTGTGTATAATGCAACCCCCCTATTTTTTTGCATAAAAACTGATCATATAAACTCTCACTATACTCAAGTATATATGGTAATACAGTTCCGTTTCTTTTATGTGCTGTCTCTTCAGGATGTAGGTGATCATGGCCCTCCACGTTTCTGTCCCCTGTAGCTCTTAATAAGTTTTGTCTCTTTGTTATTTCTCACAGACCTTTGTTCTACCATCTCAAGCTCATCATGTATGTTACGTGTCGTTTTCCTCTGTCCCTCTTTGCCTCAATCTGTCCTGTGAGTATCAGATTTTCCAAGCCTTCCTTCCTCATTACATGCACCAGAAATTTCAACTGCCTCTTCCTGATGTTAAATAGAAGTTTCCTTTTTTGCTTCCATTTTCTCTAAAAATTTGTCATTGCTCACATGTTTGGCCCATGGTATCCTCAGCATCTTTCTGTAGAGCTATATCTCTGTTTCAAGTCTCTTCATATGTGTGGAAATTGTGCAGCATTTGCTGCTATACAGGAGGGCAGATATCACATAACAGTTTAATACTCTTTTCTTTCTTTCTAACAAATTTGAAATGTATGATTTTTCACAATTTTGTATTTGAGTTCAAATCAATGTGTATGTGAATATATTAAAAATTTTGCAAGTAAATTAGCAAAAAATGTTTATACAGTGTAACCCGGATATAAGAGAAACCCAGATATAAGAGAGATTTTCTCTGGTCCCAAATTATTCCCATACTTACCTAAACAAAATAGACAAAACCCGGATATAAGAGAAACCCGGATATAAAAGACTTCTTCTCCGGTCCCGACAACTCTCTTATATCCGGGTTATACTGTATATGAAAGAAGAAAAAAGCGCAAGAACAGGGATGAGAAATAAGAAAATGTGTAAATGTGAAAGAAGAAAAAGAGGAGGAAGAGGGTTGAGAAAGAAGGGGGCTGAGAAAGAAAAGGAAGGGGGCTGAGAAAGAAAAGGAAGGGGGCTGAGAAAGAAAAGGAAGGGGGCTGAGAAAGAAAAGGAAGAGGAGGGGAAAAAGGCGGAATAAAGAAAAGAAGTTATTCCATTTAATATTTTTTTATACCATATCCCTTAAGAACATAAGTGATCATGGCTCTCCACGTTTTCCTTTTCGTTATTATCTACAAATCGCCATGATTAGCAGTGTTGTTAATTGTTGCTTACCCAGTCTTTGTTTTTTTTTCTTAATTCTGAGTGATTCTTCTTTTAAACTGGCAGCCAACCAATGCTAGACATCAGGGTTTGCTGTGCTATTTAAATTGACATGAAGGTATTTCTAACTGAGCCCCCACTTTCAACTTGGTTATTTTCAAACATATTTCAGTTAAATTTTTACTTTTTCAAAATTATACTTTATAGTTTTCATATATGGAAAAAAGAAAAAGAGAAAAAGAAAAAGAGAAAAAGAAAAAGAGAAAAAGAAAAAGAGAAAAAGAAAAAGAGAAAAAGAAAAAGAAAAAAGAAAAAGCAGGAAGGCATTAGTACTATTAGGTTGGTGCAAAAATAATTTCGTTTTCTAACATATGTTACTATGTGAAAAAACGAAATTATTTTTGCACCAACCTAATATAAACTGATGCCAGGAGGAGTAAATGGGTTTAATTAAATAATTTATAGAATTAAATATCTCGTTTGAAAACCTATTTCTTCTGTAAAAAAAGAAAATACCACTTCTTGAAAAGATCATGGGAATGAGAGAGAAAGAATTTTAATTTCTTAATGGAAATGAATATATTGGATTTCCAACACACACATACATACATACATACATAATAAATATATATATATATATATATATATATATGGTGCAATAGGGAGGCTGGAAAATACTTCAGTCCTCCACCCTTTGAGGGTTCTGAGAATGACACAGAATACTAAATTTTTCTTCTTAGCCTCAACTGAGCTGTAATATTTCCCTAAAATCATTATTGCCACTAATTTTGAAATCAATCATGAAACTTCATTTCCCAATTTTTTTCTTGAAACATTAGCAATAGCTTGTAAAACTTCTATATAAGTTTTATATACAGAAGAAATCTGAGTAATTTCATAAAAAAATACAAAGAATAAAAAAATTACCTATTTTAAAAAAAAAAAAAAAATAAAAGTAAAAAATTTTAAAAATCATTAAATCTGGTAATTATGCCAAAATTTTGTTGCCACCAATAATGATGTCGGCATATATATTAGCAGTTTATACTAAAACGTGACAACTTTTTATAATTTGGTGATGTGACTAATTACAGTACATAATATATATATATATAGTAATAATCTTATAAATATAAGAAATTATACTCGTCTGGTACTTGGGTACTTTGATATGTAAATAAACAGACGAATACTCAAGGGGGAAAAAAGGTACAAAAAATAAGAAAGAAAACAGAACATGTATGTCAGCCGAAAACAATCGTCTAGCATCCAAGTTCAGAGTCCAAAGAAAAAAACCCTGATACGAGTAAGTAAAATAACTATATATTGGGTCACGAGTGCCTCTCACCATAAACAAATTGGTTCACGGATAAATTTTATGGAAAAAATTAAAAATCTCCAGTGAGGCATGGTGTCTCAAGCAACGAACATGCAAGCTGGTGACAATGTGGGGACGACAAACCTGGAGTATCAAGTAAAGATGAGTGTGGTACTAAGAGACAGAAAAGAGAAAAGGATAAATCCTAGAAAGACAGTTACCTGATGTTATTGTTTTGAAGAGGAATCTCCTGCCAAACAATAACATCTCTTCCTTTCTCTTTCCTCACCACCTTCAACTTACAGCATCAACTCTCCTCCATACAGATTTGGTAAAATTATCTTTTCATCTATATCTGTTTAGTATTCCATTTATTTTCTTTTGTGTTTGGTTTAATGATTTTCATTGGTTTTGTGCATGAACTTGCTCACAAAATACTGCTGTTAAAGTTTCAATAAGCAATCTCTGGGGTCCGGATACAGATTAATCTATTTAACATGGATTCTTATGGGGAAAATAGTTTCAGTTTATGAACATTTTTTATCACAAATAGTCTTCAGGACTGAATTAGATTCGCGAACTAAGGTTCATTTTATTTATACATACATACATACATATCACTCTTGAATCTATTATTTTGTTTTTTAATTCAAAGCTAATGGATTACAATTAAATATTTCCTATAAGAAAGATACTTTGCTGTATTTCAAAACAAATCTAAATTGATTGGAATTATTTTTTTCTGTTTATCAGGAAAATCTATAAAATCGTCCATATTGACAAATTTGTCAACATAATTCTCTATTAAAAAGTTTTCAAAAATAAAATATACTTTTCTGAACCATTATTTCAAATTAGCCGATTTAAATTAATCTGAATTGAAACAAATATTACTTTTATTTTAAAATACCACAGAAAAGTTGTTTTTCTAAAGATGGGTGGATGTTTGTACAAGGTGTTGACAGATCTATTGACAGTATTGTGTTTGAGAAATTTAAGTAAGGAATGGAAAAATAAAATTAAAAATACATGATAAATACAACATGAATGGCTTTTTTATATAATTTTTAACAGCACAATAATCTTAAAAGTTTAAAATATTTTTAAGCATTCTAATATTTTATTGAATTTTAGGTAATTTTGGTTTATAATCTCATTGAAGAAATGATAGAAAATTCCCAAGACATTATAAATTTACTAAAGCTACCATTCTTATTTCATGTATAGATGTCCATATTTTCAAAAATTGACATGTTTATACATACATAAAATAAATTAAAATTCTGGAGTTCATTGAATTGTAGTGTGATTTTCCATCTGTGATTAGTAAACAGTTTTAATTTAATAACAATAGCACTTGGCTGAACAAATTAATACAGAATTTTAAAAGATTTAAACGTTTATAAATTATTTGTAAGACAATAGTGTCCATAATATATTTTATTCAGAAAATCAATTAAAAACTTTTCGACTTAATGTCTTAGTTTATTGAATTTTTTATTTTACAATTAAGAGCTGTATTTTTTTGTAACTGGAGGTCCTGTTTGACTAAAATATTCTCCAACTTGTCCTTATATAAAATGTTAAGAGATACAAAAAAGAATTTCTCATAATTTCATAAAACTAAATGAATGGGGATAATAGAAAGAAAAAATTTTTACAAAGATTTTCTAAAAATGAAACATTTCAAAAACAGTTTAATTTATTTCTGAACAAGTCCTGAAATTTTCATTAAAATCCAACAATTTTTGCAAGAATTACTAAATCAATGTGTTTTTTCAGAGTAAAAAGATGCTCAAATTTCCCATACAGATTTATAATTTCACATCAAAAACCAAGATTTTTAATCAAAACTTCCAAGGTACAAGGGAAAAAAAGTACCATAATTTTTACATAGTAAAATCCTTTGATCTTAATAATGGTGTTGCTGGTAAAACATTTTTTTTTTTTTTTGTGCATTTATTTTCATTATGTATCCTCTTTTTTTACCAAATTTTTGGAGTGTTTGTGATAGAGAGATTGATAGAATGGACCTATTCACCATGCAGTGTTGATTCCTGTCAGTTTCACACCTCAAGCAATCTTCAGATCGGTTCTGAAAATCAGTTGAGGCATGAAGCTGACAGTCACTATGCAGTATTGATTCCTCTGTCTACAATATCTATATTGCTATACACTATCTCTGATCTTGAGCACTCTTTCCCCAATGAATATAGCAAATTTTAAATGAACAAGCTAATACACACACACAACATATATATTTTAATCAATTCACTCAAAGCAAGCCAATAATACCACTAAGACACAAGCGGCTACTGGCAGTGAAAGAGAATGAAAAGATTTTAGAATGAACCAGAAACCCAATTCTAAATAGGGGATAAACCTCTACTCCTGGGTTCAAAAGACTGGGAAGAGTATGAACTGAACAATATACGAACCTATCTACTATCGAGAAGATTATATTATATGACAACATTTACCGGCCGATATGAGCAGATATGAATGTACATGAGAGATTCATGGAAGATTGAAGTCTAAATACAGTAAATTCGACTTTGCTAAACGAACACTCCTTCGTGGCCAAATCGGTAAAGGCACGTCAAGCTAAATGACAGTTCCGTATAGGATACAGGTTTGAATCCTGTCAGAGGACGAATATTTTCTGTGAAAATTTCTCAGACATTCAGGCTGGTAAATGTTGTTTAATACTGTTTATTATAAACAGAGCATTTACTTAAATATTTGTAATATCTATAAAAAAGAATGTATAAACATAAAAATGTCTTAAAAATATATATATATATATATATATATATATATATATAAAATGAGTGTGCAGCTTATATTTTATATCATAAAGAAACAACTTCTACAAAGAATTAAATAGCAATATTAATGTAATTAATGGCGAAATCACTTTGCTAACAGGACTTAATGATTGATTTGAACAAGAACTGTAGCGTTGCAGCATCACACACTCCAAAACATATTTAACTGTCAATAAATAGCATAATTTAAAAAACATCTTTTGGCATACACATATTTGCCTATCTACGCAAAAATTGCACCCTGAAGATGACAATTTGAAATTGTCAAAAGTACTTGGCATATGTCTTCTATCTGACAAGAACTCAAATATAAGGATCTTATTATTCAAGGAATTGATAGTAAGCTAATGTGTTCAAAAGACCAGGAGTCTTGTTAGCAAAGTGATTTCACCATTAATCACATTAACATTAGCTTAAGACTTAGTATCCACTGAAAATCATATATATATATATATATATATATATTATATACACACACACACACACAATTGTATATTTGGGCAGCAAACCCTCTTTTATACAAGTTTCATTAAAAACAACTGACAACTTAACTGTGATTAAGCTTTTTATTCAATTTTTCTTGTGTTCATATAAGTGTTTTCTTTTCTGGACATAAAGTGTATAAAAACTGTCCGAATGTTTATGCAAGATATAATTCACTGTGTGTATGAACAGGTTACAAATTCTTCAGTTTTAATCTAGTTATATCTGCAAGTGTGTACTATGGGCATCTGTTGCCAATTTTTTCAGGCAAGTACAAAAGTATATACTTTGAATAAAACAAGCTGATAAGTCTGTCACACGAGCACAACCAATCTTTTTTTTTTTATATAAGAATATAAAGTTGGGCTTACATAAAACATTTATACTGCTACACTATCTTTTATTCAATATAAGTAAAAACGATTAAAATTGTAAATGACTACTATAGCTGGGAGCAAAGAGCACTGGACTATTTCCCCCCACCACAACCCTAACAACCCCGAGCAGGCAACCATACATGTTGTTAAATATAGGGAATTTAAAAATATATATATTAAATGACAAATATCTTATTTCTGTGTTTTTGTTGTTTTCAGTAAATAAGTGACATGTTCAGGACAGAGGCAATCATGGCTCTCCAGATTTCCTTTTCTTTGTGAACTGTGGCTTGCCATGATTTGTTGGGAAATATAGTTTCCTGTTGCTTTCTCCAGACTTGAATTTAGAATTGTCCTTCTCAAGGCTGGCCGCTATCTGAAACTAGAGAGACCAATCTAGTCAGCTATTTAACCCATAGCTAGTGGAGGAGAAGAGATGAATTTATACCTTTCCCCAGTGCATTAGTGTGATATTAAGAGATTCATTATTCTGATTTATTACACATACACAACTTTCTTGAGTTTTCATTCATAACTAACAGAGTACCCATAAAAAAAACAAAACAATAGAGCCACTTATGAACAGCCACTTCTACTTTCAATTAGGTTATCTATTCACTCCGTTAGATTAAAATATTTCTGTCTAAGAGCAGTAGTTTGAGGAGTGTATTATCTTATATATATATATATATAAAATTTTTAAAAAGAGAGAAACTACAAATGTTTTTGTTTATAATGTGGATTTATATATATATATATATATATATATATATATATATATATAAAGAAATATAGTCTTAAGGTGTGCTATATTTATGGAATAAAGTGCTCAGTATCAGAGAGAGCGTGTGTAAATATAAAAGTGAACATAGAAGTCAACACTTAGAGGCTTAGGCCTCTAAGTGTTGACTTCTATGTTCACTTTTATATTTATATATATATATATATATATATATATAGTGATTTTTCAAGCGTAGTCTAGATGTGGCAGAAGGCTGAATATAGGGTGCACCCAGTGAGAATCAAACTCACCACTCAGTCGTAATTGTTCTAGTGAGACAAGCTTGCTAACCATCACACTATGTTGAGGCGCCCCCCATTAAACCTAGAGAGCCAGACAAACCTACCAAGGTTTCACCTAAGCAGATCGTCAGGGAAGGCCAGCCTTCCCTGACGATCCACTTAGTAGGTTTGTCTGGCTCTCTAGGTTTAACTGCTCTACTCATTGTATTGAGCACTTTATTTAGTTGTTTTGGGTACTCACATCAGGGTTTTCTTCTTTGGGTTTTGAACTCATATGCTGGACGATTATTTTCAGTTAACATACATGTTCTTTGTTCTTTCTTTTTTTTATACCTTTTTTTTCCCTTTGGTATTGGCTGATTTGCAAATCAATACACCAAAGGTTTTCCAAGCAAGTATAGTTTTTTTATACTTATAAGATTTCTATTAATAATATATATATATCTCCACATTATATCCAAAGATGTTTGCGGTTTCTCTCTTTTTAAAATATACAATTTTCTCTTGGTGGAACAACTATAAACACTTCCATATATATATATATATATATATACCATAATTTCTCAAAAATAATACACATTTTTAACTGTAAATTACAGGTGATAGTAGGGGTGTGTATTATAAATAGGTTTAAACAAAAATATTTATTTTGTTATTTATTTATAATAATAAATACGTACTTGTTCTTCTAAAATAAAGATATTATCTCAATTTCCATTTTAAATCCAACAATAAGAATTAACATTTTTTGTGTCAATAAATTTATGTTTATCAGTAAATACATTATTTGGTGAAAAATTAAAAAATCTCTAAAAAGGCCAATTTCGAAGAAAAGAAGATATCAAGTTAATTTATTGAAATTTTAATTTTCATCATCATCACCACTTTCTATCAGGTTGGTGCAAAAATAATATCGTTTTCTCACATAGTAACATATGTGAGAAAACGACATTATTTTTGCACCAACCTAATATTATAGAATCAATATCTAAATTGTCATTAAACAAATTATCATTCACAATATTATGTTTGTTCTATTCAAAATTATCTTCAGCCTCTTCTATCCTTTGCCAAAGGATGTCATCTTCAGAGTCATCCATGGCTGTCATGAGACAACACTCCTTGAAACCTTTCTTTATAACATCCTTACTGATGGAATCCCAGGATTCCTGTGTCCATTTTACAATAAGTTACAAGTTTTTTTAAGTTTCTTCCTGTTGCTACCAGCAGTAAAACTGGGAACACCAGAAAACATCCAGTCATTCCATTTTTTATGCATCTCTTGTTTAAATGGACAGTTGCAGACAACATCCATTAAAGTTGGCCAGTCATTCCCCTTGGTATAACAACAAGATCAGTCCTTTTCTCCTGAAGTATATTCTTTGTGCAAGGCATCCTATGGCAATGAAATGCATCAAGAACTAACATACGTCTACTTCTTGCAAATTCTTTTCTGTGTTTACACCAAACATTCAGCAGACAGTCCTTTTGTGAGATTCTCATCCATCCACCCTTTTTCATGACATTTTTTTATCATACTGGCGGGGCACTCAGTGTTTTTTGGCAGAGTTTTCC
>OZ010588.1:110289164-110527135 GCA_963932145.1 Acanthosepion lycidas | reverse complement strand
GAAAGTAAACAATCTAAAGGAAAAGAAAAGCTAAAGAGTTTTATTACACTTTTCTTTATATTTTTTTAAAAAAAAAATGGTGGGTGAAGCAATAATCGTCAATACTTTTTTTAGTGCATGCTACAGACCTCTTCTTAGGGTGAAACAGAGAAATATAAAGAAAGAAAAACAAAATTGTAGAAAAATTAAAAGTCGTTCATTTTTTTTTTTTTTTAGTTGCATTCTCATATTTGAGACAAAAAAAAAAAAAAAAAAAAAAAACAAAAACAAAAACGAAACCCCCAAAAGATAATTTTAAGTAAAATCCAAATTACCGCAACATTTTTTTTAAACCTTAAAAACCGAACAGTTGACGGAAACTTAAATAACGAGACGTGTTACCTGATTAGCGGGGTTCATTCGGTACAATCATAAGTTTCAAAGCTCTTCTCTTCTTAGATAAAGAAATTAACCCCAAAGTAAAATTAGATTTAATATTGAAATAAGTTTTACTTTTGTCAACATTTTTTAGATGAAAAATTATTGTTCAAAATCAAAATGCTTTCTAGCTCGGATCAATTGTTTTTTTGTTTTTTTTATTGATTGATTCGTTTTCTATGGTTTAATCCTAAAGCAAGAAAATATTTTTACATTGTAAGAATTTATTTATTTTTTGATGGGTGGAGGTAATGATTTAGTGATGGAAGTCTTACTAATTAAACAATAACTAAGGAGAGAGGAGATGGATTCATATCTTTTTCCCAACGGCATTTGCGTAAAATAATAACGAACCCAACTGAAATTGGAACTTGGATCTCTGATTCACAATTCTGAGACATTATCCATTTATTTACACCACCTGCATGTCCAGGCTTACAGAAGAAAGCGGCCATCCATCTAGGTACTGACCCGGTTTGACGTTGCTTAACTTCGGAGATCGTAATGGTAGTTCGGATCAAAACTTTGTGAATTTAAAGATTTGGTTAAAAAAAAAAGACGAAAAAAGAAAAACGCTATCTGATTTCCTACGAGTTCAGCTCCGAGGTCGAAAAGTGCTAAAAAGTCATGTTTTTTTTGTGTTTTTTTTTTTTGGTTGATTCAGATTGGATGAAATGGACAAGAGACACATGCTTGATTCTGTTATGTCCCTTCAAAAAGTGGGTGAACATGGCTCTCAACAGCTTCCTATCTTGTAACTCTCTTATGGAATGTTTATGATTTTTATTTTTTTTACCATCTCTCGTAGTCCAAGTTCTGCCATCCATTTATTTACACTAATTCCTTGAGTAGGTGGCTTTCAATAGGTTCTACGCGTGTCAAATTCTCTAAGCCCTCTTGCCTCGTTACGTGTCCTAAAAATTTCAAGTAAGCATAGAAAGCGTAATGAGAACAACTTGCTCCCCACCCGCGTAGATTGAGTAATGAGTTTGGTCCGAACTTCCAAGAAGGCCGAAAACTTGTCTAACAAACCAGATGAACATGCTTGTTCGATTAAAAAGCAATGAAATAATCTGGCACTTCGACGTGGTTAGCGAACAAGTATCGCTAAAATCAATTACAATCGAGTAGTGTGTTCGATCCTAACTTGGAGCTCCATACTCGCAGCCTTGAGCCACATCGAAACTAATTTTATTGAAACATAAAAAATTGTTTGAAACAAAGTAAAAAAAAAAAAAAAAAAAAAAAAAAAAAAAAATCAACTTATTTAAAAGATTTGCCATCATTAAAAAAATAAGTTTTTTGATTTACTTTTTTTTTTTATATTATTTTTTATTTTATTTGCAGTCTTAAACTAAAGTCATTCTTTGTAAAGAAAAAAAAAATTTTTAAAAGACAAACAAAAAAGGTCAATTCTGTCAAAAGTCAAACTCAAACAAAAGTACTGTAAAACCTTTATTTGGGTTGAACTTTTAAGACTTTATACAACTGTCTCCTTGAAAGACAGTAGTTTTAAAAAGTAAAGTTTGTTTTTGTTTTTTTCGTACATTAGAAAAAGCAAATTCATAGTGCTAATTATTTAAAGGTAAAACGAATTTATTAAGTAAAACGAATTTATTTTTTTTCACCGGATGGAAAACCGGGACCGAATTTTAAGTTTTTTTAGTTAGTATGGCACCTTCAAAAAATGAAACGATTTTGAAAGCCGGCAAACTAAATAAAATAAAGCTATGTGATTTTTACAGAATCAGTAAAATTTAAGATCAATTTTAAAATAAACAAAAGGAAGACCTAAAAAAAAAACAAAAACAAAAAACTATTCTATCTTCAACAGAATAATTAACGGCGTTGTGGTCACATGATGTTCCTTTGAAGAAAGTGTTACTGTTAACAAATTAAGAAAAAGAAAAAAATACCCTAACCATCACCAATTTATCGATTGCAGTAGGAAAGGAAAACGTTACCTTAAAAACCCTAAACAGAGAGAGAGAAGGCAATTCTGTTTAATTTTTCAGTTTTCACGAATGCTATTGAGTCGACATGTAAGTTATTGATAGCCCGTCATATATTGTCATTAAATTAGTTATCTCCAAAGATTCGCTAAAAATGCCTCAAGCTTAAAAAGAAATACTGTCAAAATCATTGCGGAAAGTATTAAGAGGAAAGACCAAAGGATTCTTTTTATTTTTAAGTTATATTTTAATCCTTTTTAGAACTGCCGAAATTATGGTTAAAATTTTCTTTTCTTTCAAACGTGTATTAAAAAGCGCTCAAATTTCCTAATTTATTATTATATTAGGTTGGTGCAAAAATAATGACGTAATAATGTCGTTTTTTGACGTTAAAAATACGTCAAAAAACGACACTTACGTCATTATTTTTGCACCAACCTAATAGTAATAATAAATTAGTATAGGAAATTTGAGTTTTTTTTTTGTTTGTTTTTTTAAGTGAAAAACATTTTTGCAAAAAACATAACTTTCGGATGTTAATTAAACTTTCAGAACTTATTCACAAATTAAATTATTTTAGGAACGTTTTCTTTTTTTAACATCTGTTAACCCCCCCCCACACACACACACACACTTATGAAATTTTGAAAAAATCATTTTTAGCGCTTAAATCTTTATATTAGTCATTGGAGAATATGTCATTTTTTTTTTTTTTTTTTTTTTGGCAAACAGGGTCCCCAGAAAATCTGCTCTAAACCGTAAAATAAAACTCCAACAAAATTAAAACAGTTATTAATTAGAAATGTTTAATAGCTTTTCTGAATATATTATGGACATTTGTCTTAAGAAAAAAAAAAAAATCGATGAATAATAATGCATTTTTACAAGAACTGTTTTACATTTTTTTTTTAATTTAATCATAAATAATTGATAACATTTTAAATTTTTTAAAATTCTGTATTAATTTGCAGCGGTTAGGAGATATTGCTATTATACAAAAATGATATTTACATAAATGGAAAAGCTTACTACAATTCAGCAACACCTCAGTATTTTAAAAGGTATTTTGAATTTTATAAACGTGCCGATTTTTGTAAATACGGACGTCCATCAGAGCAGTAACTATAGTAAATTTTTTAAATTTATTAGTTATTTCCTAACATTTCCTTAACAAATGTCTTCGTAAGTAAGACTATAAAGGCAAAGTACCTAAAATTCAATAAAATATTAGAATGGTTATTTTAAATTTTTAACATTTACTGGATAGTTTTAAAAAAAACAAAAAAAAATCCCTCCTACGATATTCCCTCTAGCGATCGTCCAGTTATTGAAGTGTGTTTAACATCTCATATAAACACCGACATGTTAAAAACGGTTTTAAATTTTTAAGTAAATGATTCACATTCACAGATTAATTCAATTTTATATCAGTTAATCTTCCTCTGTTTCAAAAAGTATTTTATTTTTAAAGATTTTTTTTTTTAATAAAGTTAATAGATAAAGTTGATAGATTTGTCAATAATATAGACGAATTTAGCGATTTAAAAAAAATGTTTCCAATCAATTTAAATTCGGTTTGAAATACCGTAAAGTATTTTGCTTATTGGAAATATTAGGTTGGTGCAAAAATAATGTCGTTTTCCCACATGTGACATTATTTTTGCACCAACCTAATATCAAATTTAAATTTTTTAATCTATTTTTGGAGTTAAAAGTAAAATAAAAGTTCAAGAAAGATTTTTCACTTTTAGTTTTAGTTTTAAAATGCATCTTAAACCTTAGGTATCGCTTTTTTGTGAGGTTTATCTACATTATATGATAATGTTTGTTTTATAATGTCTGTTTTTTTTATTACTTTTTCTAAAGGTATTGAACAAAACCTGAGTTTATTTTGAAAGCACGTTATGATTTATAAATCGAGTTATTAGTGTACAAAACGTATTATCAGATTATTATTCTTTAATTAATGCCATGTCATTTTTCAAGACGTAGACGATCATGGCTCTCCATATGCTACTTTTCTTTATCTGTGAATTGTCATGACTTCTTGGGGAAGATAGTCGAATAGTTTTCCCGTTGCTTTTTCCGCGAGTTTTGAATCGAGTTTTCCAAGGTGAGAGAGTATAGCTGGGGGGGGTGTAAAGAAAAGATGGATTCATGCCTTTCCTAAGCGCATTTGTGCATAAGTGAACACAACAGACCTATCTGGAATTTGAATAGGTTCACTTTCTGCACTGATATCCGTAACCCTAACTACTGCAAATTAAATGTGACTCCATTCCTTTCACCAAACTTGGAACTTTTTTTTTTTTTTTTAAACTATTTCCGTTTATGAATTCATCATCGCAAAAGTCGAAAGTGTCATGCATATTTTCTGTGATAAGTAATCGACAAGATTTTTTTTTCTTTAAAAGGCAAGGATTGGGATTTTATCCGAACCTATACAAACAAGTAATCTCTGAGGTCGGGCAGTGTGTACTTGAACTCAGTGAAAAGTTAAACATAGCGAACAATAACTGAGCAGTACTAAAAAAAAAGAACTAGACATGGGATATCCCTAGACATGGACAGTGGAACGAGAACAGTCTACCCTCGGAGATTAAATAAAGGGTTAAAATCAGAATTATCTGAAAGTTACCTGGATCGACATACACCTTATAAAGGCCGGAGAGCACAACGGCCGAAACGTTGTGATAACAATAACAAAGATAAGGACAACACTCTGCATGTAAATAGCGCACATAGTTTTCAAGAATACAACAAAATATTTTTAGTTATTGTACTTAGATGACGATTTTGAAAGCCATATGTCCCTTCAGAACATTGGCGATCATGGCCCTCCACAACATCTTAGCTCTTTAGTCTTTTTATTATCCCTCTTTCTCTGTTATGCTATTTATTTGCTCGTTCAGTAGTTAACACGCCGTTTCCTTCTGACCCACTTGTTTTCAACATATCCCGTGAGTGTTAAATTCCCCAAGCCCTCTTGTCTCATTATTTGTTGCAGATGTTTCAACTGTGATTTTCTGATTCTTTTCGTATACGGTGTCCTTTTATGTTTTCACTTCCCTTAAAACTTCCTCGTTGTTCACATGTTCCGTCCATAGTATTCTCAACATCTTTCTGTAGAGCCACATCAGTTCCCTCATGTCTCTTTGTTTTCGACAATTTTCCTGTTTCTTAATAATTTCCAAGATTCCTCCAATTTCGATGCCACATTATTCAATCGTCTAAAAGAGCGATGTTTTTTCTTAAACCAGTAAGTGGGTACCTCCCTATGAAGCCTTAATTAAGAAACTAGCCGTGATGACAATTAAACGGAAAAGAGTTTCATCTTCCCTGGAGGTTTTACAATCACATGACTAAGTAGGATTAGCAATGAACGCCAAACTTAGCACAATGGTCAGCAATCTATCTTAACAGGTAACTTATCATCGTGGGGTCTTGTGCCAGTGGTAAACCTTACTAAGCACTCCAACTAAAGTGGCTTTGTGCCAAACTATGGTCAGTTTTGTGTCGATTAATTTTAATGATCAGCTTTACCAAGTTACGAATAATCCTTCTTAGACAAGGAGGAAATTTTGGCAGAAACTGCCCAAAGTTCATTTCGGAAGAAAACTACAAGAAATGTGGTCTATATATATATATCTCACTTAGTTATCCATCATTGATTAACCTACTATGAATAAAGACAAAAGTAAAACTTATCTTAGCCGATGAGTTTCATCCTTTGACGTATTTATTGTTCCCGCTTCTTTATAATGTTTTTTTCCGTTTTCTAATTATTTCACCCCTGTGTCTTAGTGGCTTTATTGTCTTGCTTTGAGTGAATTTGATTAAAAAATAAGAAAAAAAAGAATAAAAAAAGAAAAGGTAAATGCTTTGATAAAGTCTCTAGGAAGACGAAACGCGTCGGCTAAGATAAGCTTTTCTTTTGTCTTTAAATTGTCTATTTACAGGTATACACTATATCTGAAATATAATTTCTTTTCTTGAACTTCTTGCTTGTGGAACTTTTTGCTTTCCAGTCAAGTTTGAACTTCAAAAGTGTAAAATGCAATGCCAATTGTTATCTTCTGTCTTCTTAATTCCTCTTTTATTGTTCTCTCTCCTTAATAATGTTTTATTTTTCACGTACCCAGTAACCTCCTTTTTGCGTCTTCGTGGTCTTTTTTTTTTTTTTTTTTTTTGCTGCGCTTTGGTGTGAAATGGCTTCAGGAGGTGGGGAGTAACACATTTATCCCTAGTCTCGTATTTTTATACAGTTTAGTAAAGATTTGTACTTTGAGAAAAAAAACAAAAAAAAATTTCGTTAGCCGCGATGAAACTTTCGGTCATTTAATCTTTTGTTACTAACATTACTTAATCAAGATTTATTTTTAGTTTTATGTTAGTTTTTTTTTTTTAGTAATACCGATATCTCGTCACTAAAATACGTAATTTAATTTTTGTGCGTTCACAATTATCAGAAAAAGGGAGAGCTTTTTTTTTTTTTTCTTTCTTTAACTGGTGACTATTTCTATCTTTTGCCAGTTAACCAACACAAAAATAAAATGTTTAAAATGAAATATTCAATAGTAAAAAATCTGTACTAAATACATTAATACTAAGTAGTGTTAATGTATTTAATGCAGATTTAGTACAGATTATTTCAGATACTTATGCCAGAAATCTTTAAAACGTAAGATCTAATTTGATCCCTCCATTTTTTTAGCATCTACTTTTTCCACAACTTTTTTTCGGCGCCGTGTTTATTAGGCTAACATTTTATTTTTGCATCAAATTTAATTGTAGTTTTTGAGATTAGAAATATATTCATTTCTTAACAGAAAATATAAGCAATCAAAGTAAATTTAATATTGATTGACTGTTGAAAATTTGAAGATGTGTATCTTGGAGAATAATGGTGCCTTGAAAATCGGCATTCGAAATCATCATTTCCACCCCAGACACTGACCACGGGAGAATAGGGTTAGCAACTCTATCAAAGACAAAGAAATAGTAATTTTTAATTTAATTCCTGTAGTGTAGATATGTAATTGAAAATAACTGTTTTACTTTTTAACTTTCCAAATTCAACAAAGGACACACAAAAACTAAATACAAGAAGACAGTTGGCAACCCGAGAAGACGTCCTCAAGGAATCTCAGTTTTAAACTGACGCATACCGCCCCCCCCCCCAATACATTGGGAGCATTTTGCGTAAAGTTCGCATTTTCTTGATTTCAGATGAAAATTTGTAAATATTTCAAAGTATTTCAGTGAAATTTTTACTTTCCAAAATTATAGTTGAAACGTCTGGAAAGGAAAGATGACGTTTAAACTGACGCCAGGAGGATTTTAGGGTCGTCAAGTTACAATAAAGAACAAAGAAAAAAATATAAAAAGTCATTTTTAGTTTAATTCCTGTAACTACACAATGTAACTGAAAACGACGCTTTTTTTTATTTTCTCTAAATATTCTAAATTCAAGAAAGAACAATGACTAAAAAAAGTTAAATAGTGGATTATCCTTTGTAGAAAAGGACAGTTGGCAACCCTACGGACGGATGATCATTAAAAAAAAAAAAACTAAAATACCGTAGAGAGTATAGGGAGATTTTATGATCAAATTATTAAACAAAAGAAAAAAGGGTGTTGCACGATACACAGGTATTTTTATTTATTTATTTATGAAGAGGGTAAAAAAAATCATTCATTTCGGTGACCGGTTGCGCTATAAACAGGTAAATCTTTTATGGAGGGGTTAACATGACACCCCAACCCCAATATAATCGGGGGTTCCACTATAGATGAAGTCGGCTCATACACGAGTAGATACGGTACATCAAGACACGAAGTTTAATATTTGAAATACGTCATATCGCGGCGGAAAACAATTTTAAAAGTGATAACTTTTTTTACACTTCATTTGTTATGTATTATTACTCAACTAATTTCGCTGATAATTGTAAAACTAAAAGAATCAAAAATAAAATAAAATAAGAACTTGTCATGCATGGCTGGACAGTTTGTTTCTAATTTTAATTTTTTAAATTGTATCTTTTCTCGTAAAAACAATCATGGTACTAAACTAAAAAAAGCTGATAATTTTTAATTTTACGGTGTTTTTTTTTTCGTTCTGAAATTCCTAAAATATGTTTTTACTGATGACAAACATTTTAGTTTACAATATACTTCTATGTGTCAAATCCCTTCAGGACGTTGGCGATCATGGCTCTCTACAATTTCCTGACATTTAGCTCTTAATAAATTTTGTCTATTTGCTATCTCTTCTAAACCTCGTCCCGCCATCCATTGACACAAGCTAGCTAGGTATGTTAGGTTGTCCTCAATCTGTCCTGTGACCGTCAAATTTTCCAAATTCTCTTTCTTCATTATGTTCCCTAGAAATTTCAACTGTCTTTCTGATGTTATGTCTTTCTCGTTTCAATTTTCTCTCGAACTTTGTCGTTTCTCACATGTTCGGTCCATGGTATTCTCATCATGCTTCTGTAGAACTTCATTTCTGTTACCTCAAGTCTCTTCATTTGTAAGGTTCACTGCCATATAGGAGGATTGATATTACGTAACAGTTCAGTACTCTTTTCTTTGTTTCTAACGAATTTTTTGTTTCTAACATAGAATCAATAACGTAATTAAAATCATTAAATATCTCAGTTTGAAAAATGTAACCCACAACAAGATGAGTTTAGAGTTAAAAAAAAAGTGTTGGAAATACGACCCCACTTATCAAGAATATATTTATTTCCCTTTCATTTATTTTACATTTAAAGAACTTAGTAAATAAAATTTTAAAAAATAATGTAAAAAAAACAAAAAAAACAACTCTTCTCTATCAAAACATCTTTGCTTTTTGTTTAGTGCTGTTTTCAGGGGAAGAAAATGTATGAAGAGAGAGTTGTATTTTTAGAACTTGGTGTATTTTAAAAATAGGTTGTTCGTGGTGTAAATAAACAAGAAATCAAATTGCATTTTTTAAAATATGAAAAAATGTCTGTGTGTATTACAATAAAAGGGTGCTGAAAAAAGTACAATAAAATAAAACTTATCAAGCTCCGCCTACGTTCGAAACCGTACCGAACGGACGCTTTTCTTAAAATAAAGAAAGAAGATAATTAAAATAAACAAACACTTTAAACCCGAAGTGAAGAGGCACGAAATTCATACTTCCCTTGCTTGACTATATGTTAAAAAAAAAAATGTACTAGAAATTATAAACTCATCTGGAATTGGATGATGAAGGAAGAACAAGTGCGTACGTTACACGTGTGTATGTGTACGTGTGTGAGTAAAAGCAAGTGGAAACTGAAACAGATAAGGGAAACCATATTTCAAGATTCATAAAAATATTACTTTAAAAAAAAAAAAAAAAAGGTTAGGCTCCAAAAATATGTAACATGACTAAAATAACTAAATACGACATTGCCTCATCATTGTCAGAATGACTGAAAGAAAGATCGCCACAAAAATGCACTTACTTTGGTGGGTGTGTTCGTAGGATTAAAAAAAAAATCTAATAATGTACTATTCACTGTGTACATTATGAATTAGTAGGTTGTATAGCAGGAATAGAAGAAAGGAATAAACATTTTTTTCTGAAGATGCAAATTATCCACCCTCCATCAAGCAAGTGCTTCTTACTAAAAAAAAAAAAAAAATCGCAAAGATTTTTCGTACCATGTGTAAAATTCTCTATCCAAACATGTGCATCGTTTGACGAAAGAAGGACGTTTTTTATGAATTTCAATCAATTTTTCCCCTATTTCATGTGCGAGTTAGTGTAATTTGTACAATGTGTACACATCATCTCGGGAAATTATTCAATGGTTTGGTTTAGCTAGCTTGGCCTCGCAGATATTGGGTCACAAGCAAAGTAAGGGAGTTCGATCCTCTCACTAAAGAGCCCCAAACTTGTGGCCTTATACCAGTACGAAGCCAAGCTTAATAAATTTATTATTTGTGTAAATAAATTGTGAATGGATGTTTTGTTGCTATGTATGTACAATATATTTATTTTTACACACATTGTGTACTGTACTTTGTTGTTTAAAGTGGTTTTTTTTATATTTGCGCGCAGCTATAAGTGTTGTGTTGTTAAGTGAAATAAACATTTAAAGCACGCGTTTTTGTGACTGTACGATTTTGATTGATTGGAAGTGTGTAAATGAAAAAGAAATGTGTGTGTTCACACGGTATGTACCCATTTCTATGCGTGTGTATGCTTTTAGTTTTATTTTGTTTGAAGGTTTGTTTTTTTTTTACACAAAAACAAAAACTAAACAGAAACTAAAGTGATTTTTTAAATTGTAAGATTTGTTTTTTTGAATACTCTTTGGATGTATATGAAAAAAAATGTGTTGTAAAGTAAATGTTATTTTTTTCTTTCCTTTTTAGATGGTAACCAATCGTTATTAGAAAAAATGTGTTTAAAAATTTAACAAAAAATGTATAAAAAAACAAACTATAAAGATTAAATACAATCTTTAAAAACAATGTAATAAATGCAATTTGTACATATACACACACGTGTACTTACCTACCCAGGACCCGGTTGGCTTTTGTTTTAATTCTCTTTGGTTATTTGCTGTTTAAAACACATACACACAAAGGCAAAGTGCGTGTAAAATGAAGTTGATGAAGAAAAAGTTAAAAATAGCGAGGAAGTAAGAATTCAAGCCTTTCATCAAAGTGCTTGTTTGTGTGTATGTGTGTGAACATATGCCATTTATTTTCTTGATAAATTTTTTTAATCCTTTCTCCAAAGAATTCCAAAGTCTTTTTTCTTCCTTCGTCTCTTCTCTCTCTTCTTACGGGTTTATTATATTGTCATTCAAACTGCACAGAGTAACGAACGACGTTAGTGAGAGAAATTTTATTGCTGCTTCTCCGGCCAAAGACTTAATATATTATAAATAAGTGGTGGTTGTTGTTGGTCTTACTGTGTACAATATAGTTGAGTCATTAGTAGTAGTAGTCGTCACCAGCAAACAGGACATTATCAAATATCAATAAAATACCAACTGCCTGTGTATTACTTGTTTCAACTATCGCAATTATTAATTAATTTTACTCGCAAAAATCGAACTTCTGACGTGATATGTACTAATGTACATCACAAGTTTTTAAATTTAAGTCATGAATGTTAATTTCAGAAGCATGTTGTATGTTGATGGGTTTTAATAAAAGAATGGTTACTTTTTTCACGAATTTTTTATTGACTAAATAACTTATTTAGCAAGTTACAGCAAAAATTAAAGTACTAATTTAAACTAGAAGTTAACGTAACGAACTATGATCCAGTTTTTTTGTTTAATTACGTACGTCGTATTGTGAAGTACTGTAAGTAAAAGTGATTTAAAACGATATGAAAATCACTAATTGATGGAGTTGTTAGCTTTAAGCAGAGCTAATTAAGATTAGAAATCTATCAGCTATATAGGTTTTAAAATTACAAAAATAAAATTTAAAAATAGATGGAGACTGTTTTTCAAATATGGGCATATGAAAAAAAAATGAAAACAAAGGCAGAAAAAAGTCAATGCATAAACATGCGATATAAAAGAGATTGAGAAATCAATTCATTAGCTTCTTTTTACAAGGAGAGTGCAAAAAAGGAAAGGTGAATAAGAAATATAGATACATACATGTGCGCGTATATGCGTTTGTATAAAAAAACAAGTGATTATTGTTTTCTTAGTTATGTGTAAAAAAAAAGCTAAAAAGGTTTCACGTTCAATTCAAAATCATATGATGTATTTATTCTTTAATACAGCAGTCCGTCGACTAAAAAGTTATTATCGTCCCCAAGAAGACTTATGTGTACAAACAAGTGTGTCTTGTAGGCCAGTGTTTGAAAATGTATATTGTATACATAGGGGTGTGTGTGGGTGTGTGTATGTATATAACAAGACTGAGATGCACACGAAGTCGTAATTTAGAGAGAGATGTGCTTTTTTAGTTTCACAGTACATTGTGAAATCACGCACTGCATTGTTTAGGTCATTTTTGCTTGTATTTGGGAGCACACACGCAAAGAAATATTTATCTTAAAGAGTAAGACAAGAAAAGGTAGATAAAGGAAGGAAAAGATAGAGAGATGGACAGAGGTAAAGGTGGATGGATATAGAAAGAAAAAAGTGGATATAGAAGAAGAAAACTAAGTGATGTATAGAAAGAAAATAATAATAAAGATAGAAAGCGAGAAAAAGTGATATTTGTGTGCAAACATCAGTCTTTAAACCAAGAGAATTTATTCTTTTTCTTTCTCTCTCATATGTGGTGTGTCGTGTGTATGTACGTGAATGATAGAGAAAGTGCGATGGACAGAGAGATGGAAAGAGAGAGTAAAAATAATAGAGAAGAAAAGTGGAGCGAGAAAAGAAGTGACAGAGAAAAAAGTGGAGAGGTGGAGAGAAAGTGAGTCAAAGAGTGATGGTAAGAAGAAATAATGAAGATTGAAGAAGTAGATGTATTATTATTCAATTGTAGAAAGAAAGGGGGCATTAGTCCCCCGTTAATGTGTGACGAGTACACACACACACGGTGATTTTTGCATACACAGTAAGTACACACACTTATGTTTTTCAAACATTGAATACATTTTTTTTACGTTTTTATTTAAAAAAGAAAAGAAAAAAGGTGTATTTTTATTTTACGCCGTTGATGTTTAATTGATTACACACTCACAGAAAAAGAAAGTGTGATAGAAAAAGTGATAAATGAAGAGAGGACGAAAACAAGAGTGATGGATAGAGAGATGAATGGAGGGACGAATAAAAAGTGATCCTGAGTGTGATAGACAGAAAGAGAAAGCGTGAGAATGGGAGAGAGAAGGTAAATAAAGAAAAAAAGCAGAAAGAAAGAGAGCGATTTACGTTATTTTAATTAATTACATCTGTGTCATATGCTTATCGCTATAATAATGACGATGATGATGATGATGATTATCATCAATGATGATGATGATTATCATCATCGTGTCAATGCTTTTTTTTTAACGTTTTTTTTTGTGTGTGGCTGGATCCAAAGTGAAATATAATGAATGAGATTCATTCTGCTTTCACTTCAGAATTAAAAGTAAAAGAAAGAAGAAAAAAACGTAGTGTGTAACTAAACAAAAAAAAAAGAAAGAAAAGTATTTACAATGACATACTAAAAGTAAAACTAAATAAAAACAATTAGTCACTGGTAACAACGTGTATGTTGAATTTTTGTCTGCCATATACTGATACACTACAGTGCAATGGCAATAAAAGTTTATGTAGGTAAGACAATCAGTTAAAAAAAACACAAAAAAACTAGTTGTTTGATGTCCCAATATTTAAAAAAATAATTCTATACTTTTCTTTTAGAAAAACAACCTGTGTAGTGTATGTGATAAAGAAAATTGATTGTGTAGTAAAAGTAAAAAGCAAACAAATAATTATGAAGTTGTTTGAAACGTTTTACGTGTTAATGAAATTATTTTTTTATGTCATAAGGGTTTAAAACTAATTTAAAAATCTTTTAAAATGTAAAAGAAAGGAAAGAAGAAGAAACCAATTATGTATGTCTGTGTACAATACAACATGTGTTTCCATCTGCTAAAAAAAACAACAAAAAAAACAACAAAAAAAAACAACATTTAGACTTTAGAGAGTAGTAGTACATAGGTAAAAAAAGGTAATTTATTTAAAATAGTAATTTGGTGTTTACTTTTTATTTGTGTATTTGTATGTGAAGTGAATGAGCAGGGCTATATAAAATTAGATTTTCATTTTGTTACTTTAGTAACTTTAGTTTTGTATAGTAGTGGGTCAGCAGGCAATAAAGTACTTTGGAAACACATGGCTTTTTAGTTTTTATAACAGAAAAAACTTAAAAGTTAAAAACAAAGATAATCTTTCTTTTAGTTTTTTTTATATAACCTGTTAAAAAAAAGCCAAAACATCGAATTTCTCTTTTGAATTCGATGTGAAAGTTGCTTTCAATTTAAAACTCACAATCAATAATAATTACACATGGTAAGTATTTTTCGGTTGTGTACGCAAAAGTAAAAAAAAACAAAAACAAAAGTAAAACTGAACCGTTTTGTTTTGTTGATTTGCAACAATTTCTTTTTAAAAGGATGAGAACAAGAAGAAGAAAAAGAAGATATATTATTTAGCAAAAAATGTACTACAAAAATTTAAAGTTAATTTTTAAAACTTGGTTATTTTTGGCTACCACTGTTTCAGGAACAAGTTACAAAACTAAAGTGAAACCATAATAAAAGAATTGAATTGTCAAGGCAGATAAAAACAAAACTTGTAGCATCAACAGAAAAAAAGAGAGAAAATTCCCCCCCACCAAAAAAAAAATGTTTTTAAAAAACTATATTTAGTATAAAAATAAGCCGAAGAAGCTAGAATTTAACGAACGGTAAAAAGGGTCATAATGAGTCAATAACAATCACAATTAAAAAGAGAGAAAAAGAAAACATTTTCCTCTATAATCGCTCTTTCTTTTTTTCTTTCTTTCTTTTTGCGGGTGGGGGTGATCAGTGGAAACCTGTTCTCTTTCTTTTTTTTAAGGGGGGGGTGTCATTATTATTATTATTATTTTACTTACCCATAGTTACATTAATGCTGTTGTTCGTTTCTCGCTGGAGTCGGCCGTTAGTACAAACAAACAAAACGTCCTTTGTTAACATCTTTTTTCCCTTGGTCGTCGCCTTGTCAGTCTTTCTCCTTCGTTCCTTCCTTCCCTGCTTGCCTCGCTCTGGACCGCCTCGGAGGAGCAAGAGTGCGCTAGTTACGCCTGGCACAACAAAGGCGAACGACAAGAGGGGGAACAGAACTTGGAAGTAAAGGAAGGAGCAGGAGAGGAAGAGAGTAGGAGGAAGAGGCAAACACAGGCCGCCGCACTGCAGTATAGTACAAGTCAATCTAGACCTCACACAAGAAATATTTCGGAGAATTATCTAATTAATTTTAAGCGTGATGTCCCATTAAGACGAAGACGGCCATGATTCTCATATTCTTTTTTCTATTTATTATCTGGGAATTACGAAGCATTTATTTTTTGGAAATCATAGTGAAGTGGTTTCCCGTTCCCGTCTCCCCGCGAAATACAGAATTCCCCTTCTCTTCTCTTAGATTGGTTGCCATCCAAGACGGGAAAGCTCGGCTTACCAACACATAGCTGGAGGGAGAATATACGGATTCATACCTTTTCAGTGCACAAGGATAAATAGTGCGAAAGTGTACGCAACAGACTCGCCTGGGATTTGAAATCGACTCCCCAATTTCCATACCGATATTAGTTTTTATACACATACACACACATATATTGTTTATACGCTATTTTTATAGATATTTATTTATAAGCAAATGCTCTGTTTATAATAAACAGCATTAACACTTACCGGCCTGAATGTCCGAGAAATGATCTCATAGAAAATATGTGTCCTCCAACCTTGCTAACCCGACGCTTCCTCTGTAGCTAAATAGTATAGCACGTCAGGCTATATGACAGTTCCGTGTAGGATATTTTGTATGAAATTTCTCGGACATTCAGACTGGTAAATGTTGTTAATACTGTTTATTATAAATAATGCATTTACTTAAAATATTTCTATCTATAAAAATAACGTATGAACAATAAATATATTGAAATAATTGTCAGACTTAGTCCATTTCATAATATATATATATATGCGTGTGTGTAATTTTACGAAAGTAATGTTTCAGAAATGTATATCTTATTTTAGCGGGATTTTCAAAACCGATAAATAACTTTGTTTACATTTATAAAAAAAAAAAAAGGTTAAAAATGGCCGTTTCGATTGGTTTTTCAAATTTCTATTTGAAATACTCCACAAGATTTTTTTTCTGGAATTACAAAATTTAATCCTTTAGCTTTCAAATGAAGCGGTTGGAAAGCTTTGAAAAGGATTTTTCCTTTATGAAAAATACATTTAAACCTTAGGTATACGAATTTTTGGAGGTACCTACTATTATAGTATAGTATACATATATGTCTATGTTTATGTATATATCTCCACCTTTGTTTCAGATACTACATCCTAAAAACACGAATATGTATGTGCATGTGTATATATTTGTATGTATGTATGTATGTAAGTAGTGATTTACTAAGCGTAGATTTGCGGCAATTTTTAACATCAAATTGAGATTTTTCTTGTTAAAAAGTTGAAGAATTTTAACACATTCAATATTATGGTCGTCCTGGGTAAGACGTTAAACTACATCCGCGTCCTGGGTAAGACGATAAACTACATCCAGCAGCAAGGCCTCTGATCAGGAGGTTTTGAGGAGCATGGAACCACCTCTTAATTGCTGGTGTTCCCAGATCCACCCTGACCCGGAGTGGTAGCACCTGTTAGGGTACCAGCTATGGGCAAATAGTTAACTATTGCCAGCAATACTTTTTTTTTTTTAATTATTACCAGCAATACAATTTTGAATGAAAAATATTACCAGAAACAGATTTTTGACAAAACAAAATATTACCAGCAATAAAAAATGTCGTAGGCATTAAATAACCCATTGAGGTTGAAATGCCGTAAAACAAAATAAACCAAACCAATCTAAACTAAAGAATACATATTCTATTCATACGAATCTATCCTAAAAATGTTGTCGGCATTAAATAATCCAGTGAGGTTGATATGCCGTAAAACAAAATAAACCAAACCAATCTAAACTAAAGAATACATATTCTATTCATACGAATCTATCCTAAAAATGTTGTCGGCATTAAATAATCCAGTGAGGTTGATATGCCGTATAACAAAATAAACCAAACCAATCTAAACTAAAGAATACATATTCTATTCATACGAATCTATCCTAAAAATGTTGTCGGCATTAAATAATCCAGTGAGGTTGATATGCCGTAAAACAAAATAAACCAAACCAATCTAAACTAAAGAATACATATTCTATTCATACGAATCTATCCTAAAAATGTTGTCGGCATTAAATAATCCAGTGAGGTTGATATGCCGTATAACAAAATAAGCCAAACCAAACCAACATTATGGATAAAATATAGTAAATTTTATATAGTTTTTTTTTCCGAGTCTTAGCATAAGCAAAACAAATTTACGGATTTTTTCACCTTTTAATAGTTGTGGTTAGTTTAATTTGTAACGTATATAAATGTAAGTAGAAAAAAAAAAAATTCTGATGAGATAGCGAGGATAACAAAGGACTGCCCGAGGTCCCCAATCAATCTTCCACACCCGCCGTTCAGAGGTTATGGGGTATTGCTTTCTCCGACCCTCAGTTATTATATGCCTGAATATAAAAGAAGAAAGGTATTTGACAATATTATTTTTATTTACTAACCGAATATATATTAGTTCTTCTTATCAAATCAATGAATGTCATCTTCTAGATCCTTTTGTAGTAATGCAGGGGTCCCCCCCACGCCCAGAGCTCTATCCTTGATTCTACTTTGTTTTTAAACGACCTTCCTGATCACATCAGCTCTCAACTTGATATCTATGCTGATGACACAACCATTTACTCCTGTCTCGTTAGTAAGTCTGATCAGTTCGATGAGGTCAAATTGGTGGCTGATCTCAAAAATGACCTTCAGTCTGTTTTTAACTGGGGCAAATAATGGCATGTTAATATCAACGCTTCCAAAACAAAAATGCTCTCTATTAATCATCTGAGAGACACCTTTCTGCCTTCTATCAGTATGGCTGATGCTAACCCCCATAAGAGTGACTCGTTGCGTCTTCTCGGGCTAACATTCTCGGTTGGCATGAAGTGTAAAGACTAGATTAAACCCACTGCTAAGTCAGCTGCTAAGAAAGTTGGTTCACTGTGTCATGCAAGACATTTTTTCTCTCCAGAATCTATCTTACATATCTATAGGTCTCCGATTCGTCCAGTCTTAGAATATTGCTGCCACTTACGGTACGGTGCTCCTGATACATATTTAGAGATTCTTGATAAAATCCAAAGAAGAATCAGCAATATTATTGGTCCTGACCTAGTGTCTCGGCTTCAGTCGGTTTCCCAGCGCCGTTAAGTTTCTTCACTGTATCTTTTCTATAAATACTTTCCTGGTAATTGTTTTGGTGAACTCTTCACTATAGCACTTAGACTTTATATATTTAAGCGCAGTAATTAGTAGCTAGGTCTCATCAAGTTACAGTTGAGTTGGCTAGATGTAACCGTAAGTTCTATACTAACATTTTCTTTCCTCGCACTTCTCGTCTGAGGAACTCTTTTCCGGTTCCATGCTTTCCAGCCAACTTTAATCATCAAAAATTTAACTGCATCTACTGTCTTCCTTCTACCATTCTCGCTCCTTAGTAATATGTCTGTGTTGCGATTCTTCCACACCGAGTAACTCCTTGTGTCTTAGTGGCATTACTGCCTTGCTTGAGTTGAACTCAATTAAAAAAAGAAAGAAAGAACAATGTGGTCAGTTAGAAAATATAAAGCAAGAAATGAATAAGCTAAATATTTGAAGCATATGTGAAACGAGGTGAGTAAACTATGGAGATTTCTTCAGTGACGAATACAGGCTTATATATGTAGACGGAGGGAAAAAATGAAAGAGGAGTAGGACTCATATTAGATTAAGACATGAATAAATGTGTTCTGGTATACTGTCAACTATCTGAAAAAAATTCTCGTCGTTAAACTGAAAGGATAAAAATTCCAACATATCCACGATAGTCATTTATGCACCGACAGCACAAAGTACAGAAAAGATTGAAAAGTTTTACTCCTCTCAGGACATCAGAAAGACCCAATGCAAATCGAAAAAAAAAACTGCAATCGTCATGAGAGACCTGGATGCCAAAGTAGACAAAGAGAGAGAGAGAGAGAGTGAAATAGTTGGCAGATTTAAACTAGGTACTCGTAAGTAACGCGGTGAAACATTAGTCCAATGGCGCATGATGAACGATCAGATAGTAGCCAAAGCCAGGTTTCAAGAACATCCAAAACGTATACGGACAGGAAGAAACGAAAAACCAAATCGACTATAAAACTATCAACAAGAGATTCAGGACTGCAATCTGATATTGCAAAACGTATCCAAGTGCCGACCGTAGGATGCAAACGTGAAACTACGGAAATTGAAGAGGACTAAGACACCACCAACATTGAAATACGACAGATTCCTGAATGACCTGAATGTGAAGAAGAATGGGCAGTTTTAAAAGCAGATACAATGGAAAAAGGAGAATGCAAACTCGGAGTGGGACACATTAAGAGAAGCTTTAGTAACATCAGCAATCGAGATCATCCAAAAGAAAAATAGACAAAGAAAAAACGAATGGATGACAAAGAAAATTCTCTACATGATGAAAAACGACAGAAAACAATGCCAAGGTACGGCACAGAATACAGGATTCTGCACAAAGAAATTAGGAATAAATGCAGGCAAACTAAAGAGAAATGTGCAGAAATAGAAAGAGTGAGTATCACAGAGAAAGCAAATATGCATAAAAATAAGAGAACTAACAGGACAAAAGATATTCTCATCAACAGGATGCATAAAATCCAAGGAAGGGACACTGACATTAGAGAAAGAAAAAATACTTCAAAAATGGAACAAATACATCGGAGAACACTTCCACGACGAAAGAGAACACTTCCACGACGAAAGAGAACAACCGGCAATACACAGAAATGTTGTAGGATCAGAAATATTAAAATCTGAAATGGAATCTGCATTGGCCAAAATTGAACAGAAACAAAGCAGCAGGACCAGACGGAATCATAATAGAGATGCTGGCAGCCTTAGATGGTTTTGGCATTGACAATAATAATTGAGATATACAACAGTGAGAGATGTAAGTAGATCCATTTTCATAGCACTTCCTAAGAAGTCAGGTGCAAACGAATGCAAACTTCATCGGACGATCAGCCTAATGAGTCATATATCAAAATTTATCATCCGAATTCTGATAAATAGAGCGCACAGCAGAATCAGACCGGAAATAGGACAAGAACAGTGCGGGTTCGACACTGGAACAAGGAATGCAATATTTATGCCCAGAATGATGCCAGAAAGAGCAATATAAATGCAAAAGGATGTGTACCCACGTTTTATAGATTACGTAAAGGCGTTTGATAAAGTACATCGTAAAGAACTATTGGAATTCTAGGTATCCCTGTCATATTTGAGAAGGATATTAGATTAATTCAGAACTTATATTGGGAACAAACCACCTACATACGGAGATAAAATGATTTCAGTAAATATACAAAAATAGAAAAGGATTGTTCAATGTTTTTAGTACAAAAAATAAGAACTAGATGAGATATCCCTAGACATGAACTGTGGAACAAGAACAGTACCACCATAGTCTATCCGGATCGATATACACCTGATGAAGGCTGGACAACACAATGGTCGAAACACGATAACAAGAACAAAAAAAAGGGGGACAATAATCTAAATGTAAGTAGTGTAAATAATGATAACTCCTTGTCCTAGAAATTCGGATAGATCTAGAATAATCAATATTAGAATAACCCAGAACCTATACTGGCAGCGAACTTTGTGCATGTGGATAGAAAAGGAGTTCAGTAGATATGCATAAATAGAAAAGGGTGTAAGACAAGGATGTGTCTTCTCACCAGACTTATTCAACCTATGCAGTAAGGCAATTCTGAGAGAATTAAAAGTCCTACCAGAATTCATTATTGCTGGCCACAATCTTAACAACATTAGATATGCAGATGACACAGTGTTGATAGCAGACACAGAAAGGAAACTACAAGAGCTCCTACAGAATGTAGTAAAGGAAAGCAAGAAGAAAGGACTAAATATTAATTACAAGAAGATAGAATGTGTGGCTGTTAGCAAAAAGAAGAGCCCAACATGCAAATTACAAATTGAAGATAATGTAATCAAACAAATACAACAATTTAAATATCAGGGAAGTGTTTTAATAGAGGACAGAACAAGTGACACTGAAATCCAAACACTTATTGGCATAGCAAAAAAAAAAAAAGAAGCCTTCCAAAAGCTAAGCAAAGTATTAGCAAACAGAAACATTTTCTTAGAAAAAAGAAAAGAGTACTGAACTGTTACTTTATAGCAGTAAATGTTGGACAATCTCCTCACAAATTAAGAAGAGACTTGAAGCAAAAGAAATTTTGTTCTACAAAAGGATGATGCAAATACCATGGGCAGAACATATGAACAATGATGAAGTTTTAGAGAAAATGGA
The DNA here is from genome assembly GCA_963932145.1 of Acanthosepion lycidas. Classification (NCBI taxonomy): domain Eukaryota; kingdom Metazoa; phylum Mollusca; class Cephalopoda; order Sepiida; family Sepiidae; genus Acanthosepion; species Acanthosepion lycidas. The sequence goes on along the minus strand of OZ010588.1, from coordinate 110,505,571 downwards.
AACAAAGAGGACACTTACAATTAATATCAGGAAGAGATAGTTGAAATTTCTAGGGCACATAATGAAGAAAGAGGACTTGGAAAATTTGATACTCACAGTGCAGATTTAAGGCAAGAGGGACAGAGGAAAACAACGCATAACCTATCTGGTGAATAAAGAGAATGGCTGGCGGAGCAGAGTTTGGGAGAGATGGTCAAATGACAAAGGACGGGAAGTTGTGGAGAGCCATGATCGCCGACGACCTGAGAGGACACGGCACATGGGAGAAGGAGATTAAATATCAACTTTTTGCACCGATACGTAAACTGCAAAAATGATGCATTTCTTATATCAGTGGTTATATCGTAAATTCCACTGTTTCACTCTGTTTCACTCTGTGTACAAATAATACAAAATGATATTTATTATATCAAATCATAATTGAGAGAGAAGAAAAAGTTTTATTTCGAAAAAAATAAAAAAAATTTAAAGGCTAACATTTAAAAAAATGAATTTATAAGTTCCAAACGTTCAAAATAAAATGAAACGTTTCATTTATTTATTTTCACTAAACAAATAAAACCGCTTGTAATTCACACTAATTTCTATCCAATAGGAAAACTCTTCCTACTCTTGTATGTATTAATGTGTCCCGAGATACAGCTTGAACGATACATGATAACCCAATCAATTTAGGAGCGTATTGTACCTCTGACCTCTGACCTCTGCCGAGTGCAGTGCCAAATTTCATTAAAATTAGACAATGGATTCTTTAACCAGGGTCGTTTTTACTGTTTTTACAGTATTTTTAAGAGGAAATTCAGTATTTGTTTTTGATACACATTTTTGTAACAATCCGCTTATAAACAAGCGCTTACATATTAAGATTTATTGTATATAAAATACAATTACGGCACAAGGCCTAAAAAAGGGGAGGGGTTGAGGCTGGTCGTCACTAACTATCTTATACCTAGCTAATCCGATTCACGACCCATTCACTCATTACGATTTCTACATTCACCGTAAAAACTCGTCCGTCACCACTCAATCCTCCATACACCACAATACTGCATCTTCTCCAGGGGGACCTACAAAACGCGCCCCATGCCATAAAAATTTAATGATAATAAATTATTATACATAAAAATCTAATGAAGAATGAGAGTGGAGGGAGTGAACCCCCAAAACAAACTAAACATCAACACAAAGTAAACTAGCCATAACTAATTTTAGTAGGGCCCGTCCAACCCTCAAAAAAGAGAGGCCGCTGTATTCTGCCCATGAGACAAAATCAATAAGGGAGTGGGAAAGGTGAAAATATAGACGGACATGGGAAATAAAAAGCTGACCTAAACTGATGAAAAAAGGGGGCCAAAACAAACTGGGGAGGTTGGGAATTTCGACTTGGATCATAACCAAAGATGCAGCCGGGAGCAGGCCCGGAACAACACTTACTCACAGGTACACAAAAGCTTGTCTAACCTAACCAAGGAGAGGGCTCCACAGGAAACCACCCCGATGTGATGTAGGTTGACCTAAAAGAGAAAATCAACGCTAGCCCCGTTCAAACGGACCAAGTTCGCCTCAGTCACCCACCTTTCGCTGAAGATTGTCGAATGCAAGCGTTTTCCATCAGTTCTAATCTCCATCTTGAGCTGATGCTCAAAGAATCGGATCAGATCCTGATGAGAAAGACGTCTGCCTCGCAAGACTTCCTCCATTCGCGTCGTCCAAATCACCATTCAGGCCGTGGCCAGCAATGTCAGAAACACCATTCGTTTCACCCCAGAATACAGAGGCGGCACATTGTCTCACGCGTATGCGCGATCAATTAGCACAAGCTTTTCGGGAGCGAGACGAACAACTCGCCGACATGGTCCCATAAGGGACGGACCCGAAGAGAATGGTAGAAGGCGCGCGAATCCGTTTCCTCTAAACCAAGATTACACCGTTCACAGTCTGGCAAATCCGCCAAGCCCCATATTAAGACCATGTCATTGAGAGGCAGCCGATTCCGAGCCAATCCTCAGGTAAGCGCAAACTCAGGGTTACTGAGATAATCCGCCGCTGGCGACCAAGACCAGAAAGAGCGAAACTCCTCCTTCGACAAGTCGAGCCGCTCACGTAGAGGATCCTTCACGACCCCCTCCACAAAATAATGATAGAAGACCCTCCTAGGCCATGAAAAGTTACCGAGGAATGATCGTCAAGGCGTACCGACACTCGCAAAGGAAATCTGATTGATCCCGGGGTTTACGACGGCGCTCAACCCGCAAGAGTGTGGGGGAGGCTGATAGTAAGGAAAGGGAACGCATCCCTAACAATCCCCGCCATAATGGAATCTCGTGTCAATGCGCGGAGTAGGAAAGACAACATCGAGGTGAGTTTGTGGCTTGCCAAGTGTGGCATTCCCAACCCCCCATGACACGGACGTTGTGTACAGACTTCTCTGTCGACCTGATGCTTGCGTCCCCTCCATAAAATAGGGGATAGCGAGCGCTCGAGTGGCATCTTATGATCTTTACAGAGAGGAAGTACAGACAATCAATAAAGGACAATCGGGAAAACGTAAGTGGCACACGCACCCGCCCTGCCCTTCACGGACAACCTCCGTCGACGCCAAGTTTGTCACAAGCGCTTACATATTATATTCCAACTATTATGTGTGAAAAATAATAAACATTCATAATACATTAAGATAACATTAGTAGGTATATTTAAATATACATAACACAACATATATTTTTATAATTCACTGTGCTACATTAGAACTTTTTTTATAAACAACTACTTGAAAATTGAAGAGGCCATATTTGTCACATGAATTGAGAGTAAATAAACGGATACATATTGATTTGCTGACATAACATTTTGTATTAAATGCAAGAAAGAAACAAGTATGTGTAATAAAAAATATATACTTATCATTTTGAAAAAGACATCACCGGTTTTAAGCTATTACTCTAAATGTCCACGCAATGTGTTAACTATGAAGCCCAATGGAACAAAAAAAAAAAGTTCTTTTTTCATCTTTCAATACAAATTCAAATCTGTAATTAATAATAAAATTCATAATATTGTTAGCTCATCATTTTGAAAAGAAACCCAACGGGTGGCTTAGTTATTACTAAAATCAGAAACTACTTGTTTACTTGAAAGAAAGCTATTTGAGTAATCATGAAAAATTCACTTGCCATTTGATAAACATTAAGGCAAAAAAATCATTTTGTTGGGTGTCTGTATACCCAACGGTAACAACGGAGGTTTGCTGAAAGAATATACTGACTCGTTAAGGTCCGTTATTACACAACGCTTCTCAACAGGCTTGTCACGAGGATGAGCAGGGATGATCTTTAAAGCGGGGTTCGAGTGAGTGTTACTGTTATTTATTTGCACATTTACTCGAACAGAACGTGGCACAAGTCCGATATGGAAGACCTACATACTTGCGACCAAAATCTAAAAATCGTCTAGTCGCATTGGCACTTCTTCTTTTGGTGAGGCCTCAGATGCCAGCTAGATCCCTGCCGAGGGAAAGGTATTGTCTGGAGAGACTGGCTCTCTGATACAGCAATTTAATATGCGCATCTCAGAACAAATGACCAAGATGCTAATTCTTTTAAAAGTGAATTTTAACACTCAGTTTAGGACAACAGTGACTGGTTCTCATATTTGAAAAAAGTCATAAATAAAAAGAAACGCTTTCTTTTTTATGATTTCTTTCCCGCCCTCCTCCCACTCATCATACTCCTACTTCTCCATGTAAGTGTCATTAGATTCCCCGAATTCATAGTGAGTTCGAGTGACAGAATTAATTTCAACTCGGAACTAATTTCAACTCGATTTAAAATCAAAGTTATTTCCGTGATTTCCTAAACAAAATGCAGAGTTGGCGTTATTTTTTTTTTATTTAGCTTTAAAAATCCTTAGCAGGTAAGAGAATTCAGAATTCATCTTTTTTTCTGCAACTTTTATTCTTTTTTGTTGAAAATGAATAAAGTGGTACTTCTTTTATTATTTACATTTATTCATTTAAATCTGTTTCAATAAAAATGCAATGTTCTTTGTAGCAAGAATAGTAAATTGCTTAGCTGATTTTTTTTTTTTTTTTGGTGGGGATGGTTGTAAAAAAAAACTCTCGTTCAAAAGAAAGAAGCCGTTATTGATCAAAATTTAAGGAAATCAATAAATTCAATTTTAATTTCGTTTGAAAACTTCACACATTTATTGAAATTAATTCCGATTTGAAATTAATTCCGATTTGAAATTAATTCCGATTTGAAATTAATTCTACACCTCGTGAGTTCGATCCTTAGTTGGTGCCCCATAGACAATACTGCATTAAATAACTCAACATGTCATAAAATTAACTAACCTAACTAAATTGACCCATCGGCCACGTGTAATGGTTAACGAGGCTAATCTGGTTTCACATTACATTTTTTTTAATCAATTCACCCTAAGCAAGGCGATAAGGCCACTATAACACAAGTGGCTGCTGGAAATGAAAGGGAGGGAAAAGACTTTTGAAAGAATCGACAAAAATCAATAATAATATAAATTTCAGAGTTTTAGGCGGAAACGTTAGAAGCATAGAGTTGAAGTAGAATTTAGAAGGAACCGGAAACTTAATCTTATACCGGAAACAAGAGATAAATCGCTAATCTTATAAGTATTATCGCTCCTATAATTATTATATAACTATTGAGTAGTGAGTTCGATCCTTACTTGGTACCCATAGAAAAGTCGGCATTAAATAAACAAAGGTTGATATGTCGTAAATTCAATGAACTCCCCAATTATCAGATTTGTGCAATGTGATTTAAAGTTTATAGGCAAAGAAGAGGCACCTCACCGTATCGCAGATCATTACGATGGAAAAAGAATTCGATCCTCCTTGTTCTTCCCTCCACTTCCATAGTGCCATTAGGCTCTACCTCATCAACTTTAGCGCCACGCTAAGACTTGCTGCTGTCAAGATTGTAACAAGTCGGCTTGTACAAGGTGAAGTTTCTAGCACTATGCCCACCCTGTTTTGAACTAGACTAGTTGCCAACGACGGTCAGAGATCCCAATTCGCCCTGCTATTTAACCCATAATTTGGTAGGGAGAAGAGATAGATTCATATCTTTTCCAAGAGTATTTGTGCGAAATTGAATGCAACGAACTATGCCGAAATCCCGCGTCGATAATCGCTACATTACGCACACACTATTTTTTTTAAATACTTGTGCCATACTTGTACTGAACTCATCACTCTTGCCCCTGAATGTTGAGTAATGGTTAACAAGTTAAACCTCATCGGCGCTGGCACATCTTTGACCCTGTCTCATACTAAGCAAAGTATCTTCAACCCTTGAAACGCATCTCAAAGTAGTGGAATATGTCTCGCTTTAATGCAATAAGGAAACAAAATAGTAGTCCTCGGGACCTCACACATACAAAGGCAGTGCAAATGGTTCCATTATTGTACCAATGAACATTATACTAACTAAGCTCATCAACACCCAATTTTACTTTCGTCCTCATAAGGAAAGTAATGACAAATCTTCAAAAGAACATTGTTTACCGCTTATGTTCACCTCACAGCAGTAATGTTACGCACCTTGAATCCCTCATAAAATTTCAGGATGTGGAATTAGTAAATATTAAACACTTTAAATACCTGGGTGTATGGATCAGTTATAAGAAAAGACACAGCTACGTTATGGCGGTGGGGAAGGGACTGAAGTTGTGATGCCAGGTCAAGACCAATAACATTGCAGATTCTTCTTTGGATTTTATCAAGAATCTGTAAATATCTATCAGGAGTACCAGACCCGATGTGGCAGAAATAATCAGAGCAAGATCGAATGGTAGACATATAAATATGTAAGATCAATTCTGTCGAGATAAACTGTCTTGCACGAATAAATAAAAATGATTCCATCTTATTAGCAGTGCGGTTGGTTAGCAGTTTTTACACTAAAATCATGGCTAAAATTTCTGCTGAAACAAAGATGAAGGCGTGACTTTGAAAGGGAAGTTAACTCAACGAGAGATAGCCAGGCGTCTGGAAATTTCTAGAAACATTGTTCGTTCCAACCAAAATACTTTACCTACTACCGGAAGGTTTAAAGTGCCCCCCCCCCCAAAGAAAAACGAAAACCATAAAAGTTAGAAAAGTGAAATGAAATAAACACTATGACAGTCTCAGTCGACAATCCAAAATTAACAACCGGACAAGTAAGGAGTGAATCCAGTCTTAACAATGAGGTTTCTATTGATACAGTACGCAGAGTATTATGGAGGGAAAACAAAACAACTTTAATAGTAGCGAAAAAAATACATCATTAACCATAAAATCATCGGAATAGAAGAGGAAAATGGCAAAAAGGAACATCTAACATGGGATGCTGGAAAATGGCAAAAAGGAACATCGAACATGGGATGCTGGAAAATGGCAAAAAGTAATTTCTTAATGATGAATGTAAAATGGAGTTATATTCTAATGCAAGAGAATATGTAAGAAGACCAGTGGAAGAAAGAAAGAATGCAAGATATGCCCTCAAAAGACAGTAAAATTTGGTGGCGGACATGTAATTGTGTGTCGCTCCATCAAGAGCGATGGTAAAAGAAAATTGGTAAAAGGTGATGGAAGCCGAAACAGCGGAAACTATATTAGTTTACTCCGGTCTGCAGTCAGTATTGGCCCATCCGGCACTGCTTGTCAATGATATTTCTAGCAGATGGCAGTATTATGATACTATTGTCATTAGACCTTTAAGGATCCCCTAAGAGGCCCAAGCGGATGAACTAAAACTAAAAGGGAAACTAGTGAGCCCCTCAATCACGATTGTCGTCTATCCAACACTTCATGTACTGCAAACTGATACAACAGTAGAATGGCCAATTTTACAATAGCAAATAATACAATCCACACATACCTCAGTCTAACGTAACAGCCTCAAACCATTAATTGATTATTCAACACATCACGTACCTCATAAACTATCTCGAATTATTATCATTATTTTTTTTATAATAATGATACTAATAATAATTATTATTGAAATTACTCTCCCTTTCTGTATTACATTTTCATATCGGAAATCATAAAAGTAATTCTTTTCAATTCGTGTTTTTCCACTGCGGAGAGATTAACTTAATTAAGACATTGTAAATATAACTTCCATAGAAAAATTATAAAAATAAATGAATGCTTAAAAAGAAAAAAAAACATACTTTCAACCATCGAAATGTTGCGAAATAAAATAAAATCAGATTATGAGAAACATTGTTTTTTGTTTTTTTTGCATACATGTCGATTAAAGATAACGCAATGTATTGTAATCGATTTAATTGGCTTTTCTTCTTCAGTCGTTTTTGTTAAACACGGGTTTATATCGATCACATTGGCGGTTTGCATAAATACTTTCTGATGACAAGCAAATGTCAAATATTTTTTAAGTCATGAGGTTGCCATCAATCCTAATAGAATTCCACCGTTTGATAAGTGCAGACTCAAATGTAAACCATCCCTATGCTTACCTTTTTTCTTTATTCTAGTGTAAACCGGGCCTATACTTCACTTTTTATTCTAAACTGGAACTATGCTTACCATTTTTTTTTATTCAGTTGTGATTATTTTGTATCAATGTATTGATGTTTCGCTCTGTCGATGGAATTTAGAATATGCTGATGATGCCACCAAATTGACCAATGATAGAGCCCCACACTTTGTTAATTGCAGACTCAAATGTAAACCATCCCTAAACTTAACATTTTTTTTATTCAAGTGTAAACCGAGTCTATGCCTACCTTTTTTATTCTAGTATAAACCAATCTTATGCGTATCATTTTTTATTCAAGCGTAAACCGGACTTTTTACTCTCGTATGATCTGGACGTTTGCTTCACTTTTTTTTTATTCTAGTGTAATTCGGACCTATGTTTAATTTTTTTTATCCCAGTGTAAACCGGACTTATGGCTACTTTCTTTATTTTAGTGTAAACAAGACCTAGGCTTACTTTGTTTTTAATTCTAGTGTCATTAAACCTTTACTTACTTTTTTTTTATTATTCTAGTTTAATCCGGACCTGCCTACTTTTTTTTTTATTCTAGTGTAAACCGGACCTATGCGTAACTGTTTTTTATTCTAGTGTAGCTATTTTATATTTATATATTGACATTTCGCTCTGTCAATGGAGTTTAGAATATGTTGATGATGCCACCAAAGAAGCCAACCATTGAGCCCTCATGCTTTGTTAAGTGCAGACTCAAATATAAAACATCCCCTATGCCTACACCTTTCTAGTGTAAACCGGACCTATGCCGACATTTTTTCATTAGTAAACCAGACCAATGCTTACCTTTTTTTTTTTATTCTAGCGTAAACTGAAACTATGCTTAACTTATCTTCTTCTGTAAACCGGATCTTTGCCCCTCTTTTTTAATTCTAGTGTAAAGTGGATCTACGCTTACCTTTTTTTTTAATTCCAGTGTAAAATATCCCTATACCTTCCTTTTTTATTTTAGTGTTAACCGTACCTATGTCTTCCTCCCTATTAATCATCGTGATATATATCCTATAAGTCTTGTATTCGACTTTAAATAATTTAAATTTTCTCATTCCCTTGTTCACAGACATTTTTATAAATTTACGAATAAAAGAATTTGTTTTTCAGACTATTTTCAGTATAAAATAGTAATTCATAAATAAAATTCATTTTAGTTTGTTCACAAATCTTCATAAACTCGTAAATATAAAATTATTTTTTTGGAAATATACAAATTAATAAAATAAACGTTAATAATTCTTTTGTTGTCTATTCTCTCTAGAAGAAAATGCATAAATCCAGTATCAGATGTGTGGGGTTTATTCAAATTCTAAAAATAGCTTCTTAGAACAATAAAAATTTGCCGAAGGAGTAAATAGTAATAGCGAGATGAAGAGAAAAAAATTGTCCTCTTTAGACACATCGTTTGTTTTTTTGTTTTTTTTTTGTTTTTTCGGCCTCTTTCATTCCTTGCTTATTTTTCAGCCTCTTACAATCTTTGATTTTTGACTGGACCAACAACCCTAAAGACACAATTCTATTATATTTTCTAGTTTGTCAGCTCAGTTTTTTACCAATGTTTAACCTTCGTACCTGAAAAAAATGACATATCAAAAGGATGTTTTTTCCTTTGACACCATTATTGTTATTGTTGTAGGAGTGCTAGTCGAGTGTTTAACTGTCTCCTGGTATATTTATCCCACAACAAAATGGCGGACTCGGAATGTGAATCCAGGTAATAAATAACAAAGTAACAACAAAACTATATATATATAAACAAATGATAAGTATGTATTAACAACAAAAAAATAAAAATAAAAAGGTATACATAGGCAATAGAATATTGTTGCGTGTTATAAAATAATGAACATGAATGTAAGCATTTAAAGACTAAAGAATGTGCTGTGAGTGTTTAGTTTGGTGTAGGAGAATGTTCTAGAGAAAATGAAGTGAAAGGTGCTTTCGCGCAAGTGTGTGTTCCCCAATGATGTTTTTCTCATTCGGTCTACATCTTACTCTCCTTGAGGGAAATAGGAAAAAGAGCATGACAGAGAATGTCACTCCCTATATATAGGTTTAGGGAGCGTCCTCTAGAGACGATTTGTTTAGGAAAGTTAAGTGAGGTAACTCCACACTTTTGACTCTCCCGACAATGTTTATTTCAGAGATTATAAAAATATGTGAATCAATTACAATGCAATAATTATTATTTACTTTTATTATTTATCATTTTATAAAGAAATACATTTGAGAAATCATTTTATTAAAAAATTATAAAAATTACAAAATTATCAAGACAAGTAAACTAATTACAATGTAATATTTATTATTTACCATTTTATAAATAACTAGCAGCATTACCCGGCGTTACCTGGGTTTATTCAAAAAAAGATCACGAAACTCATCTAATTTGTAAAGTTAAAATAAAGATTTTTCTTTAGTGCCTCTTATCTATATGGCGAAAAATTATGATATGAAGTATGAAATCATTTATAACAGGAAAAAGTTGTTTTTTTATAGAAGAACAGAAGATACAAATAAATATTTGTCAGCAAATGAAGATTACATTAATCGCAATCGATCTACGAAAATTGTTGAGGAGCAATGCTTTGTTGACAGCTTTTTCTCAAACTACATCGAATGAACAACATGCATTGGAAGGAGAAGAAATTTGGCAAAGACTTCTCCTAGCAGCCATGCCATGGCTGAAAACCAACGTTCACAAAGACTGTATAGAATTGTTCTTTGCCCCTCAGTTTCGACAGCTCGAGTAGCAGAAGTTCTGACAGCGTTCCTTCCTCGTCTAGTTAACCGTTGCTCATTAGTTTCTGCTGACCTTGCATTAGCTGTACGAATAGCATTTTGTGTCAGTCTAATTTGGGTTTCTTGTTGCGAAGCGTTTCTTCTCCGTGCTTTCATGTGTTTGGCTGTAGTAGTAGCACGTCCAAGTGAAGGATTTCGCTTTTTTGGCATTACTGTCAGGCTGTAGTTGGAGGGGTTTGGCTAAGCTTTTTGAATAACAATGAAGTAATCAATTAAAAAGCAAGAATATTATACACATTAATGGAAATATAACCACAATAAATTAAATGCAAGTTTATAAGGGAGACTGCGGGAACGTGGTAAGCAATTATAAGCATGCTCGTAAAGTTAGGATTTATCTAAAAATAGACTACCAAAAAACGTTCTAGTGATAAAAATAAAAATTAACGTGCAGCTAGAAACCTACTCACTATGAACGTTAAAACGTACACGCTAAGTTTAGCATAATTACAAATGAATCGAAATAGGGTTTTTACATTATTATAAGTACATTTTTCAGATTAAAACTGTCAACATTTTAGGACTCAAGTTTCCAAATAAATAAGTTAGTGCATTATTTAAACGCTGAGTAGAAGATGATAGATACATAATTAAAAATTGGCATTTACGCTTAAACTTTTTTAATAATATGATTTTCACAAATTTAAATTTAAAGTATCAAAAATTCAAAATATACCTGCATGAAGGCAGCCTACCTTTTTACTGGATGACAACTTTGATGCGAATGAGATTTTTTGCATTTATTTCATCACATAGCACTAATGAACACTACAGGTGAAGCAAAGTCGATAGTACGCACTACATAACTGGATCGATCATTGCACGTGGAGCAAAATCAATTGTACACATTACACATTTCGATCGATATCGCACAGGCGTCTTATTCCTACGTGCACTTCTCTCATCGGTGCACACTTTCGTTTGCACTTATTCTTTTTTCTTAAGGAAGGATATAATTTTTCCTGTCAAGTTAATGCAAACTAAACTATTTCAGTGCCAAAACGGGAAATCCATGGATTATTTTTCATAATGTATTTATGACACATGGGGTGACAGTTTTGATTTTCAGTTGATTGATCTAAACACAAATTATGTGAAAATTTTCATCAGAATGCTGCTAACCACTACAATTGAAAGACTAATATGGCAGCAAGGTGTTCATGGGTCATCGTTTTTGATTAATTTTAAAATTGTAACATACATATAAAACTCCGTCGAAATCGAAGCTATTTGAAAATTTGGGGGTTCCTTTGGTTCACCCAAGGGGTCCCAAATTTCAAGTGAAAGCACAGGTTTAAGACTAATAGTAATTGAAATAATAAAGCACATCTTTTGTAAGTTTTCTATTTAATCGACTTTATGGCCAAGGCTGTAGACTTAATTGAAAATTTCGGGGTTCCCTGCTGGTCTACTAATTCGTGGGGGTCCCAGTGTTGATTTTCAGTGAATTCCAAGTGACTACTTCAGTTACTCGATATAATCTCAATATGTACTGAAGTTTTCGTTGAAATTGGGGAATACTGCTACAAAATACACTTGAAAAGCAATTGAAGCATCAAGAAGTTTATAGGATCATCCTGGGGGCCTCCTCATGCATTTTTAAAAATCTGACAACCGATTTTTATCTCATTTTAAGAGTGTAACAAACATGCAAGTTTTCATCAAAATCGAAGCAATTTGAATTTTTTTGGTCCCTTTGGAGCACCCTGGGGGTCCCAGTGTCGAGAGAAACGAAAATCAATATAGCGTATAATAAGCGTAATAGTAAGTTGCATACACTTATCAAGTTTCATTAAAATCGGCCTCAGGGTTTAGACTTCAAGTCTGAAAGTTTAAAAACAACCAAACTAATGGAAATTCCCATTTAAACATTATATTTATCGATTATCGGTTATTGATTTTTGATAAATGACTAATTTTTTTTTGCCGAGACACACCCAGTGTCGAGTACAATCTATGTTCCAAATTTGGTGGAAACATGCCTTATAGTTCTCGAGTAGTTCGCGAACACACGCACACACACACATAATCAGTTTTATATATATAGATTATGAAAACATTTTTTATTCATTATTTTATAAAAATATCAATGAATTATAGAACAAGTATTTCATTATACTTGTTTTACATATTTTTATAATCTTGTAAATATAAAATTATTCTTTTAAATAAACAATCTAATAAATAAATAGTGTTTCATATCTTTGTTGTCAATTCTCAAGAAGAAAGAAAATGTATAAATTCACTTTTATCCGTGTGTGTTTTATTAAAATTCTAATGATCGTTTTTTAACAGCAATAAACATTGCTGAGGGAGTCAAAAGTGTATACAGTAATATGGATTCACATAAGAAAGGATAAGAAAGATTTTACATGTTCTTGCATAAGTGGACTTATTAAACGGTTATCCATTGTAACAATGTCTCATTTAACCGGACACACACACACATTGAGAGTAAAATTCATGTAAAAACTTTAGGGGCCGCACTATACACGAGGCCGGCAGACATATTCATCTTTTTCTATGTGCCGTGTCCCTTCAGGCCGTAGGTGATCATAACCCTCTGCAATTTTCCTGTCTTTTTTAAATTGTGTCTTTTCGCTATCCCTCCTAAACACTGTTTTTCCAACCAATTACACAAGCTCATTCTTCTTCTATATGCCGTGTCTCTTCAGGACGTAGGCGATCACGGTTCTCCACAACTTCCACGGACTTGCAGCTCTTAGAAATGTTTGTCTTTTTGCTATCTCTCCTAATCCCTGTTCTGGCAAGCAATTACACTAGCTCGTTTTTCTCCTTCTTCTATGTGCCGTGTCATTTCAGGACGTAGGCGGTCATGGCTCTCTACAATTTCCTGTTCTATGAAGCTATTAGTAAATTCTGTTATTTCTCTATCTCTCCTAATCTCTTCTCTTTTTACAAAAGCTCGTTAAGTAGATTATGTGCCGCTTTCCGCCGTTCATTTGACGTCAATGTCTTGTGAGTGTCAAATTTTCTAAGCCGTCTTTTCTCAGAAGGTGCTCTAGAAATTCCAGCTGTTTCTTTCTGATTGTAAGTATAAATATTCTTTTAGGTCCTTCGTCATAGCTCACATGTTCAGTCCATGGTATTCTCAGCATCCTTCTATAGAACCACATTTCTGTTGCCTCAAGTATCAAGTTCTCTTTCTGATCCAAACTATAAGTGTCCTTTTTGTTTCCATTTTCACTAAGACTTCATTGTTGTTCACATGTTCAGTCCATGGTATTCTCAGCATCCTTCTATAGAACCACATTTCTGTTGCCTTAAGTATCAATTTCTCTTTCTGATCCAAACTATAAGTGTCCTTTTTGTTTCCATTTTCACTAAGACTTCATTCTGGCTCACATGTTCAGTCCATGGTATTCTCAGCATCCTTCTATAGAACCACATTTCTGTTGCCTCAAGTATCAAGTTCTCTTTCTGATCCAAACTATAAGTGTCCTTTTTGCTTCCATTTTCACTAAGACTTCATTGTTGTTCACATGTTCAGTCCATGGTATTCTCAGCATCCTTCTATAGAACCACATTTCTGTTGCCTCAAGTATCAAGTTCTCTTTCTGATCCAGACTATAAGTGTCCTTTTTGTTTCCATTTTCACTAAGACTTCATTGTTGCTCACATGTTCAGTCCATGGTATTCTCAGCATCCTTCTATAGAACCACATTTCTGTTGCCTCAAGTATCAAGTTCTCTTTCTGATCCAAACTATAAGTGTCCTTTTTGTTTCCATTTTCACTAAGACTTCATTGTTGCTCACATGTTCAGTCCATGGTATTCTCAGCATCCTTCTATAGAACCACATTTCTGTTGCCTCAAGTATCAAGTTCTCTTTCTGATCCAAACTATAAGTGTCCTTTTTGTTTCCATTTTCACTAAGACTTCATTGTTGTTCACATGTTCAGTCCATGGTATTCTCAGCATCCTTCTATAGAACTACATTTCTGTTGCCTTAAGTATCAATTTCTCTTTCTGATCCAAACTATAAGTGTCCTTTTTGCTTCCATTTTCACTAAGACTTCATTGTTGTTCACATGTTCAGTCCATGGTATTCTCAGCATCCTTCTATAGAACCACATTTCTGTTGCCTTAAGTATCAAGTTCTCTTTCTGATCCAAACTATAAGTGTCCGTTTTGTTTCCATTTTCACTAAGACTTCATTGTTGTTCACATGTTCAGTCCGTGGTATTCTCAGCATCCTTCTATAGAACCACATTTCTGTTGCCTCAAGTATCAAGTTCTCTTTCTGATCCAAACTATAAGTGTCCTTTTTGCTTCCATTTTCACTAAGACTTCATTGTTGTTCACATGTTCAGTCCATGGTATTCTCAGCATCCTTCTATAGAACCACATTTCTGTTGCCTTAAGTATCAATTTCTCTTTCATATCCTAACTATAAGTGTCCTTTTTGTTTCCATTTTCACTAAGACTTCATTGTTGCTCACATGTTCAGTCCATGGTATTCTCAGCATCCTTCTATAGAACCACATTTCTGTTGCCTTAAGTATCAATTTCTCTTTCATATCCTAACTATAAGTGCCCTTTTTGTTTCCATTTTCACTAAGATTTCATTGTTGCTCACATGTTCAGTCCATGGTATTCTCAGCATCCTTCTATAGAACCACATTTCTGTTGCCTCAAGTATCAAGTTCTCTTTCTGATCCAAACTATAAGTGTCCTTTTTGTTTCCATTTTCCCTAAGACTTCATTGTTGCTCACATGTTCAGTCCATGGTATTCTCAGCATCCTTCTATAGAACCACATTTCTGTTGCCTCAAGTATCAAGTTCTCTTCCTGATCCAAACTATAAGTGTCCTTTTTGTTTCCATTTTCACTAAGACTTCATTGTTGCTCACATGTTCAGTCCATGGTATTCTCAGCATCCTTCTATAGAACCACATTTCTGTTGCCTCAAGTATCAAGTTCTCTTTCTGATCCAAACTATAAGTGTCCTTTTTGTTTCCATTTTCACTAAGACTTCATTGTTGTTCACATGTTCAGTCCATGGTATTCTCAGCATCCTTCTATAGAACTACATTTCTGTTGCCTTAAGTATCAATTTCTCTTTCTGATCCAAACTATAAGTGTCCTTTTTGCTTCCATTTTCACTAAGACTTCATTGTTGTTCACATGTTCAGTCCATGGTATTCTCAGCATCCTTCTATAGAACCACATTTCTGTTGCCTTAAGTATCAAGTTCTCTTTCTGATCCAAACTATAAGTGTCCGTTTTGTTTCCATTTTCACTAAGACTTCATTGTTGTTCACATGTTCAGTCCGTGGTATTCTCAGCATCCTTCTATAGAACCACATTTCTGTTGCCTCAAGTATCAATTTCTCTTTCTGATCCAAACTATGAGTGTCCTTTTTGCTTCCATTTTCACTAAGACTTCATTGTTGTTCACATGTTCAGTCCATGGTATTCTCAGCATCCTTCTATAGAACCACATTTCTGTTGCCTTAAGTATCAATTTCTCTTTCATATCCTAACTATAAGTGTCCTTTTTGTTTCCATTTTCACTAAGACTTCATTGTTGCTCACATGTTCAGTCCATGGTATTCTCAGCATCCTTCTATAGAACCACATTTCTGTTGCCTTAAGTATCAATTTCTCTTTCATATCCTAACTATAAGTGTCCTTTTTGTTTCCATTTTCACTAAGACTTCATTGTTGCTCACATGTTCAGTCCATGGTATTCTCAGCATCCTTCTATAGAACCACATTTCTGTTGCCTCAAGTATCAAGTTCTCTTTCTGATCCAAACTATAAGTGTCCTTTTTGTTTCCATTTTCACTAAGACTTCATTGTTGCTCACATGTTCAGTCCATGGTATTCTCAGCATCCTTCTATAGAACCACATTTCTGTTGCCTCAAGTATCAAGTTCTCTTTCTGATCCAAACTATAAGTGTCCTTTTTGTTTCCATTTTCACTAAGACTTCATTGTTGTTCACATGTTCAGTCCATGGTATTCTCAGCATCCTTCTATAGAACTACATTTCTGTTGCCTTAAGTATCAATTTCTCTTTCTGATCCAAACTATAAGTGTCCTTTTTGCTTCCATTTTCACTAAGACTTCATTGTTGTTCACATGTTCAGTCCATGGTATTCTCAGCATCCTTCTATAGAACCACATTTCTGTTGCCTTAAGTATCAAGTTCTCTTTCTGATCCAAACTATAAGTGTCCGTTTTGTTTCCATTTTCACTAAGACTTCATTGTTGTTCACATGTTCAGTCCGTGGTATTCTCAGCATCCTTCTATAGAACCACATTTCTGTTGCCTCAAGTATCAAGTTCTCTTTCTGATCCAAACTATAAGTGTCCTTTTTGCTTCCATTTTCACTAAGACTTCATTGTTGTTCACATGTTCAGTCCATGGTATTCTCAGCATCCTTCTATAGAACCACATTTCTGTTGCCTTAAGTATCAATTTCTCTTTCATATCCTAACTATAAGTGCCCTTTTTGTTTCCATTTTCACTAAGACTTCATTGTTGCTCACATGTTCAGTCCATGGTATTCTCAGCATCCTTCTATAGAACCACATTTCTGTTGCCTCAAGTATCAAGTTCTCTTTCTGATCCAAACTATAAGTGTCCTTTTTCTTTCCATTTTCCCTAAGACTTCATTGTTGCTCACATGTTCAGTCCATGGTATTCTCAGCATCCTTCTATAGAACCACATTTCTGTTGCCTCAAGTATCAAGTTCTCTTCCTGATCCAAACTATAAGTGTCCTTTTTGTTTCCATTTTCACTAAGACTTCATTGTTGCTCACATGTTCAGTCCATGGTATTCTCAGCATCCTTCTTTAGAACCACATTTCTGTCACCTCAAGTATCAAGTTCTCTTTCTTATCCTAACTATAGGTGTCCTTTTTGTTTCCATTTTCGCTAAGACTTCATTGTTGCTCACGTGTTCAGTCCATGGTATTCTCAGCATCCTTCTATAGAACCACATTTCTGTTGCCTCAAGTATCAAGTTCTCTTTCTGATCCAAACTATAAGTGTCCTTTTTGTTTCCATTTTCACTAAGACTTCATTGTTGCTCACATGTTCAGTCCATGGTATTCTCAGCATCCTTCTATAGAACCACATTTCTGTTGCCTCAAGTATCAAGTTCTCTTTCTGATCTAAACTATAAGTGTCCTTTTTGTTTCCATTTTCACTATCACTTCATTGTTGCTCACATGTTCAGTCCATGGTATTCTCAGCATCCTTCTATAGAACCACATTTCTGTTGCCTCAAGTATCAAGTTCTCTTTCTGATCCAAACTATAAGTGTCCGTTTTGTTTCCATTTTCACTAAGACTTCATTGTTGTTCACATGTTCAGTCCATGGTATTCTCAGCATCCTTCTATAGAACCACATTTCTGTTGCCTCAAGTATCAAGTTCTCTTTCTGATCCAAACTATAAGTGTCCTTTTTGTTTCCATTTTCACTAAGACTTCATTGTTGTTCACATGTTCAGTCCATGGTATTCTCAGCATCCTTCTATAGAACCACATTTCTGTTGCCTCAAGTATCAAGTTCTCTTTCTGATCCAAACTATAAGTGTCCTTTTTGCTTCCATTTTGACTAAGACTTCATTGTTGTTCACATGTTCAGTCCATGGTATTCTCAGCATCCTTCTATAGAACCACATTTCTGTTGCCTTAAGTATCAATTTCTCTTTCATATCCTAACTATAAGTGTCCTTTTTGTTTCCATTTTCACTAAGACTTCATTGTTGCTCACATGTTCAGTCCATGGTATTCTCAGCATCCTTCTATAGAACCACATTTCTGTTGCCTCAAGTATCAAGTTCTCTTTCTGATCCAAACTATAAGTGTCCTTTTTGTTTCCATTTTCACTAAGACTTCATTGTTGCTCACATGTTCAGTCCATGGTATTCTCAGCATCCTTCTATAGAACCACATTTCTGTTGCCTCAAGTATCAAGTTCTCTTTCTGATCCAAACTATAAGTGTCCTTTTTGTTTCCATTTTCACTAAGACTTCATTGTTGCTCACATGTTCAGTCCATGGTATTCTCAGCATCCTTCTATAGAACCACATTTCTGTTGCCTCAAGTATCAAGTTCTCATTCTGATCCAAACTATAAGTGTCCTTTTTGTTTCCATTTTCACTAAGACTTCATTGTTGCTCACATGTTCAGTCCATGGTATTCTCAGCATCCTTCTATAGAACCACATTTCTGTTGCCTCAAGTATCAAGTTCTCTTTCTGATCCAAACTATAAGTGTCCTTTTTGTTTCCATTTTCACTATCACTTCATTGTTGCTCACATGTTCAGTCCATGGTATTTTCAGCATCCTTCTATAGAACCACATTTCTGTTGCCTCAAGTATCAAGTTCTCTTTCTGATCCAAACTATAAGTGTCCGTTTTGTTTCCATTTTCACTAAGACTTCATTGTTGTTCACATGTTCAGTCCATGGTATTCTCAGCATCCTTCTATAGAACCACATTTCTGTTGCCTCAAGTATCAAGTTCTCTTTCTGATCCAAACTATAAGTGTCCTTTTTGTTTCCATTTTCACTAAGACTTCATTGTTGTTCACATGTTCAGTCCATGGTATTCTCAGCATCCTTCTATAGAACCACATTTCTGTTGCCTCAAGTATCAAGTTCTCTTTCTGATCCAAACTATAAGTGTCCGTTTTGTTTCCATTTTCACTAAGACTTCATTGTTGTTCACATGTTCAGTCCATGGTATTCTCAGCATCCTTCTATAGAACCACATTTCTGTTGCCTCAAGTATCAAGTTCTCTTTCTGATCCAAACTATAAGTGTCCTTTTTGTTTCCATTTTCACTAAGACTTCATTGTTGTTCACATGTTCAGTCCATGGTATTCTCAGCATCCTTCTATAGAACCACATTTCTGTTGCCTCAAGTATCAAGTTCTCTTTCTGATCCAAACTATAAGTGTCCTTTTTGCTTCCATTTTCACTAAGACTTCATTGTTGTTCACATGTTCAGTCCATGGTATTCTCAGCATCCTTCTATAGAACCACATTTCTGTTGCCTTAAGTATCAATTTCTCTTTCATATCCTAACTATAAGTGTCCTTTTTGTTTCCATTTTCACTAAGACTTCATTGTTGCTCACATGTTCAGTCCATGGTATTCTCAGCATCCTTCTATAGAACCACATTTCTGTTGCCTCAAGTATCAAGTTCTCTTTCTGATCCAAACTATAAGTGTCCTTTTTGTTTCCATTTTCACTAAGACTTCATTGTTGCTCACATGTTCAGTCCATGGTATTCTCAGCATCCTTCTATAGAACCACATTTCTGTTGCCTCAAGTATCAAGTTCTCTTTCTGATCCAAACTATAAGTGTCCTTTTTGTTTCCATTTTCACTAAGACTTCATTGTTGCTCACATGTTCAGTCCATGGTATTCTCAGCATCCTTCTATAGAACCACATTTCTGTTGCCTCAAGTATCAAGTTCTCTTTCTGATCCTAACTATAAGGGTCCTTTTTGTTTCCATTTTCACTAAGACTTCATTGTTGCTCACATGTTCAGTCCATGGTATTCTCAGCATCCTTCTATAGAACCACATTTCTGTCACCTCAAGTATCAAGTTCTCTTTCTTATCCTAACTATAGGTGTCCTTTTTGTTTCCATTTTCGCTAAGACTTCATTGTTGCTCACATGTTCAGTCCATGGTATTCTCAGCATCCTTCTATAGAACCACATTTCTGTTGCCTCAAGTATCAAGTTCTCTTTCTGATCCAAACTATAAGTGTCCTTTTTGTTTCCATTTTCACTAAGACTTCATTGTTGCTCACATGTTCAGTCCATGGTATTCTCAGCATCCTTCTATAGAACCACATTTCTGTTGCCTCAAGTATCAAGTTCTCTTTCTGATCCAAACTATAAGTGTCCTTTTTGTTTCCATTTTCACTAAGACTTCATTGTTGTTCACATGTTCAGTCCATGGTATTCTCAGCATCCTTCTATAGTACCACATTTCTGTTGCCTCAAGTATCAAGTTCTCTTTCTGATCCAAACTATAAATGTCCTTTTTGTTTCCATTTTCACTAAGACTTCATTGTTGCTCACATGTTCAGTCCATGGTATTCTCAGCATCCTTCTATAGAACCACATTTCTGTTGCCTCAAGTATCAAGTTCTCTTTCTGATCCAAACTATAAGTGTCCTTTTTGTTTCCATTTTCACTATCACTTCATTGTTGCTCACATGTTCAGTCCATGGTATTCTCAGCATCCTTCTATAGAACCACATTTCTGTTGCCTCAAGTATCAAGTTCTCTTTCTGATCCAAACTATAAGTGTCCGTTTTGTTTCCATTTTCACTAAGACTTCATTGTTGTTCACATGTTCAGTCCATGGTATTCTCAGCATCCTTCTATAGAACCACATTTCTGTTGCCTCAAGTATCAAGTTCTCTTTCTGATCCAAACTATAAGTGTTCTTTTTGTTTCCATTTTCACTAAGACTTCATTGTTGTTCACATGTTCAGTCCATGGTATTCTCAGCATCCTTCTATAGAACCACATTTCTGTTGCCTCAAGTATCAAGTTCTCTTGCTGATCCAAACTATAAGTGTCCTTTTTGCTTCCATTTTCACTAAGACTTCATTGTTGTTCACATGTTCAGTCCATGGTATTCTCAGCATCCTTCTATAGAACCACATTTCTGTTGCCTTAAGTATCAATTTCTCTTTCATATCCTAACTATAAGTGTCCTTTTTGTTTCCATTTTCACTAAGACTTCATTGTTGCTCACATGTTCAGTCCATGGTATTCTCAGCATCCTTCTATAGAACCACATATCTGTTGCCTCAAGTATCAAGTTCTCTTTCTGATCCAAACTATAAGTGTCCTTTTTGTTTCCATTTTCACTAAGACTTCATTGTTGCTCACATGTTCAGTCCATGGGATTCTCAGCATCCTTCTATAGAACCACATTTCTGTTGCTTCAGGTATCAAGTTCTCTTTCTGATCCTAACTATAAGGGTCCTTTTTGTTTCCATTTTCACTAAGACTTCATTGTTGCTCACATGTTCAGTCCATGGTATTCTCAGCATCCTTTTATAGAACCACATTTCTGTCACCTCAAGTATCAAGTTCTCTTTCTTATCCTAACTATAGGTGTCCTTTTTGTTTCCATTTTCACTAAGACTTCATTGTTGCTCACATGTTCAGTCCATGGTATTCTCAGCATCCTTCTATAGAACCACATTTCTGTCACCTCAAGTATCAAGTTCTCTTTCTTATCCTAACTATAGGTGTCCTTTTTGTTTCCATTTTCGCTAAGACTTCATTGTTGCTCACATGTTCAGTCCATGGTATTCTCAGCATCCTTCTATAGAACCACATTTCTGTTGCCTCAAGTATCAAGTTCTCTTTCTGATCCAAACTATAAGTGTCCTTTTTGTTTCCATTTTCACTAAGACTTCATTGTTGCTCACATGTTCAGTCCATGGTATTCTCAGCATCCTTCTATAGAACCACATTTCTGTTGCCTCAAGTATCAAGTTCTCTTTCTGATCCAAACTATAAGTGTCCTTTTTGTTTCCATTTTCACTAAGACTTCATTGTTGTTCACATGTTCAGTCCATGGTATTCTCAGCATCCTTCTATAGTACCACATTTCTGTTGCCTCAAGTATCAAGTTCTCTTTCTGATCCAAACTATAAATGTCCTTTTTGTTTCCATTTTCACTAAGACTTCATTGTTGCTCACATGTTCAGTCCATGGTATTCTCAGCATCCTTCTATAGAACCACATTTCTGTTGCCTCAAGTATCAAGTTCTCTTTCTGATCCAAACTATAAGTGTCCTTTTTGTTTCCATTTTCACTATCACTTCATTGTTGCTCACATGTTCAGTCCATGGTATTCTCAGCATCCTTCTATAGAACCACATTTCTGTTGCCTCAAGTATCAAGTTCTCTTTCTGATCCAAACTATAAGTGTCCGTTTTGTTTCCATTTTCACTAAGACTTCATTGTTGTTCACATGTTCAGTCCATGGTATTCTCAGCATCCTTCTATAGAACCACATTTCTGTTGCCTCAAGTATCAAGTTCTCTTTCTGATCCAAACTATAAGTGTTCTTTTTGTTTCCATTTTCACTAAGACTTCATTGTTGTTCACATGTTCAGTCCATGGTATTCTCAGCATCCTTCTATAGAACCACATTTCTGTTGCCTCAAGTATCAAGTTCTCTTTCTGATCCAAACTATAAGTGTCCTTTTTGCTTCCATTTTCACTAAGACTTCATTGTTGTTCACATGTTCAGTCCATGGTATTCTCAGCATCCTTCTATAGAACCACATTTCTGTTGCCTTAAGTATCAATTTCTCTTTCATATCCTAACTATAAGTGTCCTTTTTGTTTCCATTTTCACTAAGACTTCATTGTTGCTCACATGTTCAGTCCATGGTATTCTCAGCATCCTTCTATAGAACCACATATCTGTTGCCTCAAGTATCAAGTTCTCTTTCTGATCCAAACTATAAGTGTCCTTTTTGTTTCCATTTTCACTAAGACTTCATTGTTGCTCACATGTTCAGTCCATGGGATTCTCAGCATCCTTCTATAGAACCACATTTCTGTTGCTTCAGGTATCAAGTTCTCTTTCTGATCCTAACTATAAGGGTCCTTTTTGTTTCCATTTTCACTAAGACTTCATTGTTGCTCACATGTTCAGTCCATGGTATTCTCAGCATCCTTTTATAGAACCACATTTCTGTCACCTCAAGTATCAAGTTCTCTTTCTTATCCTAACTATAGGTGTCCTTTTTGTTTCCATTTTCGCTAAGACTTCATTGTTGCTCACATGTTCAGTCCATGGTATTCTCAGCATCCTTCTATAGTACCACATTTCTGTTGCCTAAAGTATCAAGTTCTCTTTCTGATCCAAACTATAAGTGTCCTTTTTGTTTCCATTTTCACTAAGACTTCATTGTTGCTCACGTGTTCAGTCCATGGTATTCTCAGCATCCTTCTATAGAACCACATTTCTGTTGCCTCGGGTATCAAGTTCTCTTTCTGATCCAAACTATAAGTGTCGTTTTTGTCTCCATTTTCACTAAGACTTCATTGTTGCTCACATGTTCAGTCCATGGTATTCTCAGCATCCTTCTATAGAACCACATTTCTGTTGCCTCAAGTATCAAGTTCACTTTCTGATCCAAACTATAAGTGTCCTTTTTGTTTCCATTTTCACTAAGACTTAATTGTTGCTCACGTGTTCAGTCCATGGTATTCTCAGCATCCTTCTATAGAACCACATTTCTGTTGCCTCAAGTATCAAGTTCTCTTTCTGATCCAAACTATAAGTGTCCTTTTTGTTTCCATTTTCACTAAGACTTCATTGTTGCTCACATGTTCAGTCCATGGTATTCTCACCATCCTTTTATAGAACCACATTTCTGTCACCTCAAGTATCAAGTTCTCTTTCTTATCCTAACTATAGGTGTCCTTTTTGTTTCCATTTTCGCTAAGACTTCATTGTTGCTCACATGTTCAGTCCATCGTATTCTCAGCATCCTTCTATAGAACCACATTTCTGTTGCCTCAAGTATCAAGTTCTCTTTCTGATCCAAACTATAAGTGTCGTTTTTGTCTCCATTTTCACTAAGACTTCATTGTTGCTCACATGTTCAGTCCATGGTATTCTCAGCATCCTTCTATACAACCACATTACTGTTGCCTCAAGTATCAAGTTCTCTTTCTGATCCAAACTATAAGTGTCCTTTTTGTTTTCATTTACCCTAAGACTTCATTGTTGCTCACGTGTTCAGTCCATGGTATTCTCAGCATCCTTCTATAGAACCACATTTCTGTTGCCTCAAGTATCAAGTTCTCTTTCTGATCCAAACTATAAGTGTCGTTTTTGTCTCCATTTTCACTAAGACTTCATTGTTGCTCACATGTTCAGTCCATGGTATTCTCAGCATCCTTCTATAGAACCACATTTCTGTCACCTCAAGTATCAAGTTCTCTTTCTTATCCTAACTATAGGTGTCCTTTTTCTTTCCATTTTCACTAAGACTTCATTGTTGCTCACATGTTCAGTCCATGGTATTCTCAGCATCCTTCTATAGAACCACATTTCTGTTGCCTCAAGTATCAAGTTCTCTTTCTGATCCAAACTATAAGTGTCGTTTTTGTCTCCATTTTCAATAAGACTTCATTGTTGCTCACATGTTCAGTCCATGGTATTCTCAGCATCCTTCTATACAACCACATTACTGTTGCCTCAAGTATCAAGTTCTCTTTCTGATCCAAACTATAAGTGTCCTTTTTGTTTCCATTTTCCCTAAGACTTCATTGTTGCTCACGTGTTCAGTCCATGGTATTCTCAGCATCCTTCTATAGAACCACATTTCTGTTGCCTCAAGTATCAAGTTCTCTTTCTGATCCAAACTATAAGTGTCCTTTTTGTTTCCATTTTCACTAAGACTTCATTGTTGCTCACATGTTCAGTCCATGGTATTCTCAGCATCCTTCTATAGAACCACATTTCTGTTGCCTCAAGTATCAAGTTCTCTTTCTGATCCAAACTATAAGTGTCCTTTTTGTTTCCATTTTCACTAAGACTTCATTGTTGCTCACATGTTCAGTCCATGGGATTCTCAGCATCCTTCTATAGAACCACATTTCTGTTGCTTCAGGTATCAAGTTCTCTTTCTGATCCTAACTATAAGGGTCCTTTTTGTTTCCATTTTCACTAAGACTTCATTGTTGCTCACATGTTCAGTCCATGGTATTCTCAGCATCCTTCTATAGAACCACATTTCTGTCACCTCAAGTATCAAGTTCTCTTTCTTATCCTAACTATAGGTGTCCTTTTTGTTTCCATTTTCCCTAAGACTTCATTGTTGCTCACGTGTTCAGTCCATGGTATTCTCAGCATCCTTCTATAGAACCACATTTCTGTTGCCTCGGGTATCAAGTTCTCTTTCTGATCCAAACTATAAGTGTCGTTTTTGTCTCCATTTTCACTAAGACTTCATTGTTGCTCACATGTTCAGTCCATGGTATACTCAGCATCCTTCTATAGAACCACATTTCTGTTGCCTCAAGTATCAAGTTCTCTTTCTGATCCAAACTATAAGTGTCCATTTTGTTTCCATTTTCACTAAGACTTCATTGTTGCTCACATGTTCAGTCCATGGGATTCTCAGCATCCTTCTATAGAACCACATTTCTGTTGCTTCAGGTATCAAGTTCTCTTTCTGATCCTAACTATAAGTGTCCTTTTTGTTTCCATTTTCACTAAGACTTCATTGTTGCTCACATGTTCAGTCCATGGTATTCTCAGCATCCTTCTATAGAACCACATTTCTGTTGCCTCAAGTATCAAGTTCTCTTTCTGATCCAAACTATAAGTGTCCTTTTTGTTTCCATTTTCACTAAGACTTCATTGTTGCTCACATGTTCAGTCCATGGTATTCTCAGCATCCTTCTATAGTACCACATTTCTGTTGCCTCAAGTATCAAGGTCTCTTTCTGATCCAAACTATAAGTGTCCTTTTTGTTTCCATTTTCACTAAGACTTCATTGTTGCTCACATGTTCAGTCCATGGTATTTTCAGCATCCTTCTATAGAACCACATTTCTGTTGCCTCAAGTATCAAGTTCTCTTTCTTATCCTAACTATAGGTGTCCTTTTTGTTTCCATTTTCACTAAGACTTCATTGTTGGTCACATGTTCAGTCCATGGTATTCTCAGCATCCTTCTATAGAACCACATTTCTGTTGCCTCAAGTATCAAGTTCTCTTTCTGATCCAAACTATAAGTGTCTTTTTTGTTTCCATTTTCACCAAGATTTCATTGTTGCTCACATGTTCAGTCCATGGTATTCTCAGCATCCTTCTATAGAACCACATTTCTGTTGCCTCAAGTATCAAGTTCTCTTTCTGATCCAAACTATAAGTGTCCTTTTTGTTTCCATTTTCACTATCACTTCATTGTTGCTCACATGTTCACTCCATGGTATTCTCAGCATCCTTCTATAGAACCACATTTCTGTTGCCTCAAGTATCAAGTTCTCTTTCTGATCCAAACTATAAGTGTCCGTTTTGTTTCCATTTTCACTAAGACTTCATTGTTGTTCACATGTTCAGTCCATGGTATTCTCAGCATCCTTCTATAGAACCACATTTCTGTTGCCTCAAGTATCAAGTTCTCTTTCTGATCCAAACTATAAGTGTCCTTTTTGTTTCCATTTTCACTAAGACTTCATTGTTGTTCACATGTTCAGTCCATGGTATTCTCAGCATCCTTCTATAGAACCACATTTCTGTTGCCTCAAGTATCAAGTTCTCTTTCTGATCCAAACTATAAGTGTCCTTTTTGCTTCCATTTTCACTAAGACTTCATTGTTGTTCACATGTTCAGTCCATGGTATTCTCAGCATCCTTCTATAGAACCACATTTCTGTTGCCTCAAGTATCAAGTTCTCTTTCTGATCCAAACTATAAGTGTCGTTTTTGTCTCCATTTTCACTAAGACTTCATTGTTGCTCACATGTTCAGTCCATGGTATTCTCAGCATCCTTCTATAGAACCACATTTCTGTTGCCTCAAGTATCAAGTTCTCTTTCTGATCCTAACTATAAGTGTCCTTTTTGTTTCCATTTTCACTAAGACTTCATTGTTGCTCACATGTTCAGTCCATGGTATTCTCAGCATCCTTCTATAGAACAACATTTCTGTCACCTCAAGTATCAAGTTCTCTTTCTTATCCTAACTATAGGTGTCCTTTTTGTTTCCATTTTCGCTAAGACTTCATTGTTGCTCACATGTTCAGTCCATGGTATTTTCAGCATCCTTCTATAGAACCACATTTCTGTTGGCTCAAGTATCAATTTCTCTTTCTGATCCAAACTATAAGTGTCCTTTTTGTTTCCATTTTCACTGAGACTTCATTGTTGCTCACATGTTCAGTCCATGGTATTCTCAGCATCCTTCTATAGTACCACATTTCTGTTGCCTCAAGTATCAAGTTCTCTTTCTGATCCAAACTATAAGTGTCCTTTTTGTTTCCATTTTCACTAAGACTTCATTGTTTCTCATATGCTCAGTCCATCGTATTCTCAGCATCCTTCTATAGAACCACATTTCTGTTGCCTCAAGTATCAAGTTCTCTTTCTGATCCAAACTATAAGTGTCCTTTTTGTTTCCATTTTCACTAAGACTTCATTGTTGCTCACATGTTCAGTCCATGGGATTCTCAGCATCCTTCTATAGAACCACATTTCTGTTGCTTCAGGTATCAAGTTCTCTTTCTGATCCTAACTATAAGGGTCCTTTTTGTTTCCATTTTCACTAAGACTTCATTGTTGCTCACATGTTCAGTCCATGGTATTCTCAGCATCCTTCTATAGAACCACATTTCTGTCACCTCAAGTATCAAGTTGTCTTTCTTATCCTAACTATAGGTGTCCTTTTTGTTTCCATTTTCACTAAGACTTCATTGTTGCTCACGTGTTCAGTCCATGGTATTCTCAGCATCCTTCTATAGAACCACATTTCTGTCACCTCAAGTATCAAGTTCTCTTTCTGATCCAATCTATAAGTGTCCTTGTTGTTCCCATTTTCCCTAAGACTTCATTGTTGCTCACATGTTCAGTCCATCGTATTCTCAGCATCCTTCTATAGAACCACATTTCTGTTGCCTCAAGTATCAAGTTCTCTTTCTGATCCAAACTATAAGTGTCGTTTTTGTCTCCATTTTCACTAAGACTTCATTGTTGCTCACATGTTCAGTCCATGGTATTCTCAGCATCCTTCTATACAACCACATTACTGTTGCCTCAAGTATCAAGTTCTCTTTCTGATCCAAACTATAAGTGTCCTTTTTGTTTTCATTTACCCTAAGACTTCATTGTTGCTCACGTGTTCAGTCCATGGTATTCTCAGCATCCTTCTATAGAACCACATTTCTGTTGCCTCAAGTATCAAGTTCTCTTTCTGATCCAAACTATAAGTGTCGTTTTTGTCTCCATTTTCACTAAGACTTCATTGTTGCACACATGTTCAGTCCATGGTATTCTCAGCATCCTTCTATAGAACCACATTTCTGTCACCTCAAGTATCAAGTTCTCTTTCTTATCCTAACTATAGGTGTCCTTTTTCTTTCCATTTTCACTAAGACTTCATTGTTGCTCACATGTTCAGTCCATGGTATTCTCAGCATCCTTCTATAGAACCACATTTCTGTTGCCTCAAGTATCAAGTTCTCTTTCTGATCCAAACTATAAGTGTCGTTTTTGTCTCCATTTTCACTAAGACTTCATTGTTGCTCACATGTTCAGTCCATGGTATTCTCAGCATCCTTCTATACAACCACATTACTGTTGCCTCAAGTATCAAGTTCTCTTTCTGATCCAAACTATAAGTGTCCTTTTTGTTTCCATTTTCCCTAAGACTTCATTGTTGCTCACGTGTTCAGTCCATGGTATTCTCAGCATCCTTCTATAGAACCACATTTCTGTTGCCTCAAGTATCAAGTTCTCTTTCTGATCCAAACTATAAGTGTCCTTTTTGTTTCCATTTTCACTAAGACTTCATTGTTGCTCACATGTTCAGTCCATGGTATTCTCAGCATCCTTCTATAGAACCACATTTCTGTTGCCTCAAGTATCAAGTTCTCTTTCTGATCCAAACTATAAGTGTCCTTTTTGTTTCCATTTTCACTAAGACTTCATTGTTGCTCACATGTTCAGTCCATGGGATTCTCAGCATCCTTCTATAGAACCACATTTCTGTTGCTTCAGGTATCAAGTTCTCTTTCTGATCCTAACTATAAGGGTCCTTTTTGTTTCCATTTTCACTAAGACTTCATTGTTGCTCACATGTTCAGTCCATGGTATTCTCAGCATCCTTCTATAGAACCACATTTCTGTCACCTCAAGTATCAAGTTCTCTTTCTTATCCTAACTATAGGTGTCCTTTTTGTTTCCATTTTCCCTAAGACTTCATTGTTGCTCACGTGTTCAGTCCATGGTATTCTCAGCATCCTTCTATAGAAGCACATTTCTGTTGCCTCGGGTATCAAGTTCTCTTTCTGATCCAAACTATAAGTGTCGTTTTTGTCTCCATTTTCACTAAGACTTGATTGTTGCTCACATGTTCAGTCCATGGTATTCTCAGCATCCTTCTATAGAACCACATTTCTGTTGCCTCAAGTATCAAGTTCTCTTTCTGATCCAAACTATAAGTGTCCATTTTGTTTCCATTTTCACTAAGACTTCATTGTTGCTCACATGTTCAGTCCATGGGATTCTCAGCATCCTTCTATAGAACCACATTTCTGTTGCTTCAGGTATCAAGTTCTCTTTCTGATCCTAACTATAAGTGTCCTTTTTGTTTCCATTTTCACTAAGACTTCATTGTTGCTCACATGTTCAGTCCATGGTATTCTCAGCATCCTTCTATAGAATCACATTTCTGTTGCCTCAAGTATCAAGTTCTCTTTCTGATCCAAACTATAAGTGTCCTTTTTGTTTCCATTTTCACTAAGACTTCATTGTTGCTCACATGTTCAGTCCATGGTATTCTCAGCATCCTTCTATAGTACCACATTTCTGTTGCCTCAAGTATCAAGGTCTCTTTCTGATCCAAACTATAAGTGTCCTTTTTGTTTCCATTTTCACTAAGACTTCATTGTTGCTCACATGTTCAGTCCATGGTATTTTCAGCATCCTTCTATAGAACCACATTTCTGTTGCCTCAAGTATCAAGTTCTCTTTCTTATCCTAACTATAGGTGTCCTTTTTGTTTCCATTTTCACTAAGACTTCATTGTTGGTCACATGTTCAGTCCATGGTATTCTCAGCATCCTTCTATAGAACCACATTTCTGTTGCCTCAAGTATCAAGTTCTCTTTCTGATCCAAACTATAAGTGTCTTTTTTGTTTCCATTTTCACCAAGATTTCATTGTTGCTCACATGTTCAGTCCATGGTATTCTCAGCATCCTTCTATAGAACCACATTTCTGTTGCCTCAAGTATCAAGTTCTCTTTCTGATCCAAACTATAAGTGTCCTTTTTGTTTCCATTTTCACTATCACTTCATTGTTGCTCACATGTTCACTCCATGGTATTCTCAGCATCCTTCTATAGAACCACATTTCTGTTGCCTCAAGTATCAAGTTCTCTTTCTGATCCAAACTATAAGTGTCCGTTTTGTTTCCATTTTCACTAAGACTTCATTGTTGTTCACATGTTCAGTCCATGGTATTCTCAGCATCCTTCTATAGAACCACATTTCTGTTGCCTCAAGTATCAAGTTCTCTTTCTGATCCAAACTATAAGTGTCCTTTTTGCTTCCATTTTCACTAAGACTTCATTGTTGTTCACATGTTCAGTCCATGGTATTCTCAGCATCCTTCTATAGAACCACATTTCTGTTGCCTCAAGTATCAAGTTCTCTTTCTGATCCAAACTATAAGTGTCCTTTTTGTTTCCATTTTCACTAAGACTTCATTGTTTCTCACATGTTCAGTCCATCGTATTCTCAGCATCCTTCTATAGAACCACATTTCTGTTGCCTCAAGTATCAAGTTCTCTTTCTGATCCAAACTATAAGTGTCCTTTT
The DNA here is from genome assembly GCA_963932145.1 of Acanthosepion lycidas. Classification (NCBI taxonomy): domain Eukaryota; kingdom Metazoa; phylum Mollusca; class Cephalopoda; order Sepiida; family Sepiidae; genus Acanthosepion; species Acanthosepion lycidas. The sequence continues at coordinate 110,474,639 of OZ010588.1, read as the reverse complement.
TGTTTCCATTTTCACTAAGACTTCATTGTTGCTCACATGTTCAGTCCATGGGATTCTCAGCATCCTTCTATAGAACCACATTTCTGTTGCTTCAGGTATCAAGTTCTCTTTCTGATCCTAACTATAAGGGTCCTTTTTGTTTCCATTTTCACGAAGACTTCATTGTTGCTCACATGTTCAGTCCATGGTATTCTCAGCATCCTTCTATAGAACCACATTTCTGTCACCTCAAGTATCAAGTTCTCTTTCTTATCCTAACTATAGGTGTCCTTTTTGTTTCCATTTTCGCTAAGACTTCATTGTTGCTCACATGTTCAGTCCATGGTATTCTCAGCATCCTTCTATAGTACCACATTTCTGTTGCCTAAAGTATCAAGTTCTCTTTCTGATCCAAACTATAAGTGTCCTTTTTGTTTCCATTTTCACTAAGACTTCATTGTTGCTCACGTGTTCAGTCCATGGTATTCTCAGCATCCTTCTATAGAACCACATTTCTGTTGCCTCGGGTATCAAGTTCTCTTTCTGATCCAAACTATAAGTGTCGTTTTTGTCTCCATTTTCACTAAGACTTCATTGTTGCTCACATGTTCAGTCCATGGTATTCTCAGCATCCTTCTATAGAACCACATTTCTGTTGCCTCAAGTATCAAGTTCACTTTCTGATCCAAACTATAAGTGTCCTTTTTGTTTCCATTTTCACTAAGACTTAATTGTTGCTCACGTGTTCAGTCCATGGTATTCTCAGCATCCTTCTATAGAACCACATTTCTGTTGCCTCAAGTATCAAGTTCTCTTTCTGATCCAAACTATAAGTGTCCTTTTTGTTTCCATTTTCACTAAGACTTCATTGTTGCTCACATGTTCAGTCCATGGTATTCTCAGCATCCTTCTATAGAACCACATTTCTGTCACCTCAAGTATCAAGTTCTCTTTCTTATCCTAACTATAGGTGTCCTTTTTCTTTCCATTTTCACTAAGACTTCATTGTTGCTCACATGTTCAGTCCATGGTATTCTCAGCATCCTTCTATAGAACCACATTTCTGTTGCCTCAAGTATCAAGTTCTCTTTCTGATCCAAACTATAAGTGTCGTTTTTGTCTCCATTTTCACTAAGACTTCATTGTTGCTCACATGTTCAGTCCATGGTATTCTCAGCATCCTTCTATACAACCACATTACTGTTGCCTCAAGTATCAAGTTCTCTTTCTGATCCAAACTATAAGTGTCCTTTTTGTTTCCATTTTCCCTAAGACTTCATTGTTGCTCACGTGTTCAGTCCATGGTATTCTCAGCATCCTTCTATAGAACCACATTTCTGTTGCCTCAAGTATCAAGTTCTCTTTCTGATCCAAACTATAAGTGTCCTTTTTGTTTCCATTTTCACTAAGACTTCATTGTTGCTCACATGTTCAGTCCATGGTATTCTCAGCATCCTTCTATAGAACCACATTTCCGTTGCCTCAAGTATCAAGTTCTCTTTCTGATCCAAACTATAAGTGTCCTTTTTGTTTCCATTTTCACTAAGACTTCATTGTTGCTCACATGTTCAGTCCATGGGATTCTCAGCATCCTTCTATAGAACCACATTTCTGTTGCTTCAGGTATCAAGTTCTCTTTCTGATCCTAACTATAAGGGTCCTTTTTGTTTCCATTTTCACTAAGACTTCATTGTTGCTCACATGTTCAGTCCATGGTATTCTCAGCATCCTTCTATAGAACCACATTTCTGTCACCTCAAGTATCAAGTTCTCTTTCTTATCCTAACTATAGGTGTCCTTTTTGTTTCCATTTTCCCTAAGACTTCATTGTTGCTCACGTGTTCAGTCCATGGTATTCTCAGCATCCTTCTATAGAAGCACATTTCTGTTGCCTCGGGTATCAAGTTCTCTTTCTGATCCAAACTATAAGTGTCGTTTTTGTCTCCATTTTCACTAAGACTTGATTGTTGCTCACATGTTCAGTCCATGGTATTCTCAGCATCCTTCTATAGAACCACATTTCTGTTGCCTCAAGTATCAAGTTCTCTTTCTGATCCAAACTATAAGTGTCCATTTTGTTTCCATTTTCACTAAGACTTCATTGTTGCTCACATGTTCAGTCCATGGGATTCTCAGCATCCTTCTATAGAACCACATTTCTGTTGCTTCAGGTATCAAGTTCTCTTTCTGATCCTAACTATAAGTGTCCTTTTTGTTTCCATTTTCACTAAGACTTCATTGTTGCTCACATGTTCAGTCCATGGTATTCTCAGCATCCTTCTATAGAATCACATTTCTGTTGCCTCAAGTATCAAGTTCTCTTTCTGATCCAAACTATAAGTGTCCTTTTTGTTTCCATTTTCACTAAGACTTCATTGTTGCTCACATGTTCAGTCCATGGTATTCTCAGCATCCTTCTATAGTACCACATTTCTGTTGCCTCAAGTATCAAGGTCTCTTTCTGATCCAAACTATAAGTGTCCTTTTTGTTTCCATTTTCACTAAGACTTAATTGTTGCTCACGTGTTCAGTCCATGGTATTCTCAGCATCCTTCTATAGAACCACATTTCTGTTGCCTCAAGTATCAAGTTCTCTTTCTGATCCAAACTATAAGTGTCCTTTTTGTTTCCATTTTCACTAAGACTTCATTGTTGCTCACATGTTCAGTCCATGGTATTCTCAGCATCCTTCTATAGAACCACATTTCTGTCACCTCAAGTATCAAGTTCTCTTTCTTATCCTAACTATAGGTGTCCTTTTTCTTTCCATTTTCACTAAGACTTCATTGTTGCTCACATGTTCAGTCCATGGTATTCTCAGCATCCTTCTATAGAACCACATTTCTGTTGCCTCAAGTATCAAGTTCTCTTTCTGATCCAAACTATAAGTGTCGTTTTTGTCTCCATTTTCACTAAGACTTCATTGTTGCTCACATGTTCAGTCCATGGTATTCTCAGCATCCTTCTATACAACCACATTACTGTTGCCTCAAGTATCAAGTTCTCTTTCTGATCCAAACTATAAGTGTCCTTTTTGTTTCCATTTTCACTAAGACTTCATTGTTGCTCACATGTTCAGTCCATGGTATTCTCAGCATCCTTCTATAGAACCACATTTCTGTCACCTCAAGTATCAAGTTCTCTTTCTTATCCTAACTATAGGTGTCCTTTTTGTTTCCATTTTCCCTAAGACTTCATTGTTGCTCACGTGTTCAGTCCATGGTATTCTCAGCATCCTTCTATAGAACCACATTTCTGTTGCCTCGGGTATCAAGTTCTCTTTCTGATCCAAACTATAAGTGTCGTTTTTGTCTCCATTTTCACTAAGACTTGATTGTTGCTCACATGTTCAGTCCATGGTATTCTCAGCATCCTTCTATAGAACCACATTTCTGTTGCCTCAAGTATCAAGTTCTCTTTCTGATCCAAACTATAAGTGTCCATTTTGTTTCCATTTTCACTAAGACTTCATTGTTGCTCACATGTTCAGTCCATGGGATTCTCAGCATCCTTCTATAGAACCACATTTCTGTTGCTTCAGGTATCAAGTTCTCTTTCTGATCCTAACTATAAGTGTCCTTTTTGTTTCCATTTTCACTAAGACTTCATTGTTGCTCACATGTTCAGTCCATGGTATTCTCAGCATCCTTCTATAGAATCACATTTCTGTTGCCTCAAGTATCAAGTTCTCTTTCTGATCCAAACTATAAGTGTCCTTTTTGTTTCCATTTTCACTAAGACTTCATTGTTGCTCACATGTTCAGTCCATGGTATTCTCAGCATCCTTCTATAGTACCACATTTCTGTTGCCTCAAGTATCAAGGTCTCTTTCTGATCCAAACTATAAGTGTCCTTTTTGTTTCCATTTTCACTAAGACTTCATTGTTGCTCACATGTTCAGTCCATGGTATTTTCAGCATCCTTCTATAGAACCACATTTCTGTTGCCTCAAGTATCAAGTTCTCTTTCTTATCCTAACTATAGGTGTCCTTTTTGTTTCCATTTTCACTAAGACTTCATTGTTGGTCACATGTTCAGTCCATGGTATTCTCAGCATCCTTCTATAGAACCACATTTCTGTTGCCTCAAGTATCAAGTTCTCTTTCTGATCCAAACTATAAGTGTCTTTTTTGTTTCCATTTTCACCAAGATTTCATTGTTGCTCACATGTTCAGTCCATGGTATTCTCAGCATCCTTCTATAGAACCACATTTCTGTTGCCTCAAGTATCAAGTTCTCTTTCTGATCCAAACTATAAGTGTCCTTTTTGTTTCCATTTTCACTATCACTTCATTGTTGCTCACATGTTCACTCCATGGTATTCTCAGCATCCTTCTATAGAACCACATTTCTGTTGCCTCAAGTATCAAGTTCTCTTTCTGATCCAAACTATAAGTGTCCGTTTTGTTTCCATTCTCACTAAGACTTCATTGTTGTTCACATGTTCAGTCCATGGTATTCTCAGCATCCTTCTATAGAACCACATTTCTGTTGCCTCAAGTATCAAGTTCTCTTTCTGATCCAAACTATAAGTGTCCTTTTTGCTTCCATTTTCACTAAGACTTCATTGTTGTTCACATGTTCAGTCCATGGTATTCTCAGCATCCTTCTATAGAACCACATTTCTGTTGCCTCAAGTATCAAGTTCTCTTTCTGATCCAAACTATAAGTGTCCTTTTTGTTTCCATTTTCACTAAGACTTCATTGTTTCTCACATGTTCAGTCCATCGTATTCTCAGCATCCTTCTATAGAACCACATTTCTGTTGCCTCAAGTATCAAGTTCTCTTTCTGATCCAAACTATAAGTGTCCTTTTTGTTTCCATTTTCACTAAGACTTCATTGTTGCTCACATGTTCAGTCCATGGGATTCTCAGCATCCTTCTATAGAACCACATTTCTGTTGCTTCAGGTATCAAGTTCTCTTTCTGATCCTAACTATAAGGGTCCTTTTTGTTTCCATTTTCACTAAGACTTCATTGTTGCTCACATGTTCAGTCCATGGTATTCTCAGCATCCTTCTATAGAACCACATTTCTGTCACCTCAAGTATCAATTTCTCTTTCTTATCCTAACTATAGGTGTCGTTTTTGTTTCCATTTTCGCTAAGACTTCATTGTTGCTCACATGTTCAGTCCATGGTATTCTCAGCATCCTTCTATAGTACCACATTTCTGTTGCCTAAAGTATCAAGTTCTCTTTCTGATCCAAACTATAAGTGTCCTTTTTGTTTCCATTTTCACTAAGACTTCATTGTTGCTCACGTGTTCAGTCCATGGTATTCTCAGCATCCTTCTATAGAACCACATTTCTGTTGCCTCGGGTATCAAGTTCTCTTTCTGATCCAAACTATAAGTGTCGTTTTTGTCTCCATTTTCACTAAGACTTCATTGTTGCTCACATGTTCAGTCCATGGTATTCTCAGCATCCTTCTATAGAACCACATTTCTGTTGCCTCAAGTATCAAGTTCACTTTCTGATCCAAACTATAAGTGTCCTTTTTGTTTCCATTTTCACTAAGACTTAATTGTTACACACGTGTTCAGTCCATGGTATTCTCAGCATCCTTCTATAGAACCACATTTCTGTTGCCTCAAGTATCAAGTTCTCTTTCTGATCCAAACTATAAGTGTCCTTTTTGTTTCCATTTTCACTAAGACTTCATTGTTGCTCACATGTTCAGTCCATGGTATTCTCAGCATCCTTTTATAGAACCACATTTCTGTCACCTCAAGTATCAAGTTCTCTTTCTTATCCTAACTATAGGTGTCCTTTTTGTTTCCATTTTCGCTAAGACTTCATTGTTGCTCACATGTTCAGTCCATCGTATTCTCAGCATCCTTCTATAGAACCACATTTCTGTTGCCTCAAGTATCAAGTTCTCTTTCTGATCCAAACTATAAGTGTCGTTTTTGTCTCCATTTTCACTAAGACTTCATTGTTGCTCACATGTTCAGTCCATGGTATTCTCAGCATCCTTCTATACAACCACATTACTGTTGCCTCAAGTATCAAGTTCTCTTTCTGATCCAAACTATAAGTGTCCTTTTTGTTTTCATTTACCCTAAGACTTCATTGTTGCTCACGTGTTCAGTCCATGGTATTCTCAGCATCCTTCTATAGAACCACATTTCTGTTGCCTCAAGTATCAAGTTCTCTTTCTGATCCAAACTATAAGTGTCGTTTTTGTCTCCATTTTCACTAAGACTTCATTGTTGCTCACATGTTCAGTCCATGGTATTCTCAGCATCCTTCTATAGAACCACATTTCTGTCACCTCAAGTATCAAGTTCTCTTTCTTATCCTAACTATAGGTGTCCTTTTTCTTTCCATTTTCACTAAGACTTCATTGTTGCTCACATGTTCAGTCCATGGTATTCTCAGCATCCTTCTATAGAACCACATTTCTGTTGCCTCAAGTATCAAGTTCTCTTTCTGATCCAAACTATAAGTGTCGTTTTTGTCTCCATTTTCACTAAGACTTCATTGTTGCTCACATGTTCAGTCCATGGTATTCTCAGCATCCTTCTATACAACCACATTACTGTTGCCTCAAGTATCAAGTTCTCTTTCTGATCCAAACTATAAGTGTCCTTTTTGTTTCCATTTTCCCTAACACTTCATTGTTGCTCACGTGTTCAGTCCATGGTATTCTCAGCATCCTTCTATAGAACCACATTTCTGTTGCCTCAAGTATGAAGTTCTCTTTCTGATCCAAACTATAAGTGTCCTTTTTGTTTCCATTTTCACTAAGACTTCATTGTTGCTCACATGTTCAGTCCATGGTATTCTCAGCATCCTTCTATAGAACCACATTTCTGTTGCCTCAAGTATCAAGTTCTCTTTCTGATCCAAACTATAAGTGTCCTTTTTGTTTCCATTTTCACTAAGACTTCATTGTTGCTCACATGTTCAGTCCATGGGATTCTCAGCATCCTTCTATAGAACCACATTTCTGTTGCTTCAGGTATCAAGTTCTCTTTCTGATCCTAACTATAAGGGTCCTTTTTGTTTCCATTTTCACTAAGACTTCATTGTTGCTCACATGTTCAGTCCATGGTATTCTCAGCATCCTTCTATAGAACCACATTTCTGTCACCTCAAGTATCAAGTTCTCTTTCTTATCCTAACTATAGGTGTCCTTTTTGTTTCCATTTTCCCTAAGACTTCATTGTTGCTCACGTGTTCAGTCCATGGTATTCTCAGCATCCTTCTATAGAACCACATTTCTGTTGCCTCGGGTATCAAGTTCTCTTTCTGATCCAAACTATAAGTGTCGTTTTTGTCTCCATTTTCACTAAGACTTCATTGTTGCTCACATGTTCAGTCCATGGTATTCTCAGCATCCTTCTATAGAACCACATTTCTGTTGCCTCAAGTATCAAGTTCTCTTTCTGATCCAAACTATAAGTGTCCATTTTGTTTCCATTTTCACTAAGACTTCATTGTTGCTCACATGTTCAGTCCATGGGATTCTCAGCATCCTTCTATAGAACCACATTTCTGTTGCTTCAGGTATCAAGTTCTCTTTCTGATCCTAACTATAAGTGTCCTTTTTGTTTCCATTTTCACTAAGACTTCATTGTTGCTCACATGTTCAGTCCATGGTATTCTCAGCATCCTTCTATAGAACCACATTTCTGTTGCCTCAAGTATCAAGTTCTCTTTCTGATCCAAACTATAAGTGTCCTTTTTGTTTCCATTTTCACTAAGACTTCATTGTTGCTCACATGTTCAGTCCATGGTATTCTCAGCATCCTTCTATAGTACCACATTTCTGTTGCCTCAAGTATCAAGGTCTCTTTCTGATCCAAACTATAAGTGTCCTTTTTGTTTCCATTTTCACTAAGACTTCATTGTTGCTCACATGTTCAGTCCATGGTATTTTCAGCATCCTTCTATAGAACCACATTTCTGTTGCCTCAAGTATCAAGTTCTCTTTCTTATCCTAACTATAGGTGTCCTTTTTGTTTCCATTTTCACTAAGACTTCATTGTTGGTCACATGTTCAGTCCATGGTATTCTCAGCATCCTTCTATAGAACCACATTTCTGTTGCCTCAAGTATCAAGTTCTCTTTCTGATCCAAACTATAAGTGTCTTTTTTGTTTCCATTTTCACCAAGATTTCATTGTTGCTCACATGTTCAGTCCATGGTATTCTCAGCATCCTTCTATAGAACCACATTTCTGTTGCCTCAAGTATCAAGTTCTCTTTCTGATCCAAACTATAAGTGTCCTTTTTGTTTCCATTTTCACTATCACTTCATTGTTGCTCACATGTTCACTCCATGGTATTCTCAGCATCCTTCTATAGAACCACATTTCTGTTGCCTCAAGTATCAAGTTCTCTTTCTGATCCAAACTATAAGTGTCCGTTTTGTTTCCATTTTCACTAAGACTTCATTGTTGTTCACATGTTCAGTCCATGGTATTCTCAGCATCCTTCTATAGAACCACATTTCTGTTGCCTCAAGTATCAAGTTCTCTTTCTGATCCAAACTATAAGTGTCCTTTTTGTTTCCATTTTCACTAAGACTTCATTGTTGTTCACATGTTCAGTCCATGGTATTCTCAGCATCCTTCTATAGAACCACATTTCTGTTGCCTCAAGTATCAAGTTCTCTTTCTGATCCAAACTATAAGTGTCCTTTTTGCTTCCATTTTCACTAAGACTTCATTGTTGTTCACATGTTCAGTCCATGGTATTCTCAGCATCCTTCTATAGAACCACATTTCTGTTGCCTCATGTATCAAGTTCTCTTTCTGATCCAAACTATAAGTGTCGTTTTTGTCTCCATTTTCACTAAGACTTCATTGTTGCTCACATGTTCAGTCCATGGTATTCTCAGCATCCTTCTATAGAACCACATTTCTGTTGCCTCAAGTATCAAGTTCTCTTTCTGATCCTAACTATAAGTGTCCTTTTTGTTTCCATTTTCACTAAGACTTCATTGTTGCTCACATGTTCAGTCCATGGTATTCTCAGCATCCTTCTATAGAACAACATTTCTGTCACCTCAAGTATCAAGTTCTCTTTCTTATCCTAACTATAGGTGTCCTTTTTGTTTCCATTTTCGCTAAGACTTCATTGTTGCTCACATGTTCAGTCCATGGTATTTTCAGCATCCTTCTATAGAACCACATTTCTGTTGGCTCAAGTATCAATTTCTCTTTCTGATCCAAACTATAAGTGTCCTTTTTGTTTCCATTTTCACTGAGACTTCATTGTTGCTCACATGTTCAGTCCATGGTATTCTCAGCATCCTTCTATAGTACCACATTTCTGTTGCCTCAAGTATCAAGTTCTCTTTCTGATCCAAACTATAAGTGTCCTTTTTGTTTCCATTTTCACTAAGACTTCATTGTTTCTCATATGCTCAGTCCATCGTATTCTCAGCATCCTTCTATAGAACCACATTTCTGTTGCCTCAAGTATCAAGTTCTCTTTCTGATCCAAACTATAAGTGTCCTTTTTGTTTCCATTTTCACTAAGACTTCATTGTTGCTCACATGTTCAGTCCATGGGATTCTCAGCATCCTTCTATAGAACCACATTTCTGTTACCTCAAGTATCAAGTTCTCTTTCTTATCCTAACTATAAGTGTCCTTTTTGTTTCCATTTTCACTAAGACTTCATTGTTGCTCACATGTTCAGTCCATGGTATTCTCAGCATCCTTCTATAGAACCACATTTCTGTCACCTCAAGTATCAAGTTCTCTTTCTTATCCTAACTATAGGTGTCCTTTTTGTTTCCATTTTCACTAAGACTTCATTGTTGCTCACATGTTCAGTCCATGGTATTCTCAGCATCCTTCTATAGAACCACATTTCTGTTGCCTCAAGTATCAAGTTCTCTTTCTGATCCAATCTATAAGTGTCCTTGTTGTTCCCATTTTCCCTAAGACTTCATTGTTGCTCTCATGTTCAGTCCATGGTATTCTCAGCATCCTTCTATAGAACCACATTTCTGTTACCTCAAGTATCAAGTTCTCTTTCTTATCCTAACTATAAGTGTCCTTTTTGTTTCCATTTTCACTAAGACTTCATTGTTGCTCACATGTTCAGTCCATGGTATTCTCAGCATCCTTCTATAAAACCACATTTCTGTTGCCTCAAGTATCAAGTTCTCTTTCTGATCCTAACTATAAGTGTCCGTTTTGTTTCCATTTTCACTAAGATTTCATTGTTGCTCACATGTTCAGTCCATGGTATTCTCAGCATCCTTCTATAGAACCACATTTCTGTTGCCTTAAGTATCAATTTCTCTTTCTTATCCTAAATATAAGTGTCCTTTTTGTTTCCATTTTCACTAAGACTTCATTGTGGCTCACATGTTCAGTCCATGGTATTCTCAGCATCCTTCTATAGAACCACATTTCTGTTGCCTCAAGTATCAAGTTCTCTTTCTAATCCAAACTATGAGTGTCCTTTTTGTTTCCATTTTCACTAAGACTTCATTGTTGCTCACATGTTCAGTCCATGGTATTCTCAGCATCCTTCTATAGAACCACATTTCTGTTGCCTCAAGTATCAAGTTCTCTTTCTTATCCTAACTATAAGTGTCCTTGTTGTTTCCATTTTCCCTAAGACTTCATTGTTGCTCACATGTTCAGTCCATGGTATTCTCAGCATCCTTCTATAGAACCACATTTCTGTTACCTCAAGTATCAAGTTCTCTTTCTTATCCTAACTATAAGTGTCCTTTTTGCTTCTATTTTCACTAAGACTTCATTGTTGCTCACATGTTCAGTCCATGGTATTCTCGGCATCCTTCTATAGAATCACATATCTGTTGCCTCAAGTATCAAGTTCTCTTTCTTATCCTAACTATAAGTGTCCTTGTTGTTTCCATTTTCCCTAAGACTTCATTGTTGCTCACATGTTCAGTCCATGGTATTCTCAGCATCCTTCTACAGAACCACATTTCTGTTGCCTCAAGTATCAAGTACTCTTTCTTATCCTAACTATAAGTGTTCTTTTTGTTTCTATTTTCACTAAGACTTCATTCTTGCTCACATGTTCAGTCCATGGTATTCTCAGCATCCTTCTATAGAACCACATTTCTGTTGCCTCAAGTATCAACTTCTCTTACTGATCCTAACTATAAGTGTCCTTTTTGTTTCCATTTTCACTAAGACTTCATTGTTGCTCACATGTTCAGTCCATGGTATTCTCAGCATCCTTCTATAGAACCACATTTCTGTAGCCTCAAGTATCAAGTTCTCTTTCTAATCCAAACTATAAGTGTCCTTTTTGTTTCCATTTTCACTAAGACTTCATTGTTGCTCACATGTTCAGTCCATGGTATTCTCAGCATCCTTCTATAGAACCACATTTCTGTTACCTCAAGTATCAAGTTCTCTTTCTTATCCTAACTATAAGTGTCCTTTTTGTTTCCATTTTCACTAAGAGTTCATTGTTGCTCACATGTTCAGTCCATGGTATTCTCAGCATCCTTCTATAGAACCACATTTCTGTTGCCTCAAGTATCAAGTTCTCTTTCTGATCCAAACTGTAAGTGTCCTTTTTGTTTCCATTTTCACTAAGACTTCATTGTTGCTCACATGTTCAGTCCATGGTATTCTCAGCATCCTTCTATAGAACCACATTTCTGTTGCCTCAAGTATCAAGTTCTCTTTCTGATCCTAACTATAAGTGTCCTTTTCGTTTCCATTTTCACTAAGACTTCATTGTTGCTCACATGTTCTGTCCATGATATTCTCAGCATCCTTTTATAGAACCACATTTCTGTTACCTCAAGTATCAAGTTCTCTTTCTGATCCTAACTATAAGTGTCCTTTTTGTTTCCATTTTCATTAAGACTTCATTGTTGCTCACATGTTCAGTCCATGGTATTCTCAGCATCCTTCTATAGAACCACATTTCTGTTGCCTCAAGTATCAAGTTCTCTTTCTGACCCAAACTATAAGTGTCCTTTTTGTTTCCATTTTCACTAAGACTTCATTGCTGCTCACATGTTCAGTCCATGGTATTCTCAGCATCCTTCTATAGAACCACATTTCTGTTGCCTCAAGTATCAAGTTCTCTTTCTGATCCTAACTATAAGTGTCCTTGTTGTTTCCATTTTCCCTAAGACTTCATTGTTGCTCACATGTTCAGTCCATGGTATTCTCAGCATCCTTCTATAGAACCACATTTCTGTTGCCTCAAGTATCAAGTTCTCTTTCTGATCCTAACTATAAGTGTCCTTTTTGTTTCCATTTTCACTAAGACTTCATTGTTGCTCACATGTTCAGTCCATGGTATTCTCAGCATCCTTCTATAGAACCACATTTCTGTAGCCTCAAGTATCAAGTTCTCTTTCTAATCCAAACTATAAGTGTCCTTTTTGTTTCCATTTTCACTAAGACTTCATTGTTGCTCACATGTTCAGTCCATGGTATTCTCAGCATCCTTCTATAGAACCACATTTCTGTTACCTCAAGTATCAAGTTCTCTTTCTTATCCTAACTATAAGTGTCCTTTTTGTTTCCATTTTCACTAAGAGTTCATTGTTGCTCACATGTTCAGTCCATGGTATTCTCAGCATCCTTCTATAGAACCACATTTCTGTTGCCTCAAGTATCAAGTTCTCTTTCTGATCCAAACTGTAAGTGTCCTTTTTGTTTCCATTTTCACTAAGACTTCATTGTTGCTCACATGTTCAGTCCATGGTATTCTCAGCATCCTTCTATAGAACCACATTTCTGTTACCTCAAGTATCAAGTTCTCTTTCTGATCCAAACTATAAGTGTCCTTTTTGTTTCCATTTTCACTAAGAGTTCATTGTTGCTCACATGTTCAGTCCATGGCATTCTCAGCATCCTTCTATAGAACCACATTTCTGTTGCCTCAAGTATCAAGTTCTCTTTCTGATCCTAACTATAAGTGTCCTTTTTGTTTCCATTTTCGCTAAGACTTCATTGTTGCTCACATGTTCAGTCCATGGTATTCTCAGCATCCTTCTATAGAAACACATTCCTGTTACCTGAAGTATCAAGTTCTCTTTCTTATCCTAACTATAGGTGTCCTTTTTGTTTCTATTTTCCCTAAGACTTCATTGTTGCTCACATGTTCAGTCCATGGTATTCTCAGCATCCTTTTATAGAACCACATTTCTGTTGCCTCAAGTATCAAGTTCTCTTTCTGATCCTAACTATAAGTGTCCTTTTTGTTTCCATTTTCACTAAGACTTCATTGTTGCTCACATGTTCAGTCCATGGTATTCTCAGCATCCTTCTATAGAACCACATTTCTGTTGCCTCAAGTATCAAGTTCTCTTTCTGATCCAAACTATAAGTGTCCTTTTTGTTTCCATTTTCCCTAAGACTTCATTGTTGCTCACATGTTCAGTCCATGGTATTCTCAGCATCCTTCTATAAAACCACATTTCTGTTGCCTCAAGTATCAAGTTCTCTTTCTGATCCTAACTATAAGTGTCCGTTTTGTTTCCATTTTCACTAAGATTTCATTGTTGCTCACATGTTCAGTCCATGGTATTCTCAGCATCCTTCTATAGAACCACATTTCTGTTGCCTTAAGTATCAATTTCTCTTTCTTATCCTAAATATAAGTGTCCTTTTTGTTTCCATTTTCACTAAGACTTCATTGTGGCTCACATGTTCAGTCCATGGTATTCTCAGCATCCTTCTATAGAACCACATTTCTGTTGCCTCAAGTATCAAGTTCTCTTTCTAATCCAAACTATGAGTGTCTTTTTTGTTTCCATTTTCACTAAGACTTCATTGTTGCTCACATGTTCAGTCCATGGTATTCTCAGCATCCTTCTATAGAACCACATTTCTGTTGCCTCAAGTATCAAGTTCTCTTTCTTATCCTAACTATAAGTGTCCTTGTTGTTTCCATTTTCCCTAAGACTTCATTGTTGCTCACATGTTCAGTCCATGGTATTCTCAGCATCCTTCTATAGAACCACATTTCTGTTACCTCAAGTATCAAGTTCTCTTTCTTATCCTAACTATAAGTGTCCTTTTTGCTTCTATTTGCACTAAGACTTCATTGTTGCTCACATGTTCAGTCCATGGTATTCTCGGCATCCTTCTATAGAACCACATATCTGTTGCCTCAAGTATCAAGTTCTCTTTCTTATCCTAACTATAAGTGTCCTTGTTGTTTCCATTTTCCCTAAGACTTCATTGTTGCTCACATGTTCAGTCCATGGTATTCTCAGCATCCTTCTACAGAACCACATTTCTGTTGCCTCAAGTATCAAGTTCTCTTTCTTATCCTAACTATAAGTGTCCTTTTTGTTTCTATTTTCACTAAGACTTCATTGTTGCTCACATGTTCAGTCCATGGTATTCTCAGCATCCTTCTATAGAACCACATTTCTGTTGCCTCAAGTATCAACTTCTCTTTCTGATCCTAACTATAAGTGTCCTTTTTGTTTCCATTTTCACTAAGACTTCATTGTTGCTCACATGTTCAGTCCATGGTATTCTCAGCATCCTTCTATAGAACCACATTTCTGTAGCCTCAAGTATCAAGTTCTCTTTCTAATCCAAACTATAAGTGTCCTTTTTGTTTCCATTTTCACTAAGACTTCATTGTTGCTCACATGTTCAGTCCATGGTATTCTCAGCATCCTTCTATAGAACCACATTTCTGTTGCCTCAAGTATCAAGTTCTCTTTCTGATCCAAACTGTAAGTGTCCTTTTTGTTTCCATTTTCACTAAGACTTCATTGTTGCTCACATGTTCAGTCCATGGTATTCTCAGAATCCTTCTATAGAACCACATTTCTGTTGCCTCAAGTATCAAGTTCTCTTTCTGATCCTAACTATAAGTGTCCTTTTCGTTTCCATTTTCACTAAGACTTCATTGTTGCTCACATGTTCTGTCCATGATATTCTCAGCATCCTTTTATAGAACCACATTTCTGTTACCTCAAGTATCAAGTTCTCTTTCTGATCCTAACTATAAGTGTCCTTTTTGTTTCCATTTTCATTAAGACTTCATTGTTGCTCACATGTTCAGTCCATAGTATTCTCAGCATCCTTCTATAGAACCACATTTCTGTTGCCTCAAGTATCAAGTTCTCTTTCTGATCCAAACTATAAGTGTCCTTTTTGTTTCCATTTTCACTAAGACTTCATTGTTGCTCACATGTTCAGTCCATGGTATTCTCAGCATCCTTCTATAGAACCACATTTCTGTTGCCTCAAGTATCAAGTTCTCTTTCTGATCCTAACTATAAGTGTCCTTGTTGTTTCCATTTTCCCTAAGACTTCATTGTTGCTCACATGTTCAGTCCATGGTATTCTCAGCATCCTTCTATAGAACCACATTTCTGTTGCCTCAAGTATCAAGTTCTCTTTCTGATCCTAACTATAAGTGTCCTTTTTGTTTCCATTTTCACTAAGACTTCATTGTTGCTCACATGTTCAGTCCATGGTATTCTCAGCATCCTTCTATAGAACCACATTTCTGTAGCCTCAAGTATCACGTTCTCTTTCTAATCCAAACTATAAGTGTCCTTTTTGTTTCCATTTTCACTAAGACTTCATTGTTGCTCACATGTTCAGTCCATGGTATTCTCAGCATCCTTCTATAGAACCACATTTCTTTTACCTCAAGTATCAAGTTCTCTTTCTGATCCAAACTATAAGTGTCCTTTTTGTTTCCATTTTCACTAAGAGTTCATTGTTGCTCACATGTTCAGTCCATGGCATTCTCAGCATCCTTCTATAGAACCACATTTCTGTTGCCTCAGGTATCAAGTTCTCTTTCTGATCCTAACTATAAGTGTCCTTTTTGTTTCCATTTTCACTAAGACTTCATTGTTGCTCACATGTTCAGTCCATGGTATTCTCAGCATCCTTCTATAGAACCACATTTCTGTTGCCTCAAGTATCAAGTTCTCTTTCTGATCCTAACTATAAGTGTCCTTTTTGTTTCCATTTTCACTAAGACTTCATTGTTGCTCACATGTTCAGTCCATGGTATTCTCAGCATCCTTCTATAGAACCACATTTCTGTAGCCTCAAGTATCAAGTTCTCTTTCTAATCCAAACTATAAGTGTCCTTTTTGTTTCCATTTTCACTAAGACTTCATTGTTGCTCACATGTTCAGTCCATGGTATTCTCAGCATCCTTCTATAGAACCACATTTCTGTTACCTCAAGTATCAAGTTCTCTTTCTTATCCTAACTATAAGTGTCCTTTTTGTTTCCATTTTCACTAAGAGTTCATTGTTGCTCACATGTTCAGTCCATGGTATTCTCAGCATCCTTCTATAGAACCACATTTCTGTTGCCTCAAGTATCAAGTTCTCTTTCTGATCCAAACTGTAAGTGTCCTTTTTGTTTCCATTTTCACTAAGACTTCATTGTTGCTCACATGTTCAGTCCATGGTATTCTCAGCATCCTTCTATAGAACCACATTTCTGTTACCTCAAGTATCAAGTTCTCTTTCTGATCCAAACTATAAGTGTCCTTTTTGTTTCCATTTTCACTAAGAGTTCATTGTTGCTCACATGTTCAGTCCATGGCATTCTCAGCATCCTTCTATAGAACCACATTTCTGTTGCCTCAAGTATCAAGTTCTCTTTCTGATCCTAACTATAAGTGTCCTTTTTGTTTCCATTTTCGCTAAGACTTCATTGTTGCTCACATGTTCAGTCCATGGTATTCTCAGCATCCTTCTATAGAAACACATTCCTGTTACCTGAAGTATCAAGTTCTCTTTCTTATCCTAACTATAGGTGTCCTTTTTGTTTCTATTTTCCCTAAGACTTCATTGTTGCTCACATGTTCAGTCCATGGTATTCTCAGCATCCTTTTATAGAACCACATTTCTGTTGCCTCAAGTATCAAGTTCTCTTTCTGATCCTAACTATAAGTGTCCTTTTTGTTTCCATTTTCACTAAGACTTCATTGTTGCTCACATGTTCAGTCCATGGTATTCTCAGCATCCTTCTATAGAACCACATTTCTGTTGCCTCAAGTATCAAGTTCTCTTTCTGATCCAAACTATAAGTGTCCTTTTTGTTTCCATTTTCCCTAAGACTTCATTGTTGCTCACATGTTCAGTCCATGGTATTCTCAGCATCCTTCTATAAAACCACATTTCTGTTGCCTCAAGTATCAAGTTCTCTTTCTGATCCTAACTATAAGTGTCCGTTTTGTTTCCATTTTCACTAAGATTTCATTGTTGCTCACATGTTCAGTCCATGGTATTCTCAGCATCCTTCTATAGAACCACATTTCTGTTGCCTTAAGTATCAATTTCTCTTTCTTATCCTAAATATAAGTGTCCTTTTTGTTTCCATTTTCACTAAGACTTCATTGTGGCTCACATGTTCAGTCCATGGTATTCTCAGCATCCTTCTATAGAACCACATTTCTGTTGCCTCAAGTATCAAGTTCTCTTTCTAATCCAAACTATGAGTGTCCTTTTTGTTTCCATTTTCACTAAGACTTCATTGTTGCTCACATGTTCAGTCCATGGTATTCTCAGCATCCTTCTATAGAACCACATTTCTGTTGCCTCAAGTATCAAGTTCTCTTTCTTATCCTAACTATAAGTGTCCTTGTTGTTTCCATTTTCCCTAAGACTTCATTGTTGCTCACATGTTCAGTCCATGGTATTCTCAGCATCCTTCTATAGAACCACATTTCTGTTACCTCAAGTATCAAGTTCTCTTTCTTATCCTAACTATAAGTGTCCTTTTTGCTTCTATTTGCACTAAGACTTCATTGTTGCTCACATGTTCAGTCCATGGTATTCTCAGCATCCTTCTATAGAACCACATTTCTGTTGCCTCAAGTATCAACTTCTCTTTCTGATCCTAACTATAAGTGTCCTTTTTGTTTCCATTTTCACTAAGACTTCATTGTTGCTCACATGTTCAGTCCATGGTATTCTCAGCATCCTTCTATAGAACCACATTTCTGTAGCCTCAAGTATCAAGTTCTCTTTCTAATCCAAACTATAAGTGTCCTTTTTGTTTCCATTTTCACTAAGACTTCATTGTTGCTCACATGTTCAGTCCATGGTATTCTCAGCATCCTTCTATAGAACCACATTTCTGTTGCCTCAAGTATCAAGTTCTCTTTCTGATCCAAACTGTAAGTGTCCTTTTTGTTTCCATTTTCACTAAGACTTCATTGTTGCTCACATGTTCAGTCCATGGTATTCTCAGAATCCTTCTATAGAACCACATTTCTGTTGCCTCAAGTATCAAGTTCTCTTTCTGATCCTAACTATAAGTGTCCTTTTCGTTTCCATTTTCACTAAGACTTCATTGTTGCTCACATGTTCTGTCCATGATATTCTCAGCATCCTTTTATAGAACCACATTTCTGTTACCTCAAGTATCAAGTTCTCTTTCTGATCCTAACTATAAGTGTCCTTTTTGTTTCCATTTTCATTAAGACTTCATTGTTGCTCACATGTTCAGTCCATAGTATTCTCAGCATCCTTCTATAGAACCACATTTCTGTTGCCTCAAGTATCAAGTTCTCTTTCTGATCCAAACTATAAGTGTCCTTTTTGTTTCCATTTTCACTAAGACTTCATTGTTGCTCACATGTTCAGTCCATGGTATTCTCAGCATCCTTCTATAGAACCACATTTCTGTTGCCTCAAGTATCAAGTTCT
The DNA here is from genome assembly GCA_963932145.1 of Acanthosepion lycidas. Taxonomy (NCBI): domain Eukaryota; kingdom Metazoa; phylum Mollusca; class Cephalopoda; order Sepiida; family Sepiidae; genus Acanthosepion; species Acanthosepion lycidas. The sequence goes on along the minus strand of OZ010588.1, from coordinate 110,456,037 downwards.
CTTTCTGATCCTAACTATAAGTGTCCTTGTTGTTTCCATTTTCCCTAAGACTTCATTGTTGCTCACATGTTCAGTCCATGGTATTCTCAGCATCCTTCTATAGAACCACATTTCTGTTGCCTCAAGTATCAAGTTCTCTTTCTGATCCTAACTATAAGTGTCCTTTTTGTTTCCATTTTCACTAAGACTTCATTGTTGCTCACATGTTCAGTCCATGGTATTCTCAGCATCCTTCTATAGAACCACATTTCTGTAGCCTCAAGTATCACGTTCTCTTTCTAATCCAAACTATAAGTGTCCTTTTTGTTTCCATTTTCACTAAGACTTCATTGTTGCTCACATGTTCAGTCCATGGTATTCTCAGCATCCTTCTATAGAACCACATTTCTTTTACCTCAAGTATCAAGTTCTCTTTCTGATCCAAACTATAAGTGTCCTTTTTGTTTCCATTTTCACTAAGAGTTCATTGTTGCTCACATGTTCAGTCCATGGCATTCTCAGCATCCTTCTATAGAACCACATTTCTGTTGCCTCAGGTATCAAGTTCTCTTTCTGATCCTAACTATAAGTGTCCTTTTTGTTTCCATTTTCACTAAGACTTCATTGTTGCTCACATGTTCAGTCCATGGTATTCTCAGCATCCTTCTATAGAACCACATTTCTGTTGCCTCAAGTATCAAGTTCTCTTTCTGATCCTAACTATAAGTGTCCTTTTTGTTTCCATTTTCCCTAAGACTTCATTGTTGCTCACATGTTCAGTCCATGGTATTCTCAGCATCCTTCTATAGAAACACATTCCTGTTACCTGAAGTATCAAGTTCTCTTTCTTATCCTAACTATAGGTGTCCTTTTTGTTTCTATTTTCCCTAAGACTTCATTGTTGCTCACATGTTCAGTCCATGGTATTCTCAGCATCCTTTTATAGAACCACATTTCTGTTGCCTCAAGTATCAAGTTCTCTTTCTGATCCTAACTATAAGTGTCCTTTTTGTTTCCATTTTCACTAAGACTTCATTGTTGCTCACATGTTCAGTCCATGGTATTCTCAGCATCCTTCTATAGAACCACATTTCTGTTGCCTCAAGTATCAAGTTCTCTTTCTGATCCTAACTATAAGTGTCCTTTTTGTTTCCATTTTCCCTAAGACTTCATTGTTGCTCACATGTTCAGTCCATGGTATTCTCAGCATCCTTCTATAGAAACACATTCCTGTTACCTGAAGTATCAAGTTCTCTTTCTTATCCTAACTATAGGTGTCCTTTTTGTTTCTATTTTCCCTAAGACTTCATTGTTGCTCACATGTTCAGTCCATGGTATTCTCAGCATCCTTCTATAGAACCACATTTCTGTTGCCTCAAGTATCAAGTTCTCTTTCTGATCCAATCTATAAGTGTCCTTGTTGTTTCCATTTTCGCTAAGACTTCATTGTTGCTCACATGTTCAGTCCATGGTATTCTCAGCATCCTTCTATAGAACCACATTTCTGTTGCCTCAAGTATCAAGTTCTCTTTCTGATCCTAACTATAAGTGTCCTTTTTGTTTCCATTTTCGCTAAGACTTCATTGTTGCTCACATGTTCAGTCCATGGTATTCTCAGCATCCTTCTATAGAAACACATTTCTGTTACCTGAAGTATCAAGTTCTCTTTCTTATCCTAACTATAGGTGTCCTTTTTGTTTCTATTTTCCCTAAGACTTCATTGTTGCTCACATGTTCAGTCCATGGTATTCTCAGCATCCTTCTATAGAACCACATTTCTGTTGCCTCAAGTATCAAGTTCTCTTTTTGATCCAATCTATAAGTGTCCTTGTTGTTTCCATTTTCGCTAAGACTTCATTGTTGCTCACATGTTCAGTCCATGGTATTCTCAGCATCCTTCTATAGAACCACATTTCTGTTGCCTCAATTATCAAGTTCTCTTTCTTATCCTAACTATAAGTGTTCTTTTTGTTTCCATTTTCACTAAGACTTCATTGTTGCTCACATTTTCAGTCCATGGTATTCTCAGCATCCTTCTATAGAACCACATTTCTGTTGCCTCAAGTATCAAGTTCTCTTTCTGATCCTAACTATAAGTGTCCTTGTTGTTTCCATTTTCCCTAAGACTTCATTGTTGCTCACATGTTCAGTCCATGGTATTCTCAGCATCCTTCTATAGAACCACATTTCTGTTGCCTCAAGTATCAAGTTCTCTTTTTGATCCTAACTATAAGTGTCCTTTTTGTTTCCATTTTCACTAAGACTTCATTGTTGCTCACATGTTCAGTCCATGGTATTCTCAGCATCCTTCTATAGAACCACATTTCTGTAGCCTCAAGTATCACGTTCTCTTTCTAATCCAAACTATAAGTGTCCTTTTTGTTTCCATTTTCACTAAGACTTCATTGTTGCTCACATGTTCAGTCCATGGTATTCTCAGCATCCTTCTATAGAACCACATTTCTTTTACCTCAAGTATCAAGTTCTCTTTCTGATCCAAACTATAAGTGTCCTTTTTGTTTCCATTTTCACTAAGAGTTCATTGTTGCTCACATGTTCAGTCCATGGCATTCTCAGCATCCTTCTATAGAACCACATTTCTGTTGCCTCAGGTATCAAGTTCTCTTTCTGATCCTAACTATAAGTGTCCTTTTTGTTTCCATTTTCACTAAGACTTCATTGTTGCTCACATGTTCAGTCCATGGTATTCTCAGCATCCTTCTATAGAACCACATTTCTGTTGCCTCAAGTATCAAGTTCTCTTTCTGATCCTAACTATAAGTGTCCTTTTTGTTTCCATTTTCCCTAAGACTTCATTGTTGCTCACATGTTCAGTCCATGGTATTCTCAGCATCCTTCTATAGAAACACATTCCTGTTACCTGAAGTATCAAGTTCTCTTTCTTATCCTAACTATAGGTGTCCTTTTTGTTTCTATTTTCCCTAAGACTTCATTGTTGCTCACATGTTCAGTCCATGGTATTCTCAGCATCCTTTTATAGAACCACATTTCTGTTGCCTCAAGTATCAAGTTCTCTTTCTGATCCTAACTATAAGTGTCCTTTTTGTTTCCATTTTCACTAAGACTTCATTGTTGCTCACATGTTCAGTCCATGGTATTCTCAGCATCCTTCTATAGAACCACATTTCTGTTGCCTCAAGTATCAAGTTCTCTTTCTGATCCTAACTATAAGTGTCCTTTTTGTTTCCATTTTCGCTAAGACTTCATTGTTGCTCACATGTTCAGTCCATGGTATTCTCAGCATCCTTCTATAGAAACACATTCCTGTTACCTGAAGTATCAAGTTCTCTTTCTTATCCTAACTATAGGTGTCCTTTTTGTTTCTATTTTCCCTAAGACTTCATTGTTGCTCACATGTTCAGTCCATGGTATTCTCAGCATCCTTCTATAGAACCACATTTCTGTTGCCTCAAGTATCAAGTTCTCTTTCTGATCCAATCTATAAGTGTCCTTGTTGTTTCCATTTTCGCTAAGACTTCATTGTTGCTCACATGTTCAGTCCATGGTATTCTCAGCATCCTTCTATAGAACCACATTTCTGTTGCCTCAAGTATCAAGTTCTCTTTCTGATCCTAACTATAAGTGTCCTTTTTGTTTCCATTTTCGCTAAGACTTCATTGTTGCTCACATGTTCAGTCCATGGTATTCTCAGCATCCTTCTATAGAAACACATTTCTGTTACCTGAAGTATCAAGTTCTCTTTCTTATCCTAACTATAGGTGTCCTTTTTGTTTCTATTTTCCCTAAGACTTCATTGTTGCTCACATGTTCAGTCCATGGTATTCTCAGCATCCTTCTATAGAACCACATTTCTGTTGCCTCAAGTATCAAGTTCTCTTTTTGATCCAATCTATAAGTGTCCTTGTTGTTTCCATTTTCGCTAAGACTTCATTGTTGCTCACATGTTCAGTCCATGGTATTCTCAGCATCCTTCTATAGAACGACATTTCTGTTGCCTCAATTATCAAGTTCTCTTTCTTATCCTAACTATAAGTGTTCTTTTTGTTTCCATTTTCACTAAGACTTCATTGTTGCTCACTTTTTCAGTCTATGGTATTTTCAGCATCCTTCTATAGAACCACATTTCTGTTACCTCAAGTATCAAGTTCTCTTTGTTATCCTAACTATAGGTGTCCTTTTTGTTTCCATTTTCCCTAAGACTTCATTGTTGCTCACATGTTCAGTCCATGGTATTCTCAGCATCCTTCTATAGAACCACATTTCTGTTACCTCAAGTATCAAGTTCTCTTTGTTATCCTAACTATAGGTGTCCTTTTTGTTTCCATTTTCCCTAAGACTTCATTGTTGCTCACATGTTCAGTCCATGGTATTCTCAGCATCCTTCTATAAAACCACATTTCTGTTGCCTCAAGTATCAAGTTCTCTTTCTTATCCTAACTATAAGTGTCCTTTTTGCTTCTATTTTCACTAAGACTTCATTGTTGCTCACATGTTCAGTCCATGGTATTCTCGGCATCCTTCTATAGAACCACATTTCTGTTACGTCAAGTATCAAGTTCTCTTTCTTATCCTAACTATAAGTGTCCTTTTTGTTTCCATTTTCACTAAGACTTCATTGTTGCTCACATGTTCAGTCCATGTTATTCTCGGCATCCTTCTATAGAACCACATTTCTGTTACGTCAAGTATCAAGTTCTCTTTCTTATCCTAACTATAAGTGTCCTTTTTGTTTCCATTTTCACTAAGACTTCATTGTTGCTCACATGTTCAGTCCATGGTATTCTCAGCATCCTTCTATAGAACCACATTTCTGTTGCCTCAAGTATCAAGTTCTCTTTCTAATCCAAACTATAAGTGTCCTTTTTGTTTCCATTTTCACTAAGACTTCATTGTTGCTCACATGTTCAGTCCATGGTATTCTCAGCATCCTTCTATAGAACCACATTTCTGTTACCTCAAGTATCAAGTTCTCTTTCTTATCCTAACTATAAGTGTCCTTTTTGTTTCCATTTTCACTAAGACTTCATTGTTGCTCACATGTTCAGTCCATGGTATTCTCAGCATCCTTCTATAGAACCACATTTCTGTTGCCTCAAGTATCAAGTTCTCTTTCTGATCCTAACTATAAGTGTCCTTTTTGTTTCCATTTTCACTAAGACTTCATTGTTGCTCACATGTTCAGTCCATGGTATTCTCAGCATCCTTCTATAGAACCACATTTCTGTTGCCTCAAGTATCAAGTTCTCTTTCTGATCCAAACTATAAGTGTCCTTTTTGTTTCTATTTTCCCTAAGACTTCATTGTTGCTCACATGTTCAGTCCATGGTATTCTCAGCATCCTTTTATAGAACCACATTTCTGTTGCCTCAAGTATCAAGTTCTCTTTCTGATCCTAACTATAAGTGTCCTTTTTGTTTCCATTTTCACTAAGACTTCATTGTTGCTCACATGTTCAGTCCATGGTATTCTCAGCATCCTTCTATAGAACCACATTTCTGTTGCCTCAAGTATCAAGTTCTCTTTCTGATCCTAACTATAAGTGTCCTTTTTGTTTCCATTTTCGCTAAGACTTCATTGTTGCTCACATGTTCAGTCCATGGTATTCTCAGCATCCTTCTATAGAAACACATTCCTGTTACCTGAAGTATCAAGTTCTCTTTCTTATCCTAACTATAGGTGTCCTTTTTGTTTCTATTTTCCCTAAGACTTCATTGTTGCTCACATGTTCAGTCCATGGTATTCTCAGCATCCTTCTATAGAACCACATTTCTGTTGCCTCAAGTATCAAGTTCTCTTTCTGATCCAATCTATAAGTGTCCTTGTTGTTTCCATTTTCGCTAAGACTTCATTGTTGCTCACATGTTCAGTCCATGGTATTCTCAGCATCCTTCTATAGAACCACATTTCTGTTGCCTCAAGTATCAAGTTCTCTTTCTGATCCTAACTATAAGTGTCCTTTTTGTTTCCATTTTCGCTAAGACTTCATTGTTGCTCACATGTTCAGTCCATGGTATTCTCAGCATCCTTCTATAGAAACACATTTCTGTTACCTGAAGTATCAAGTTCTCTTTCTTATCCTAACTATAGGTGTCCTTTTTGTTTCTATTTTCCCTAAGACTTCATTGTTGCTCACATGTTCAGTCCATGGTATTCTCAGCATCCTTCTATAGAACCACATTTCTGTTGCCTCAAGTATCAAGTTCTCTTTTTGATCCAATCTATAAGTGTCCTTGTTGTTTCCATTTTCGCTAAGACTTCATTGTTGCTCACATGTTCAGTCCATGGTATTCTCAGCATCCTTCTATAGAACGACATTTCTGTTGCCTCAATTATCAAGTTCTCTTTCTTATCCTAACTATAAGTGTTCTTTTTGTTTCCATTTTCACTAAGACTTCATTGTTGCTCACATTTTCAGTCTATGGTATTTTCAGCATCCTTCTATAGAACCACATTTCTGTTACCTCAAGTATCAAGTTCTCTTTGTTATCCTAACTATAGGTGTCCTTTTTGTTTCCATTTTCCCTAAGACTTCATTGTTGCTCACATGTTCAGTCCATGGTATTCTCAGCATCCTTCTATAGAACCACATTTCTGTTACCTCAAGTATCAAGTTCTCTTTGTTATCCTAACTATAGGTGTCCTTTTTGTTTCCATTTTCCCTAAGACTTCATTGTTGCTCACATGTTCAGTCCATGGTATTCTCAGCATCCTTCTATAAAACCACATTTCTGTTGCCTCAAGTATCAAGTTCTCTTTCTTATCCTAACTATAAGTGTCCTTTTTGCTTCTATTTTCACTAAGACTTCATTGTTGCTCACATGTTCAGTCCATGGTATTCTCAGCATCCTTCTATAGAACCACATTTCTGTTACGTCAAGTATCAAGTTCTCTTTCTTATCCTAACTATAAGTGTCCTTTTTGTTTCCATTTTCACTAAGACTTCATTGTTGCTCACATGTTCAGTCCATGTTATTCTCGGCATCCTTCTATAGAACCACATTTCTGTTACGTCAAGTATCAAGTTCTCTTTCTTATCCTAACTATAAGTGTCCTTTTTGTTTCCATTTTCACTAAGACTTCATTGTTGCTCACATGTTCAGTCCATGGTATTCTCAGCATCCTTCTATAGAACCACATTTCTGTTGCCTCAAGTATCAAGTTCTCTTTCTAATCCAAACTATAAGTGTCCTTTTTGTTTCCATTTTCACTAAGACTTCATTGTTGCTCACATGTTCAGTCCATGGTATTCTCAGCATCCTTCTATAGAACCACATTTCTGTTACCTCAAGTATCAAGTTCTCTTTCTTATCCTAACTATAAGTGTCCTTTTTGTTTCCATTTTCACTAAGACTTCATTGTTGCTCACATGTTCAGTCCATGGTATTCTCAGCATCCTTCTATAGAACCACATTTCTGTTGCCTCAAGTATCAAGTTCTCTTTCTGATCCTAACTATAAGTGTCCTTTTTGTTTCCATTTTCACTAAGACTTCATTGTTGCTCACATGTTCAGTCCATGGTATTCTCAGCATCCTTCTATAGAACCACATTTCTGTTGCCTCAAGTATCAAGTTCTCTTTCTGATCCAAACTATAAGTGTCCTTTTTGTTTCTATTTTCCCTAAGCCTTCATTGTTGCTCACATGTTCAGTCCATGGTATTCTCAGCATCCTTTTATAGAACCACATTTCTGTTGCCTCAAGTATCAAGTTCTCTTTCTGATCCTAACTATAAGTGTCCTTTTTGTTTCCATTTTCACTAAGACTTCATTGTTGCTCACATGTTCAGTCCATGGTATTCTCAGCATCCTTCTATAGAACCACATTTCTGTTGCCTCAATTATCAAGTTCTCTTTCTGATCCTAACTATAAGTGTCCTTTTTGTTTCCATTTTCACTAAGACTTCATTGTTGCTCACATGTTCAGTCCATGGTATTCTCAGCATCCTTCTATAGAACCACATTTCTGTTGCCTCAAGTATCAAGTTCTCTTTCTGATCCTAACTATAAGTGTCCTTTTTGTTTCCATTTTCGCTAAGACTTCATTGTTGCTCACATGTTCAGTCCATGGTATTCTCAGCATCCTTCTATAGAAACACATTCCTGTTACCTGAAGTATCAAGTTCTCTTTCTTATCCTAACTATAGGTGTCCTTTTTGTTTCTATTTTCCCTAAGACTTCATTGTTGCTCACATGTTCAGTCCATGGTATTCTCAGCATCCTTCTATAGAACCACATTTCTGTTGCCTCAATTATCAAGTTCTCTTTCTGATCCAATCTATAAGTGTCCTTGTTGTTTCCATTTTCGCTAAGACTTCATTGTTGCTCACATGTTCAGTCCATGGTATTCTCAGCATCCTTCTATAGAACCACATTTCTGTTGCCTCAAGTATCAAGTTCTCTTTCTGATCCTAACTATAAGTGTCCTTTTTGTTTCCATTTTCACTAAGACTTCATTGTTGCTCACATGTTCAGTCCATGGTATTCTCAGCATCCTTCTATAGAACCACATTTCTGTTGCCTCAAGTATCAAGTTCTCTTTCTGATCCTAACTATAAGTGTCCTTTTTGTTTCCATTTTCGCTAAGACTTCATTGTTGCTCACATGTTCAGTCCATGGTATTCTCAGCATCCTTCTATAGAAACACATTCCTGTTACCTGAAGTATCAAGTTCTCTTTCTTATCCTAACTATAGGTGTCCTTGTTGTTTCCATTTTCGCTAAGACTTCATTGTTGCTCACATGTTCAGTCCATGGTATTCTCAGCATCCTTCTATAGAACCACATTTCTGTTGCCTCAAGTATCAAGTTCTCTTTCTGATCCTAACTATAAGTGTCCTTTTTGTTTCCATTTTCGCTAAGACTTCATTGTTGCTCACATGTTCAGTCCATGGTATTCTCAGCATCCTTCTATAGAAACACATTTCTGTTACCTGAAGTATCAAGTTCTCTTTCTTATCCTAACTATAGGTGTCCTTTTTGTTTCTATTTTCCCTAAGACTTCATTGTTGCTCACATGTTCAGTCCATGGTATTCTCAGTATCCTTCTATAGAACGACATTTCTGTTGCCTCAATTAACAAGTTCTCTTTCTTATCCTAACTATAAGTGTTCTTTTTGTTTCCATTTTCACTAAGACTTCATTGTTGCTCACATTTTCAGTGTATGGTATTTTCAGCATCCTTCTATAGAACCACATTTCTGTTACCTCAAGTATCAAGTTCTCTTTGTTATCCTAACTATAAGTGTCCTTTTTGTTTCCATTTTCACTAAGACTTCATTGTTGCTCACATGTTCAGTCCATGTTATTCTCGGCATCCTTCTATAGAACCACATTTCTGTTACGTCAAGTATCAAGTTCTCTTTCTTATCCTAACTATAAGTGTCCTTTTTGTTTCCATTTTCACTAAGACTTCATTGTTGCTCACATGTTCAGTCCATGGTATTCTCAGCATCCTTCTATAGAACCACATTTCTGTTACCTCAAGTATCAAGTTCTTTTTCTTATCCTAACTATAAGTGTCCTTTTTGTTTCCATTTTCACTAAGACTTCATTGTTGCTCACATGTTCAGTCCATGGTATTCTCAGCATCCTTCTATAGAACCACATTTCTGTTGCCTCAAGTATCAAGTTCTCTTTCTGATCCAAACTATAAGTGTCCTTTTTGTTTCCATTTTCCCTAAGACTTCATTGTTGCTCACATGTTCAGTCCATGGTATTCTCAGCATTTTTCTATAGAACCACATTTCTGTTGCCTCAAGTATCAAGTTCTCTTTTTGATCCTAACTATACGTGTCCTTTTTGTTTCCATTTTCACTAAGACTTCATTGTTGCTCACATGTTCAGTCCATGGTATTCTCAGCATCCTTCTATAGAACCACATTTCTGTTGCCTCAAGTATCAAGTTCTCTTTCTGATCCTAACTATAAGTGTCCTTTTTGTTTCCATTTTCACTAAGACTTCATTGTTGCTCACATGTTCAGTCCATCGTATTCTCAGCATCCTTCTATAGAACCACATTAGAATCTATGAGGAGATCGTCCAGTATTCACTGCTATATAGAAGGACCGATATTACATAACAGTTCAGTACTCTTTTCTAGGCTTTTAACAAAATTTTCCTCTGTCTTGATACTTTGTTTAGCTCTTGGAAGGCATCTTTCGCTATCCCAATGCTTATTTCATATTTCGGTGTCACATTTCCCATCGTCTGTTAAAACAATTCCCAGATATTTACACTTCTCGAATTGTTTGATGTTTCATCTCCAATAGTTATTTCCCGTTTTGGGGAATCGATTATAATGACAAATGTATCCTAATCATATGTAACAGTTAAGAATAAATTTGAAGTACACGTACCTTAGTTTTTAGAGTGGCAGCGTGCACCGTGGATTAAAGAAAAAATTTTGAACTTGATTATTGATGGAAGCGTAGTTCCTGGGATTATGCAAGAAGGGTAACGGTTAGCACTAGACTTGACGTCTGTTCCACAAAGCAGCAATTCTTGGAAAGAAGCTGTCCGAGTTGAATTAATTAATGGAATACGAAGTGAATGGAAATAATTCATCCGTGTCTGTACGTGGCATGGTGAGTGGCAGCTGGAAAAGTCAGGCATGGTGGAACCAAGGAATGTAGCTCATCAGATCAATTGCCATGGAAATAGCGAAAGAGCAGCAAGAGGTTTGTAACGTTTTATCCTTGGGAAAGGCTTTGTAGGGTAAAAAATAATTCATCACTCACAAGACCGAATAGACGATTTTGAAGCCTATCAAGACAGATAAGGAAGAATTTTAAATGACAAAATGTGACATTAAAAACAGCGCTACAAACTACGCCCTGTAGAGACACAGGAAATAAATGATGATGATGATGATGATATAAGAGGTAGTGCCGAAAATTTCGAGATCCAAATGACTTTAAACAATTAGAGTACTTCTAGGTTATTGAGCTGCTAATCTTTAAAAAATGGGTTGATCCATATTTCTGTACTCCTTTGTAAGACATAATGTGTACCTTGATATATGAGGCAGTGTTGAAATTTTATCGACCCAACCCACTTCTCAAAATGAATATGCTGATATTTGGCCATTGAAGTACTAAATTTGGGAAATAGTTCAAGCCAAGATCTTTCCAGCACGCTCTGGGAAAACGCAATACGTATCGAGGTATAAGAGGGGACGCTGAAAAATTCTCGGACAAACACATTTCCCAAAATCAATCTGATGTATCGTCATTTAAAATATTGATTTAGATATATGTGTCGGATCGCAATGTGATATCTGTACACAAAAGTAAAGTTTATTCATTTTATACTAATTTTATACTATTTTTCTTGCAATTAAAGCCAAAACTTCAAAGTAGATACTTATTTTTCAACAAGGAATAAAGAATTATTTCTACACTGGATTGTTGTCATTACCAGATTTGTCTTAGATGTCGACAACTAAGCCAAACTGGTCCCAAATTCTTTCAACTAAACATAAAAGAATTAGTTTTAAAATGGGCCTTTTTAATTGACTATAATGATGATTATGTTTTTGACAAATTTAACTTTCAGGATTACAGGTTTGGCTTGGGTATTTTTGGTTCCAAATACCAAATTCTTTAAACAAGGCATAAAAGAATTCCTTTCAATATTGGTCAGTGCCAATAATGACGATTCTGTTCTTCACAAATGAATCTTACTTTTGTTTATTTAATTTGAACTAATTTTATTCTGTATTCAAAAATACGGCATTATTTCCAGAATAACTTAATACATAAAAAAAACACTTTTCCTACAATCAATCCAAAATTGATGATTCACAATCTACCTTACAAAACAACAGAAAAAGAAGCTTCATCCATCAGAAAAACACACACAAAACACAAACAAAAAAACTCAACAACCCACACAATTATTTCACAAAAATGTAAAACTTTTAAACCTTTCAAATGCCCAAATCTATTTTTAATCATTTCACCCCAGGCAAAGCAACAAAGGGCCATTGGGATAGAAGGGGTTAATGACAACGTGAAAGAAACAGGATTCAAAGAGACAAAAGTTGACGATTGAAATTAAATATAAATTTTTGAAGATCACATTTGACTTGAAAACAGGAATCCGGAAGAGAGTTCCACAAGCAAGTAGTGCAACAATTACAAAAGAATTTATGGTTACATCTAGCCATTTCAATAGTGTAAGCATGAGACCTAGCCGCCAATCAAGTACTGCGCTTAAATTCATGCGATCAAGAAATCAAATAGGGAAGCTTATCGGAACAATTGGCAAAGGGAAGCTACGTAACAATAGTGGGAAAATGATTGAAGCTGTGATGCAAGGTCAGGACCAATAATGTTACAGATTCTTTATTGAATTTTACCAAGAATCTCTAGATATATTAGGTTGGTGCAAAAATAATGACGTAATAATGTCGTTTTTTGACGTTTAAGGTCAAAAAACGACATTATTACGTCATTATTTTTGCACCAACCTAATATATCAGATTCACCGAACCAGATGTGACAGCAATATTCGATGCACGGACGAATAGTAGACTTATAAATGTGCCAGCTACCAAGAAAAGGTTCAAGTTTTGCGGTATTTGTGACCTGAGCTATTGCGATGCGAGAAGATTGATCGTCATTCACTCACGGATTTCATCAGTAGTTTCATCCTCAGCTATTTCTCGTTATTTCAAGACGAAAGTACTTTTTTTTCTTTTTGCGCAATTCCTTTTCGTATTGGTAATTATTATTTTGTATAAATATTATTTTTATCGTGTTGTACGATTTTAAAATTAACTTCAACCTCACCGCTTTTTAATAAGAACAACAGAAGTCGTTTTATTATTATTATTATTAGTAGTAGTAGTACTACTACTACTACTGCCGCTACTGGCGGTGGTGATGTAAGTAGAAATAAAAGCCTTAACGTTATTATATTGTTATGGGTAAATGCCATTTCACGTGTGGGCATAGTTTCATATATCTGCAAGCTTTTTCATGTAATTAGCATCTCTCTCTTTTTCTTTCTTTCTCTCTCTCTTTCTCTTTCTCTCTCTCTCTCTCTCTCTCTCTCTATATATATATATATATATATATATATATATATAATGTCAATTACCTATGTGAGTGTGCGTATACGACGTGTATGGTTTTGTGTCTCAGCTTGTATAGTTATATTTTTCATACAGAACTATAAAACACAATCTTGCTGAATGGGACGACGTTATATTCATAATTGAAATTTAATTAAACTCTGGAGAAATTTCCAATTAAAATTATCCAATTACGCTTTTTTGTGCATTCTATTCATAGTTAATGACATAAAAATACGTACAGTTTTAAAATTGAATATGTAAAACAGAGTGCTGGAAAATTGTCACCCCCGACCAAGAAGCCCTTCCCCACCTTTCGTCAGACTTTTTATCACTCCCTCATATATATATATATATATATATATATATATATATGCATACAGGGTGTTCATAAGGTTCGTGTGCACTTTAAACAATTTATAACTTTATTTGTATTTGCGATAGAAATAATCTGTAAAAAATTTTATAAAGTTTCATGTACCTAGTTTTAAGTATAGCTAAAATAACTAATGTGATTTCAGGCATTACTGTGTAAATCAATTGGCAAATGTTTTACGTGCAAAATCGTATTACCCTTTGTATTGCTAATGATGGAGGACATGTGGAAACTTAAATAAAACCTTAAAAAATATAGATTTACTTCTTTCTAATCCTTTTTACAAATTATTTCTAGGGATTTGGGTTTACTCAGAGAATATAGTTTTCACAAGGAGCGCTATAACCAACAAGAACAATATTCCCCTGAAACTTTATAGACATCTCTGTACATTATTTACATTATTCGGACTATTGTCCTCATCTTTGTCGTTGGAATGTCGAACTGAACCCTTTATTTCGCTCACTGGGGTAGACTGTTCTAGTTCCACGTTTAATGGATGTCCGTTATTAGTTATCTCCTGTTAATTTTCCCTACGAAAGTTCTTAACCATAACCGGGTATTGAACTCACACTCTTTGGGTCCTGTCACTGGATCTAACCAACGCCTTTATCCACTGTGCCATGTGTCTGTTTATGAATTTCTGGGTATTATAAACCTAATGTCATCAGCAACCATTTTTACCAGTGCTCATATTGCAATTTTTACTGTTATTATTTCATGTTTTTTCCAGAGCTCATATTGCAACTTTGTTGTTATTATCGCTTTTCTCTGGCACTTTTTATTACTGGTTCCCATATTGTATTCATTTCTATGCTTGTCGGCTCAGGAGATTTTTGTGGCCTAGACATCTGTGTTTTTTTATGCAGTGTTAATCTATGCCTGGGTATTCAAGTCTTAAAAGTAATGTGCTTCTTCCCCATTACGGCAGGGTTTAGAGCTTTCTATTTATTAAAACTCTCAAATGCACGGGCCGGTAGACATAGATTTACACTGTTTATAAATCAGGGATATAAAACATTTAAATTCAATATGTAAGACGGAATGGTGAAAAATTGTTACTAAAACAAAAAACCCGTTCCCAAACCTTGGTTATTTAGTTTATCAGATTTTAGCAAATGTGCTAAGCAAACAATTTTAAGCAATATATATATATATATATATATATATATATATATATATATATATATATATATATATTGTCCTGGGTATGACGATAGACTACATCCGGCAGCAAATCTTCTAATCGGGAGATTGGAGGATTTTAGGAGCGTGGAACCACACTTAAATTGCTGTTGTCCCGAGGTCCGCCCTGACTCGGGGTGGTAGCACCTGTTAGGGGCCCAGCTAGGGGTAAATAGTGCCTACCAGGCTCTTTATTGTTATAGAATACGACTGGTCTAGGAGATGGAAAACTCTTACACGAAAATCCTGAGGTCTATTGTCTGCTTTGTCTGTAGCATTTATTTGCACCGACTGAATGTATCAATAGTTCCGAAAAGTGTGAATGGCTTTGCACAAGCCTTCACCACTTTAATCAAATCACTTGTGTGAATTTTTTAGCAGTTTACCCTGATTCGTTCGTTCTTATCCACACAGTTCAATTACAAAGTCCGCTGGCGAGAGAGTGAAGGCGACGGTGTCAAGTAAAGGTTATTGTTGGAAGCCTCTAACTGGAGCTCTACACAGTGGCAGAAAGATTGGTGATGGCCGTTCTTTCACAAACCCATGAGCAATTGTGATGTCCGTGTTCTCCATCGGTGACAAAGCAGCCCTATATGGGATTTGCACTGCTTTCCCTATTATGGGGAGGGGGCGATAAAAGTGGCTCTAAACATTACTTTCTCACACAGAGACTTGGCAGCCCGCTGCAGCTGTCTGGTTACCCAATAACGCAGTCGAAACAGTAAGAAAGATCAAAAGAAATATTTTCGTTTTGGATTCTGGAATGTTCGCACTCTCCAGGATAATGATTCTGCACCAGAGCGTAAAACAGCTCTTGTTTCTCTCGAGTTGCAGAAGTATAACACCGACATAGCGGCCATTAGTGAAACAGTGTCTGGCTGGCAATTCTCAGCTTAGGGAAGAAAAAGGTGGATACGGGTTTCTATGGGCTGGCAAGACAAAGAGCCACGCCAATCTGGTATTGGCTTCGCCATCAAATTAGACCTTGCTAGCCTTCCTTACCTAAAAGTGTATCAGATCGTATAATGACATTAACCCTCAATCTGGAGTGCAACACTCGTGTGACGATGGTTAGCTGCTACGCTCCAATCTTAGGTAGTTCAGAGCAAGAAAAAGATGATTTTTACTATCTCCTTTGGGATGTCATCTCTAAAGTCCAACATAAGTATAAATTAATCCTTACAGGTGACTTCTATGCTCGTGTTGGCAATGATTATCATTCTTGAAAGGGCGTTTTAGGTCGCCATGGTATTGGTCATTTGAATTCGAATGGATTATGCCTTCTCACTATCTTCAAGGAATTTGACCTTAGTATTACACATTCTACCAACAACCCAGCTGTCGTAAAACCACGTGGGTGCATCCTCGTTCGAAAGACTGGCATCTGATCGACTACGTCATCACCAAAAGACGGGACATAAAAGATTTTAAGATAACGCGTTCATTCCACACATGCTATCTGTCAGATCACGCTCTACTTCAGAGTAAAGCTACACTGCATCTGCAAAAGTGAAGCATTATAAAATCTACAGTGCCCAAACGCATTAACGTACTGCCTCTTAAATCGACGGAAACGAAAATTGAGTTCTCTGATAAACTTGATACTGCACTTGATTCTGTAAACATTACCAATGATATCGAATCATCTTGGAAGGCTCTGTGTGATGCAACACATTCTACATCCTTGGAGGTTCTCGGCCTACCACATCGTAAACATCAAGACTGATTCGATGGCAATAATACAGAGGTTCAGCAGCTTATAGATCAATTGCACTCTTCTCATAAAGCATGGGCTGAGGTCAATAACTTGTCCGATAAGAAGATCGCTTACAAGAAATGCAAAAGTCAGATTCAACGAGCTCTCAAGGCCATGAAAGAGCGTTGGGGGTTTGAAAAGGCCACTGAACTCCAAGAAGCTTCAGAAAGGATGTAAAGGCTTTCTATGCTGGCCTCAAGAGCGTTTTCGGTCCTCATAAAGGTTCTCCAATCTCCACAGCAGATGGTGAAACTCTCTTGACTGATAAGTCAGACATTATGGATCGCTAGAATGAATATTTCGAAACTGTGTTAAACACCACTTCGCTTACTGATGAGGAAGCCATCACATCAATTGTGCAAAATCCAGAGATTCCGGAGTTGTGTTTTGAACCTACCTATCAAGAGGTAAGTGACTCCATCAAGCAGATCTCATCTGGAAAATCACCTACTTCTAAGGATCCTTTTCGACCTCAAGTGTTTCAGCATGATGGCCAAAAGTTGGTAGAAAAGTTGCATCTCTTTTTCGTGGGGATATGGAAGGCAGGCTGTGTCCCACAGGATATAAAAAAACGCCTCTATCAAGCATCTCTACAAAAACAAGGGTTCCAGATGTGTCTGTGATAATCATCGGGGATTATCACTACTTTTAATTGCAAGCAAAATCCTAGCTAGACTGATTCTAAACAGAATCATTATACACCTTGTTGACGACATCTATCCTGAATCGCAGTGTGGTTTTCGGTCGGGTCGTGGCACCATTGACATGATATTTTCTCTTCGTCATGTTGCAGAGAAGGTTCGCGAGAAAAAACAGTTGTACATGGTGTTTGTGGACTTGACGAAGGCCTTTGACATTGTGAATCGAGAGGCTCTTTCACAAGTCTTGAGGAAACTCGGCACCCCAGAAAACATGCTAAAGGTGATCATCTCCTTTCATGAAGGAATGAAAATTAATATCGTGTCTGATGGTATGATGTCAGAATCCTTTGATGTCACGAACGGCACCATACAAGGGTGTGTCATGGACCCTGTCCTTTTTTATCTTTTCTTCTTGGTGATGCTGAAATATGCATTCGCAGACACAGAGAACGGCGTCAAGTTTTAGTTTCAAACAATTGGTGGACTCTTCAATCATCAGCGCTTCAAAGCCAAGACCCACCTTCGTACGCAAATGTTTGCTGATGATCCAACATCTAATAAATCGTTTCTCTGTTGCATGTAAAGCTTTTGGTCTTACACTTAGCATAAAGAAAACGAAGTAGTGCACCAACCTTGTCGTACTCCGAAGCAATTCTGTGGTGAGAAACAAAAACCACCAGTCTACAAATTTAACTGACAGACCATTGAAAGTAGTAGACAAAGCCCGGAACTTTGTAAAGTCTTTCACCTATCTTGGTAACAAAGTCAACTACAGTGGATCTTTAGATGATGAAATCATGCATCGGATTGCTAAAGCTACCAGTGCTTTCGGTAAACTTTGCCATCGCTTGTGGAATGAGCGGGGTATTCGACTGGATACGAAAATTCGAGTTTACAGAGCTTTTGTCCTTGCCATCCTTTTGTACGGCTCAGAGTCATGGACCATAGAGGTACCATATATGCCAGCTGGAGGTTTTCCATGAGAGATGCCTGCCTGTTATCTGTAGACTTAGCCTTCAAGATAGGAATCTAACGCAGACCTGTTTAACAGGTGTAATATTGGAGGAATCGAGACTTTCCTCAGACGGTCTCAGTTACGGTGGACTGGTCATGTCTTGATAATTTTTGACAACAGGATACCCAAAATCCTAATGTACAGCCAGTTAGATCAGGGCTACAGGAATGTAGGACTCCCATGGCTTAGTTACAAAGACAAGCTGAAGAGCAATTTGTCAGCTGTTAGTATATATCATAACACCCTCGAGCGCTTAGCCTTGGAGCGGGTAGGGTGGAGATCAACGTGTTTTAGTGGACTCAGCCGTTTTCAATCTGCTAGTCTGAATCGTCTTCAAGAAACGAGAGCATGATCTAAAAGGTCAACCAATCTAACAGTGATCTCATCCCACAATCCTCACTCTTGCTCTATATGCGGCCTCCTTTGTAAATCAGTAACGGATTTTAAGTGCCACTTAATATTATCGCACACAATTCATAACTGAATCATTTGGTTAAATTGTTAGATCTTCATACGTCGAAACCGACGGGAGAGAGTCCATTATATATATATATATATATATATATATATGATAAATATAATTTTAATGTATGCAATATTTATGGGTTAAAGTGCTCAATATCAGAGATAGCGCGTATATAAATATAAAAGAGGACATTGAAATCAACATCCAATCGCGACAATCTGCTTTATGCTAAACGCAATCGTCAGGCCATGGCGATTACGTTTAGCATGAAACAGTCGGAGAAACTGTTAACATAGAACTTAAGATTACATCTAGACATTTAACTGTAAAATGATGAGGCCATGCCGCCAATGTAGTACTGCGATTAAAATTCGTAAATTCTAGGTATCATATTTTTTGTCATATCCAAGACTATCAGCCCACAAATTACCAAATTAATAAATTTTTACGTAAAAATGTTAAAAATTATTAAATAAAATAATTTTACTTATCTTTTCTTGATCATCACTGAAATGATTTTTGGAATTGGGTTGAACTTTGTACTCATAACCAAGGTTTAGAAAATTTCAAAATTTTTGACGGGTGCTATGCTAACGGAGTTGTCAAGACTGGACTATAAAACTCAGTTTTTCGATTCGGTCAGATTTTTTTTGTGTCTCTTTTGTTTTGTTATTTTATGTTTTTTTAATTATCAAAGTAGAATGAAATCGGGATTATCTAATTTATTTGCAGTTTCTTAAATTTTAATTTCTATAATCAGTTGAATTACAAAGAGGAAAGATTCTTATCATTTGATCTTTTACAAAAACTATGTGCGAAGAGGTCGGTGAATAAAGGTCACGATCCGCCAAATTGTAGAGAGCCTAGAGTGACCAAATTAACTATTTTGGTTACACATTAAACAACCCAAAACATAAAGATGGGTCACCCCTTCTCTTTCTCTCTCTCTCTCTCTCTCTCTCTCTCTCTCTCTCAAACACACACACGCATACACTCACTGTTGCCATGTAGGGCTTGTTATTTATAGCGAAATCGGTCTTTAAATATAGTTGAAACCGGCAGCATTTTATACCTTTTGGCTAACAAAGTTGACGTGTTCCTGGTAATCTCACACGGACTAGATGAATTATTCATTCTAGCACTTATCTAATTTCGTCAAGACGATAAATCAAGTTTTTGCTACATATTAAAAAAACAACAACATTTGTAGACATGCTTTACGCAGGCTTTTTAGCTATGCGAATTTTCACATCATTTTCAGTAAAATTCATTTCGCTTACTAAGTATGTAAAAGAATTGACAGATTTTATTCATTACTCTGAAACAGTTTGTATTGAGCTTTGCTGTTTGAAGCCTATGAATCCAGTTTTAGAGGCAGTGACATAGAGTCCACCATCCTTGGCAGCATTTTCTAGATGTTGTAGGAGAACTTTGGCAGTGCTAGCTATATCGTCTGCTTAGTTAATATGTCATTTGCTCTTTATTTCGTGAACCGGCAATTGAACATGGCCGATAGAGTATTGTCACATGCAATGCTGTTGCTACTGCTGAAATGCATTTACCCACCGCCTAATTGTGCCACACCCACTGTTTCGTCTGTGTAAACATCCAGAAGGCGTCGACGAATCCTACTGAGTGTATTTTGTTCGGATGAAGGAATCCAGTGACCCATCACTGCTTTGTACGCACTTTCATGTCAGACGCCATTTGACTAGATTGCTTCTTAGCTACTATCTGTAACAAAGTCAAAACAATATGGGCTACCAACAGGCAGGTCCATCCGCTCCTGACATACTCCAACATATATATCAGTAATGAACTGTATATACATCAGTCTGTATGTTTGTGTTCCTATATTCAAATGACCTATGAGGTCTTCGGGGTGCTACCACGGGTACTTGCTTTTTTATGGTATTTCCCAGGTCAATGCAAATTACTCCTCTCCAAATAAAATGCGACAGGGTGTACAGGGTTACATAGTTGATATTATTTTTCATTTGTCTGTTTAACGCCATGTCAACTCCTTAGGGGTCATTTATTTGTCGAAATTTAATTTTCCTGGGAGCTTTGATTTAATAAAAATATGATATATATTATTCTGCTTTCCCAATTGAATACATGGTAGATGATACTCAGCTTTTGTGCATAGATATGTTTGTGTGGACATGAGTACTAGAAATAGTGTTATGTGTTTTGTTGAAGTTATATTTTAGAATACAGTTTGATTTAAGAAATTGTAGGATATTATATGGATTAATGTCATAAAAGTGTTCTTCCATGTTAATTGTTCGATAGTATTTTAAACGGATTTGGATGAAGTCGATACAATTTGTTAGTATGTGCGCATTGTTGGTCATTTTTTTATAAAAATGTATTGCTGGTATTTTTACTATAAGAATGTATTTTTATACTTTCATAGTGTTTTGTTAGTGGGGTCATATCTAGGACACTAACAGGTCGTACCACCCCGGGCCAGGGTAGACCTGGGAACAACATCAATTAAGAGGTGTTTCCATGCCCCTCAGAAGCTCCAATCTCCCGATCAGAGGCCTTGCCGCCGGATGTAGTCTATCGTCATACCCATATCTAGGTTACATGATACTAGAAGTAATGGTAAATATTACTATTAAAGTGGTTCTTATTTTATTTTAGTTATGAAATATATTTAGTATGTTTGTTTCAAAATTAGATAACATTTCTATTGCTATTGATAGTATATGTATGCCTGTCTTTAATTTACAGCTTATGCGATATAACAGTTTTGTTTTATTCGTAACTGTTGGATTTCTAATTTTGTTGGGTAATGATATGCGATTTAATTGAGTTATTATCGGATAAATGTCAAGTTAATCGGTGCATTAGTGCAGTGGTTTTGTAACCAATGATTGCGTCGTTTTAATTATTATTATTAGAGGGACATTCTGTGCGTGAGCAAGTGAATTCATAGACAATATTAGTTTGTTGAAGCTTTGATTACGTCTCTCTTCTACCTCTCACACTCTTTCCATATAATATATATACATACATATATATATATGTGTGTGTGTGTGTGTGTGTATGTGTGAGATAGAGAAAATATATTTAAGGTAGGGTATATTTATGGGTTAAAGTGCTCAATGTCACACACACGGATATATATGTATATATATATATATATATATATATATATATATATATATATATATATATATAATGATAGCTCTTTTCCGATGAATGACTGACAAATTACCAAACTCAGCCTTTGATACGTATTGAACGTTTTTCATATTTAATTTAATAATATATATATGTGTGTGTGTGTGTGCGTGTGTGAATATAGAAAGAGAGAAATAGAAAGAAAGAGAGAAGGGGGCTTTTCATAAGAAGTGTTTCTATGATCATGTATAATCATATTTTAAAAACTAAATTATATTAGACAGGAACATTAATATTTTGACAATACGTTGACCAATCAATAGAAATCATTTTGTATTAAAATATAATTTGCAATAAACAATATATTTGCACTTAGTATAGATTTCGTGTAACATATGTTTGAAATCCGGGGGAAAAAAAACCATGCTCATCCTATCTATGTATAATTGTGCAGATTTTAGTAGATGCATAAATACGTAAGAATGGTTAAATGTGTACGTGACTCGATGCATTTATAGGCATATGCATATTTGCATTCATTGCGGGGGTGCATAAATATCGAATTTTTGAATGGGAATTTAATTCAATTTCATCACAATTTTTAATTATAGATTTTTGTATTTCATTCATTTGTTAACAAAGAAAATGAAAGTGAAAGTAGAAAACAATTCACCACGCACGCTCACATGCATACATGCGTTCAAATATATGTATATATGTATGCATTGTTAATATTAATATTTAGTTTAATTTTATAGACTGAAGAGATCGAGGGAGGATGTTGTAAAGACAAAGAAAGGTAAACGGATATGACGTCTGTAAATGTATTACACAGTTGAACAATGAAAGCGAATCCTCTCGAATATCTTGTATAATTAAGATTATGAAAATGGTGTCTAAGAGATACATACACACAAATAAACACATTTACAGACACATCTGAACACACACGCCTACACACATATGCACGCAAAAAGAATTTTTTTGTTCTTTGCCTCGATTAGCAATATATTACAATAAATTGCTATTCTAGTCAAAGATTAAAACATATCAGGATGTGTGTGATGATAGCTCTTCACAACTTCCTCTTTTTATCGTCTTTAATATCTATAAGTTGTAAAACCCCACTGTTAAGAAAACTACTTAAGTTGCTTCTTGTTGCCTTCTCCGCTGAATTGTTCTAATCTTTAGACTGGTTGCCCTATCAAGACTGTAGAGCACACATTACCCTATTATTTAACCCAGAGCTGATATGATGTGCGCGTGGAGGAGAAGAGAAAGATGGATTTATTCTGCTAGGTGTCTATTCCTCCACACATGCTTGTGATTAGGGATTCTTATGCTAGTGTTTGCATAATACAAGGCTCAAGAACCCTCAATGTAGAGGGTAACTGTTAAAATGGTAATAATGAATGAGGTGTCTTGTATGAATGAAAGAGTAGGTGGTAGCAAGTGAGGATTATGAGGATAAGGTAGATGGATAACAATTTCACGGGCTTAAGAATGTAGTCTTCAATGAAGCACCCAGATAGAAGTTCTTTCCACAAAGTGGAAGTTTTTTTTCTAAGGCAATAAAGCCGCTAAGACACACGGGGATACTGAGTGCGAAAGAGTGATAAAATAGAGAAACATTATTAAGCAGCGAGAAGAGTAATCAGGAAGACAGTAGATAACAATTGGCATTGCATTTAAATTTTTGAAGATCGAAATTGGCTGGAAAGCATGTAACAGGAAGAGTTTCACAAGCGAGAAGTGAAAGAAAATGAACTGCTAGCATAGAATTTACGGTTACAGCTAGTCAATTCAACTGTGAATTGATGAGACCTTGCCTCCAATCTAGTACTGCATTTAAATTCATAAACTCAAGGTATCATAGAGAAAATTTCATCCGAACAATTACCATGAAAGTATTTATAGAAAAGGCAGAGGGAAGCTACATTACCACCGTGGGAAAGTAACTGAAGCCGAGACGCCAGATCAGGACCAATAATATTGCTTCTTATTGACAAAAAGTACTTTCTTCTTATATTTGGGACACAGAGAAAATGATGGTGATTTTACTTCGTGGAAGTGGTATGGCGTGTTCTATCTCAAAAGTTTTGAATGGGTGGCACTAAAAGAGGAATTAATCTGAACGTTTGCCATGGAAGTGGCAATAAACGAGAGGGAAAAGGGGATGTAGAATGTAAAATAATTTAATCTCCCAGTTTTAAGTTCTGTCAAGACTGAAAAATGATGATTGGTCAGCGACAGGCCAAATATAACAGCAATATTCGAATTTCTTCAGAAATAGGAATTTTTTTATGATATGTTTCTTTTATTTCTTTAACGGCATATCAACAGCTCTATGGGTTATTTAATACCGAAATCTAAATATTTTCTATGCAATTTTATGTTTTCATATAATAATGTTATACAGGTGATACAAGTCTTACTAATTAACCCATGGGGGAGAAGAGGTGGATTCATGCCTTTCACAAGTGTAAGGGAATAGAACGAACCCAACTGGAATAAGAACTCGGCTCTCTTATTAACAATTCCGCGCCACACATCAAAGCTTACATGAGCTGGTATTCCCAAGTTGTCACCCATCTACCGACTGATCTGGCTCAACGTTGGTTAAATCAAGAACAAGCAAATAGTTCGAGGCACCCAGTGAGGATCGAATTGATCTAGAAACTCAAGATTAATAACCATTTCCCCACGTCGCTGTACCCAATGCAAATGTCTATGATGCAAGCAGTTTTAAACTTGAAATTTCTAAATAGCAAATTAAATCCAGATGACTCTGTAAAAAGTTAGCATTCAATTTGTGACTGCATTTATATCATCAACAAGAACCATCTTCGAAATGATAAAAACAAAAAAATATTTTTTCGAGTCTAACGAATGTTGTGGTTTGAGGAGAGTTTAATAAGTGGCAATTTCAAAAATGATTTTACATATATACACTACAGTTCAAAATATTTGAAGCCACACCTGTTAATTTTTTAAATTGGCTTCAAAAATACCAATTTTCTACTTTAAATAAGAGAAAATTATTATACTTGATTAAAAAAAAAAGTGAAACATGATTTTTACTAGAAATTTTATTATGACAAAAAGAAAAAAACAAACATTTTGTGATGAAATTTTGCTCTCGTTAAAATATCCTCCTTTAGCCCTGATTACTGCAGCACAAATTTTTGCAAAAGTTTCTTAAAGTATAAGTTTGCTAATTGATTCCATTCTTTTTTCCCAATGATTTTAAGAGCCTCTTTTTCATTTTTTGGCTGGAAAGGCTTCACTCTTATTTCATGTTCACCCCCTGCTAATTCTGGGGGAATGGCTTCAAACTTTTTACGGCATGCTATATTTATAAAATTTGTAAGTGTTCTTTTTTTACCAGTGGACCATTCTTTTTAAGTAGTACCGATTTGACGCAACACAGTTTTTCACCCTTAAGAAACTTTTACCAATGCAATCAGGTATTTTTGCTTAGTTAAAGCACAAAGATAACTATGATTGTTTATCCTGCATAGTCGGGGACACGATCATAGTTGCTTAAGTATCCCTGATCAAACCATAGATTCACCCAGCTAAATAATGATTATTTATTTTTGTCCCTGTGTTATACACGGTAGTTCCACGGTACACCAAGATAGACAGACACAAATACAGAATCGAACTGAGAAAAGTAATGATGTTTAAAATGCATTTAAAATTGTCAGATAGATTTAAAACGTCAACCTAAGCTCAAACAAATGTTACTTGGGATGCGTGTCGACTTTCATTACGTTTTCTGATCTATTGCGACAGAGAGAATTAGAAATGTCCTCCAATGAGAGCATCGAGCAGCCGATTATTTTGGGGGCAATGTAAATAACTTTCTGGTACCCCTCTGTCTACTGCCGAGCAGCTGGAATATCATACATTGATGCCATACCATCTTTACTTAGCCACATGCCCATACTTGTTTGTGTCCATGATGATTTCAAGGCTTCATCATTCTGACCAATGCTAACTAAATGCTGATGGTTAATCACTATAGATCAAGTAAGACCGAGATCCGCGTGTACGTTTGACCACGAAGAACACAGTCTACAGGCTGTCAGAGACGATCCCGGTATCAGCACACATCAAGTGGCCCTATCAAGTCGTACATCTCATAGTACCGCATAGAGGGTACTTCAAGAGCAGCTCCGTTCTCCCAGCAAGTCTTACATGAGCTCTCTATAGGAATCTTATTTCGAACACAATTCCAGACCTGCTAGATGATGTACCTCTGCTAATATGAAGAAGCATGTGATTCATACATGATGAGTCTCCAGCACATTTTAGTTGCATTGTTTGTGATGCACTGGCTGACATCTACCATGAAAGATGGATAGGTATTGGTGGAGGACCGGTTCCATGTCCTGCACGTTTCCCAGACCACAATTCTTTGGATTTCTATCTGTGAGGCCACCTAAAACAATTGTTTTATGAAGCAGATATTAATAATGCAGAGATATTTCATCAACGTGTCAGGGGGGCTGCGAAAACCATTCGACCCCGGATGGGAGGTTTTGAAATGGTCCGCCAGTCAATGATCCTACGGATGCATGAGTGTGTAGAAGCAAACGAAGGACACTTTGAACATTTGTTATGAGTTTCTGTGTTGAGATACAATGATGGCATTTTAGACAGATGTTCATGTAGCCATTTTACCTTGTTTTAGTGCCAGAAAACCGGTCCTAAATTTTGTAAAAGTATTTTTTGCATTGTCTCTTGGATTGTACATTTAACAGCGTCTACCGTAAACTTTAAACTGAATAACTCAGAAGCAACAGATTTGCGGACATGACATTATATGGACCTTACTCTTAAAAGCAATTAAAAGATTTTCTAATTGAATAATGTCTTAGGTTTTTTTATTTATTTTTTTATTTATTTTACGTTTCAGCGCATATTTTCTGTGACTGGGGGTCCTGTTTTACAAAAAAAAAAATAAATAAAATAAAAATAGATAATTTAAATTCTCTAAGGACTTATCCTGATAACTAATAAAAAAAAAATTAAGCGCTACAAAAAATGAATTTCTCAAAATTTCATAAACTAAACAAGTTGAGGTGGAGTAACAGGTATAAAAAAATATTTTTATCAAGATTTACTGAAAAGAAAAGTTTAAAAAAATAATTTAATTAATCCGTGAAAGTCCTGACAATTCCCTGATGTTTGTAAGAATTTTCAAATCAATTTATTTTCACCGAAAAAAAAACAACAAAAACAAAAAAACACTAAAATTTCTCATAAAAATTTTGGCCCAATGCAAGAAAACAAACAAAAACAAAAATTTCGAAATTTCTGAAAAGGATTAAAAAATATAATTTAATAACCGAAATATCTTTTCCTCTTTAATAGTAACAAAGATTTTGACGATAAAACTTTGTTTTTATTAAGTTTGGGGCATTTTTTCATTATGATATGCTCATATTTTTTAGTGAATCTTTTTCATGAGTAGGGAATTCCGTTCTCACTGCGTGGCCCTTCTTGTGTCTTTTGCACAGCAACGCTTTTATTAAATAAGGACAAATATTCCTGCTCTTTTCTCTTGTTTTCTTTTCTTTTCTCTCTCTCCTTTCGTGTTTTCCTATTCTAACATTGTCGGCCATTCTGGCCTTCTTTAGCTCCACCCATGTTGTTTTACCCACCCATTCCCATTTTTTTATTGATATTTTGTACGATGATTTTTTCTAATTAAAAAATTTTCTTGTATTACACTTACAGCCTTACTTCCTTCTCTCTGTCTTTCTCTCTCTCTCTCTCTCTCTCACACACACACACACACGAACGTACACACATCATTTCTCTCGTCATTCATGTAAATTTTTCATCTCATTTCAACAAAGCTCCACCCCGTTCTGTGTTCAGTGCAAGATTTACCTGACGTATTATTGCAAGAACATACCATAAAATGTCTTTTACACATTTTCAGTGATTTTTTTTTGCGATCTCTGAATTAAAACAACGAAGAACTACCAAGAACAGATTACCATCTTCAAAATATATCTTTATTGAAAGAAACAGTAGATCTGTAAATAATCAATGTGCACTTGAGTATGCAGCTCGGTGGTGAGAATCTAGAAGTAAGAAGAGGCTTCTCCAAGGTTAGTGCACAGTACGATGTCGTACGGAGTAATCAGGTCGAGAAACAGAATTGGAGTGGAAATTGATCGCCTTTATTTAGCAATCACTTTTTTTTCAGTGCTGTAGTGAGATTATTGTTTATCAAGAAATAGAAATAAGAAGAATCAGTTTACACTACTTGTATTTTCACCCGTTCACGATGAAAGGCCTGCCTGCCTGCGTAGGAGCGGTGGTCGGCAGTTTCGCTTTGTGGACGGATCAGTGCTGATGTAGAGAGTTCAATACTCATTAGGTGCTTGGCAATTATAGTCGTCTGTCACGTTTTAGTCTTTTCTTTCATTCATTTCTGTTTGGTCTTTCTCAGTTTAAAAATGTCACCAGGGAGTAACGATAACAAACTATTCTTGCAGATAACTACTTTTACTGCTGTAGTGGCGTTGATTCTCACAAGCTTCTCGACTTCAACAGTGTTATGCTTGTTTAAAAAATAGATTATTTTTTATAAACTGTCCATTCTTTCTTTCTTTCTTTCTATCTATCTATCTATCTATCTATCTATCTATCTATCTATCTATCTATGTCAGTCTGTTCATATCTATCTATCTATCTATCTATCTATCTATCTATGTCAGTCTGTTCATATCTATCTATCTATCTATCTATCTATCTATCTATCTATGTCAGTCTGTTCATATCTATCTATCTATCTATCTATCTATCTATCTATCTATCTATGTCAGTCTGTTCATATCTATCTATCTATCTATCTATGTCAGTCTGTTCATATCTATCTATCTATCTATCTATCTATCTATCTATCTATCTATCTATCTATCTATCTCAATCAGTTATTATATATCTCAATTACTTAATATCTATCTATCTATCTATCTATCTATCTATCTCAATCAGTTAATATATATCTCAATTAGTTAATATCTATCTATCTATCTCAATCAGTTAATATATATCTCAATTAATATCTATCTATCTATCTATCTATCTCAATCAGTTAATATATATCTCAATTAGTTAATATCTATCTATCTATCTATCTATCTATCTATCTATCTATCTCAATCAGTTAATATATATCTCAATTAGTTAATATCTATCTATCTATCTATCTTAATCAGTTAATATATATCTCAATTAGTTAATATCTATCTATCTATCTATCTATCTATCTATCTATCTATCTATGTATCTATGTCAGTCTGTTCATCTATCTATCTATCGATCTATCTCAATCAGTTAATATATATCTCAATTAGTTAATATCTATCTATCTATCTATCTATCTATCTATCTATCTATCTATCTATGTCAGTCTGTTCATCTATCTATCTATCTATCTATCTATCTATCTATCTATCTATCTCAGTCTGTTCCAGCCCGTCTGTCTTTCTGTGTGTCTATCTATCTAGCTGATTAACAGAACAGTGATGAGGAAAGTAGCAAAAATATAAACTTTACAAAGAGCTACAAGAAGTTGTGGATGGCCATGTTCACCCACGTCTCGAATGGGCACGGTACGTGGATGAATTTCCTGTAACCTCATTAGAAATTTTTAAAAAACCTCAAAGAAATTTACCTTTATTTCAGTATTTTATGCAGGGGAAAATGTCAATCCCTAAATCAAAAAATCTATTTTTGCACGTGTACTGTAACTTTATATTTAAGATGCATTTTTTATAATAGAAACCACGAAAATCACTCACAAATGTTTAATAATTTAATATCTTTTTTTATTACTTAGAATAAACCAGATATGCATTTTATCTTTGTTTCTGCAGACAGCATGCAATCCCTGTATTATTTTCAATACATGTCCTGTGCACTGGTTACCGTTTGGTATCTTGGCTGTGGATAGTTCTTAACTTTTAGGCGTTCACGAATGAGTTTAATGTTTTTTTTTTTTATAAGATTTTAGTATTTCTGATAAAGGGAAGTTACTATTTGCTGATAGAATGAAACAACGTATAGCCTTTCACAAGTTCGGTTCTAGAGATTATTGGCGGTTCTGCAAGAGTGTGCTGAATAACAGCAAATCCGCAATTCCTTTTCTCTTCAATCAATTTAAAGTCCTGACAGCAGATAAGGTTGAGTGCTTTGCTAGGAAGTTCTCTTCCAATTCCACACTTGACTCATTTGGTTAACCCACACCTGATCCCCTCCCCACCTTAGAACGGTGGCTCTACTGGATGATATGTGCATAACCCCGTCACTGGCTTCAGACATTTTCAAACTAGACTCCCACAAGGCAAGCGGAAGTAAAAGAAATCCCAGCCGTCGTTCTAAAGAAATCAGCTCCCAAGATGGCCTCAGTATTCTCCAAACTCTACAACAATTGCCTCACTGCTTCTTGCTTCCTAGCTTGTTGGAAGCCTTCCTCTGTAGTTCCTGCTTTTAAGAATTCTGGATTCTTTGGCCCCTAAAATTATCGCTCTATTAGTCTCTTACAGCTTATTTCCGATTTTCATCAATGATCTCACCGACGTCATCAGTTCTCAAGTAGGCATTTATGCAGGTGACACTGCCATTTATTCCTGTCTGAATTGTAAATCCAACAGACCTGACAAAGTAAACATGGCAGTTGCTTTTGAAAAGAACCTCCAATCAGTGGTTTACTGGGGCAGGAAATGACACGTAAATGTTAAAGCTTCCAAAACTAAACTGCTCTCATTTAACCATCATAGAGAAACTTTTCTACTCACCCCCATCAGCATGGATGATGCTAGATTCATGGTGAGCAATACACTGCGCCTGCTTAGCCGCATGTTCTCAACTGATTTGAAGTGAAATGCTTACATCGAATCAATAGCTGCATCACCTGCAAGGAAAGTTGTGTCACTGTGTCGTGACAGAAAATTTTTCTTTTACAGAGTCCATCTTGTACATTTAAAAATCTATAATTCGTCCGTGCATTCAATACTGTTGCCATATCTGGTCTGGTGCCCCTGCTGTTCATCTCGACGTTCTTGACAAAATCCAAAGAAAGAATCTGCAATGTGATCGATCCTGACTTGTTATCTCGATTTCAGTCATTTTCTCACCGACGTGACGTGGCTTCCCTCTACAAATATTTTCTACAAATATTTTCATGACTACTGCTCTGACGAGTTATTATCCTTGGTGTCCTGACTACATGAATTTAAGCATACTACTAGATTGGCATCTAGGTCCCATCCATTTATTGTTAAAATAGCTAAATGCAACCACCACTTCTACTCCAACAGTTTCTTTTCTCGCATTTTCCCGTGGAACTCGCTTCTGTTTACTTGCTTCTCTGGTGACTTCAATCTTCAAAAATTTAAATGCAACATCAATCGTCATCTTCTGTCCTTTCCTCAACCCTCCTATTCTTAGTTTTCTATTTTACTCCTTGCACCCCCTCCCCGCTGCGAACTAGTGGCATTTCTGCCTTGCTTGCGGTGAAATGATTTTAAAAAAGTTCTTAAAACTTTTTTTCATTGGACATTTGATTCTTCAAATCTCTGGCAAGCTGTCTGAACGAAATTTGCATTCTTTCTCCAATGTCTTCCTTGTTATCGGGATAAGAATGGATTCAATGATTGCAAAAACGGCTCCTGAATTCCACTTCGCATTGGAAATATTTAGGTTTGGTTTGGTTTAATTTTGTTTTATGGCATATCAGTCTCAACGGGTTATTTAATGCCGACAAATTGCAGGTAATATTTTGTTTTGTCAAAAATCTGTTTCTGGTAATATTTTTCCTTCAAAATTGTATTGCTGGTAATAATTTTTTCAAAAAAGTATTGCTGGTAATAGTTAACTATTTGCCCATAGCTGGGACCCTAACAGGTCCTACCACCCCGGGTCAGGGTGAACCTGGGAACACCAGCAATTAAGAGGTGGTTCCACGCTCCTCAAAACCTCCTGATCAGAGGCCTTGTTGCTGGATGTAGTTTATCGTCTTACCCAGGACGCAGAAATATTTAGGAATCCAATCAATAGGAAAATGGCTCTTTTCCTCCAAAAAATCTAAATGCTCGTAGTAAACCGGATAAAAAAACTTCATGTCATCTCTCCATCCTGATTTATCGAGGATCTTTTCTGAGGATCTGTTCTGTGTATTCAGTTTTTTCTTTTTCTACTGTTCATTCTATACAAGGCGAAAGTGTCACTCAAGGTAGAAGATTACTGAAGGTGATCATTGTGTGAGTGGTAAGAGTTGGGGTCGAATTTATGTGAGGGATATACATGAAAGATATTAGGTTGGTGCAAAAATAATGACGTGTTAATGTCGTTTTTTGACGTTAAAAAATACGCCAAAAAACGACATTATTACGTCATTATTTTTGCACCAACCTAATAACAGTTAATCCTAGATTTGAAGACGTTAAGATTATAGAGGTCAGGGAAAGCATCCTCTTGGGATTCTGTTCCACAAAGCAACTGTTCTTGGGAAGAAGCTATCCAAATGAGTTCTTCATAATTCTTAACATTTGAGACTCGACAGATAATCAAGAAGTGGAGTCTATCCAAATCAAAAGGTGGGTGACAACCACCTGCTGTTCACCTCACAATCTATAAAGGACAGGAGGATAGTGAAACTTTCAGTTGTAAAACTAACTTACTTACCAGGCGACAGTCGAGAGAAAATTCTGCTACATAGAGCGGTAATTTTGAGTTTGTGCAGATTCCGTTTTTTTTTTGTTTTTTTTTTTATTTAGGGGTGACCTTTCTTCGAAATTGAGAGAAATTAGAACAATTTTCGTTGTTTTTAAGCAAAAGTTTATCGATTTATGATACAGGAATTATAAAAAAAAGACACTTTATAACCTTAGTGCACATCTAGGAAATTGATCATAGTGCATTATTGATTATTGCATTGCACGAAATTTAAACTAAAGTTGTGTCAGAGCAAAATTCATTATTTATAGCTGAAGTTTATTTACACAGGATGAGTAAGTGGGCTGCCGTATATACTCGCAGATAAGTCGATCGGAATATAAGCACTTTCCCGCCTATTTTATATCTGAAAAATGGACAAAAATTAAAGCTGCGTGAATAAGCCTAGCTAACTAATCAACACATTATGTTCAGATTGTACGGTTTTATAAATTCCCACGGGTGGGAGATTTTACCGCCAGGTCTAACCATCACGGCTAGGACCCGCCATGCCACTTATATAGTAGCAAACCACCCACATTTTCTCCATATTCCATTGGTGAGAAGTAAGTTCCACTCGAACAGCTTCTTCAGGTGAAGAATTGCTCTGTGGAAGAGACTTCCAAGAGAATGTTTCTCCGATCGCTACAATCTTAACTTGTTCAAGTCTAGGGTTAACCGTTATCTTACCCTCCTCTCCGTATAAACTGTCCCTTAATATAACCCTCTACCACGACTGGCTATCGGACCTTATACAGAGTGAAGCTTGATGTAAAAAAAAAAAGTAATGATCTTCGAGAACGATATCATCTCGTATATTCCGTAAAACGATAGTGAGTCAGCAATCCACGTAGGTCATTCACTTCTTTAGTGTGGTCAGTCTTTACTGGTAGAATTACATTCAAGATCATATTATTAATCATATACTATGTTAGCGCGCCATCAGTGGTGGAGTATGTGCGAGTTTTTAACGGAGAACATTAGCGTATATTGGAAAACGTTGATATGCCGTAAAGCAAAACCAATCCAAGCCGACATTTGTTAAAATAGCGAATTCAATCCTCAGTATTGTGGTTTTCTCTTAAATTGGCCCTTGTGTGAATGGAGTGCAAAATAGGAACAAAAAGAATGATAAAGGGACAAAAAGATACTTGCAACAAAAGATAGGAAATTGTGGAGAGCCATTATCGCCATCTTCCAAATTTAATAGGATTTTCTTTAACATACAAATCGAACGAAACTCATAACTCAAAAAACTTGGAAACCATTTAACGTTCTACAAGTATATCATTTTAAATAAACTTATTAAAACAGATATCGTGTAATAACAACATAAAAGCTTGTGCGACTATAGCGAAGAAAACGGCGACTTACCTCGTCAAACCAAGCGACAGCGTGTCGCGGGGTATCCTACGACAGAAAATGTGGCGAAAAAGAAAATTACTTACCAAAAAAAAAAAAAAAAAAAATGGGCACGTATTCCGCATGACATGCTAAAGACGGAATATTTAAATTATTATTTATTTATCTAAAGATACAATTAGGCACAAGGCCTAAAAAGGGAAGGGGTTGAGGCTGGTCAACACTATCTTATACCTAGCTAATCCGATTCACGATCCATTCACTCATTATAATTTTCCCATTCACCAATTAATCCTCCATACACCACAATACCGCATCCTCTCAAGGGGAACCTACAAAACCCGCCCTATGCCATAAAAATTTAATGATGATAAATAATTATATGTAAAAATCTATGATGAAAAATGAGAGGAGAGGGAATTAACCCCAAAACAAACTAAATACGAATACAAGTAAACTAAAAATAACTGATGTTAGTTGGGCCCGTCCAACCCTCAAAACAGAGAGGCCGCTGTATTCTGCCCATGAGACAAAATCAATAAGACGGACATGGGAAATAAAAAGCTGACCCAGTCGAGATGAAAAAAGGAGGCCAAAACAAACTGGGGAGGTTGGGAATCTCGACTTGGATCATTAACCAAAGATGCAACCGGGAGCAGGCCAGGAACAACACTTACTCACAGGTACACAAAAGCTTGTCTAACCTAACCAAGGGAAGGGCTCCACAGGAAAGCACCCCGATGCGATGTAGGTTGACCTAAAAGAGAAAATCAAGGCTAACCCCGTTCAAACGGACCAAGTTCACCTCAGTCACCTACCTTTCGCTGAAGATTGTCGAATGCAAGCATTTTCCTTCAGTACTAAACTTCATCTTGAGCTGATGCTCAAAGAATCGGATCAGATCCTGATGAGAAAGACGTCTGCCTCGCAAGACTTCCTCCATTCGCATCGTCCAAATCACCATTCGGGCCGTGGCCAGCAATGTCAGAAACACCATTCGTTTCACCCCAGAATACAGAGGCGACACATTGTCTCACGCGTATGCGCGATCAATTAGCACAAGCTTTTCGGGAGCGAGACGAGCCGTCAACTCGCCGACATGGTCCCATAAGGGGCGGACCCGAAGACAATAGTAGAAGGCGTGCGAAGCCGTTTCCTCTAAACCAAGATTACACCGTTCACAGTCTGGCAAATCCGCCAAGCCTCATATGAAGGCCTTGTCATTGAGAGGCAGCCGATTCCGAGCCAATCCCCAGATAAGCGCAAACTCAGGGTTACTGAGATAATCCGCCGCTGGCGCCCAAGACCAGGAAGAGCGAAACACCTCCTCCGACAAGTCGATCCGCTCACGTAGAGGATCCTTCACGACCCCCTCCACAAAATAATGATAGAAGACCCTGCTAGGCCATGAAAAGTTACAGGACCGAGGAATGATCGTCAAGGCGTACCGACACTCGCGAAGGAAATCCGATTGATCCCGGTGTTTACGACGGCGCTCAACCCGCAAGAGTGGGGGGAGGCTGATAGTAAGGAAAGGGAACGCATCCCTAGCAATCCCCGCCATAATGGAATCTCCAGTCAATGCGCAGCGTAGGAAAGCCAACCTCGAGGCGAGTTTGTGGCTTGCCAAGTGTGGCATTCCCACCCCCCATGACACGGACGTTTGTGCACAGACTTCTCTGTCGACCTGATGCTTGCGTCCCCTCCATAAAATAGGGGATAAGGAGCGCTCGAGCGGATACTTATGATCTTTACAGAGCGGAAGTACGGACAATCGATAAAGGACAATCGGGAAAACGTATGTAGCACACGCCTCCGCCTTGCCCTCTATGGACAACCTCCATCGACGCCAAGTCTGACCAGCCGCGTCGACCTTTGCTCGTACTTCAGACCAAATTTTCTCCACCTGTAGGTCGGGTACAGACAAGAATGCGGACAGGACCGTCCGTCCAACTGAAGGGCCTTAGAAGATTGCCCCCCTTCCAGGCACCGTACCCCAACCGGACGACTTGTTGCGGTTAAGCTGGTATTGAACTTACACTTTTTGGGTCATGTCACTGGATCTAACCAACGCCTTTTTCCAATGTGCCATGTGTCCTTGAGGGGAATTAACAGGAGATAACTGAAAACTGACATCCATTAAACATGGCACGTGGAACTAGAACAGTCTACCTCAGTGAGCGAAATAAAGTGTTCAGTTCAACATTCCAACCTCCTGAAGAAGGCCGGAGCGTACAACGGCCGAAACGTTGTAATGAATATGGTAACAATGATGAGGACAATAGTCCGAATAATGTAAATAATGTACATAATACCTTATCTCAGAAATATAGACATATACTGAACGGCCGAAACGTTCTAATAAATTTTGCGACAAAGATGAGGACATTAGTCTAAATAATGTAAATAATGTACATAATACCTCATCTCAGAAATATAAACAGATAATGAACGGCCAAAACGTTGTGATAAATATGGCAACAAAGATGAGGACAATAGTCCGAATAATGTAAATAGTGTACATAATACCTCATCTCAGAAATATAGACAGATTCTCAAATGTTTGTTACCCCCGTTTTGCTGGCAACAAACATGCCATCTTCCGAATGTAAAAGGATTTTATTTAACATAGAAATCGAATGAAACTAATGTCTCTAAAAACTTGCAAACCATTTAACATTCGAGAGGTAGACTTATTTTTGCGAAGTCTGTCTTTAAAACTTTATATAGTGAACTTGATACTTATATATTAGTACGATAGTAAATAAATTAAATGCGAAAAATTAACTTAATATGTATCGGGTTACCTCCTCCTAATTTTCGAAACTGCTCCTAGGAGACGCTCTCAGGGCTATAAATACTCTGCAATAATTTTTACATGAACAATACATACACAAACACGTACGTACAAACATTCACTCACTACACATACTTTGCACCCAAAAATGTTTTCACATTCATTTGTCACACACTTGATTGTCTATGTCGCTTGTATGTCTTTATTGTTAATACATTATTATTTGCTTGTACATACATATTGATTATTGTGGTTTCTTTTCGTTTATATACGTGGACTCACATCCCGCGTCTGCCATGTTTGTTGTGGGCATTTCAGGAGACACGCGTGTTTATCTCTCAATGCATACACCGGCTCGCAACATATGTAAAATGAGTAATGAAAACGTTAATAAAAACAAGGTCTCGAGATTCTGTCCTTCGACATAGCCTAGTCTGGGGATCCTGTCTGCCCGGAGGCAGAGAGTTTAACCAGCACAGTTGGAAACGAATCTTCAACCAATTCCCGAAGCAAGGTTATTTACCTTACCACCCCGCGAGGTATGATGGGGTACAAGGTCGTTTTTTAGTGCGGGCAAAACCGAGCCTGTAGGCGCGACAAAAAATTCCCCGTAGCCGCAGTATACACGGGGTCGGGTAGCTATCTAGCACCCCAGACGAGACTCTGCCTTTCGGTATAGCGTCATCTGGGTTCCTCTCTGCCCAAAGGCAGAGAGTTCGATCAGTACAGCTGGAGACGAATCTCCAACTAATTGTCGAAGCAAGTCCTAGGTATAACCTGTGCACACACACACACACACACACACACACACACACAATATATATATATATATATATATATATATATATATATATATATACTGATATAGTCAGTCTACAACAGGCTATAGGGAGAGTGGGACATTCCATTACAACACATATGTAGCAGAATTTTCTCTCGACTGTCGCCTGGTAAGTCAGTTTTGCAATTGAAAATTTCACTATCCCCCTGTCCTTTATAGATTGTGAGATGAACAGCAGGTGGTTGTCACCCGTCTTTTGATTTGGATAGACTCTACCTCTTGATTATCAGTCATGTCTCAAATGTTAAGAATTATGAAGAACTCACTTCAATAGCTTCTTCCCAAGAACTGTTGTTTTGTGGAACAGAATCCCAAGAGAATGCTTTCCCTGACCGCTGCAATCTTAACCTCTTCAAGTCTAGGATTAACCGTTATTGTTCCCAAATATCCGTATCAACTCCGCCTTTCGCTCTTATCGCTCACACAACAAACGCATTCAGTAACCTTCTACTTTGACTCGGTCTACTCGACCATTTTATCATCGATTTTTTTCTCGCATAGTTCTCGACTTATACACGAGTATATACGGTAGTTTGCGAAGAAGCATTTTAGTGTAGTGCCTTGATCGTAAAGCTAAAAGCTTTATGATCAAAGCTTTGGATTAGTTCAGCGCAGTCAAGCAAAAGGCTCAATTCACCATTTAACATGACGCGCAAGTAAACAAATATAGCCGAAGAAAAGAAAATGAAAGTCCTTTAATGGAGCCTGTTGGAAAAGTATCATGTTTATAGCATCAACGGCTCACATAAATATACTCAAGATGTTGGACATAATGTATTTTTCAAGATAGTCGAAAACATATATATATATATATATATATATATATATATATATATATATATTTCATTTGGTTTGTTTAACGGCATATCAACTGTTTATGAGTCATTTAATGCTGAAATATAATTTCCTTGCGAGTGTTGGCAAATTTTTAATATTAAAATCTATTGCTGGAAATTTTTACTATATGAATATATTTTTATACTTTTATATGGTAGCAGGTCCTACCACTCCAGGTCAGGGCGGACTTGGGAACAACGACAATTAAGAGGTGGTTCCACACTCGTCAATACCTCTAAACTCTCGATCAAAGGCCATGCTGCCGGATGTAGTTTATTCTCATACCCAGGACTCTCTCTGTATAAAGTACATTTATATATATATATATAAAATAGATTTATATATAATATATATATGTATATATATAAAGTACATTTATATATATATAAAGTACATTTATATATATATAGATATAAAGTACATATATATATATATATATATATATATATATATATATATATAAAGTACATTTATATATATATATATATAAAGTACATTTATATATATATATATATATAAAGTACATTTATATATATACATATATATATAAAGTACATTTATATATATATATATATATATATATATATATATATATATATATATATATATATATATATATATATATATATATAAATGTACTTTTTAGGGGGAAAATATGACAAAGTAGAAAACGATTTTGTGTGATACGTTTCGTTCTTTCGGACTTCATCAGACTAAAGTGATTTTTATAGTGATGCAACTATGCATATTTATATATATAAAGTACATTATATATATATATATATATATATATATATATATATATACATATATATAAAGTACATACATATATATAAAGTACATTTATATATATATAAAGTACATTTATATATATATATATATAAAGTACATTTATATATATATATATAAAGTACATTTATATATATACATATATATATAGTACATTTATATATATATATATACACGTATATATATATATATATATATACGTATATATATATATATATATATATATATATATATATATATATATATATATATATATATATATATATATAAAAATGTACTTTTTAGTGGGAAAATATGACAAAGTAGAAAATGATTTCGTGTGATACGTTTCGTTCTTTCGGACGTCATCAGACTAAAGTGATGTTTATAGTGATGCAGCTATACATTTATATATATATAAAGTACATTTATATATATATATATATATAAAGTACATACATATATATAAAGTACATTTATATATATATATAAAGTACATTTATATATATACATATATATCTAGTACATTCATATATATATATATATATGTATATATATATATATACGTATATATATATATATATATATATATATATATATATATATATATATATATATATATATATAAATGTACTTTTTAATGGGAAAATATGACAAAGTAGAAAATGATTTCGTGTGATACGTTTCGTTCTTTCGGACGTCATCAGACTAAAGTGATGTTTATAGTGATGCACCTATACATGCGCGTGAACGAGTGAGGACGTTGAGAATTTTAAATTGAAATTCAATTTTTTTTTTTTAAATATATTATTTGTGTATGTAGTCTAAGCGATTTCATGCAATCCCTAGATCATCTAGAGGCAATTTATTCCAAGGTTCTTAGAATATTTCACATTTCTTTGCAGATCTACAATTTTCCCAATCAAAGTGTTAATAACGAAAGTGACATAAACATAAAGAAAAAGACAAAATAAACGAAATGCCCAAAGCATTTATTTAAAAAAAAACTATAACACAGACACAGACATACACACACACACACTCATAAACACACATGTATATGCATACACCTACATTCATGCACAGTCATACACACAAACGCATACATACACACATAAACACACATACACGCACATATACACACTCACAAACATCCGCCCTGGGTAAGACGATAAACTACAGCTGATAGCAAATCCTTTGATCAGGAGGTTTTGAGGAGCGTGGTAGTAATACCTGTTAGGATCCCACATATAGGCAAACAGTTAACCCCCACAAAATGGTTCAAAACGCTATGAAAGTGAAGGGTGTTTCATTAAGACGGAATTATATATAAGTGTGTTTCATTTAGACGGATCAAAGTCAGCAGTAAATAAATCAATGTTATTGGTGAAAATTTATTTATGTCTCTATTGGATCATGTTATTTAAATCGTGTCAATTATGTGTGAAAAACATCAGCCAAATGTCCACCTCCAATCGATGGTTAAAATTTTTGATGACATCTTTGCATAGTTGCTCCTCGATCTCACCAATATGCCTTATTATCTCATTCTTCAGCTGTTGAATTCTTGTTGGCTTGTTGGCATAGACCTTACTTT
Source organism: Acanthosepion lycidas (assembly GCA_963932145.1). Classification (NCBI taxonomy): domain Eukaryota; kingdom Metazoa; phylum Mollusca; class Cephalopoda; order Sepiida; family Sepiidae; genus Acanthosepion; species Acanthosepion lycidas. Next base: position 110,415,485 of record OZ010588.1, on the reverse strand, counting down.
TGAGATGACCCCAAAGGAAGAAATCTAAAGGCGTCAAATCGCACGATCGTTGTGGTTAATTGACTTTGCTGTTTCTAGAGATGATGCGACCTGGGAGCTTCTCATTGTATTTCTGTATGAACGTTCATTTTCGTAATAGGCTTCGATAACCCTAACACGTTGTTTGATTGTTAATCTTTCCATGGTTGAAATTGCCAAAGACTTAAGTTGTTAAATCTGAAAGAAAAAGAAAAAAAAATCATGCTTAAAATTAATTCACATTTAAAATCGGTCCAAGTTGTTGAAAGACCCTTTATAAAAATAGGTTTTATTACCTGCAATACATTTTTGTAGAAAAAATATTAGCAGCAATACATTTTTGAAAAAAAATATTACCAGCAATAAAAAATCTTGTCGGCATTAAATAACTCATTAAGATTGATATGCCGTAAAACAAACCAAACGAAATTAAACACACACACATATACATATATACATACGCACGCACGCACACACATACACACACGACGAAAGAAGAAAAAGTAATAAGACTTCTATGTTGAATGGATGCAAAAAATGTTTTGCTTCAATCATGAAGGGATTATTGTGTTACACGAAATTATTGTAGCAATCAAGTCAACATGATAAAAATTCAGTTCAATGAACGGGAAAATGTGGGATCATTGTTGTTTAGTTTAACGTTTCATTCTTTAGAAGGAGGAGGGGTAAAATATATAAAAAAAAGATCATTTTTAAGATAGGCTAACGTTTTCCATTAAAAACTAACATGGCACCACTAATTAGTATTGTTGTGATATTTGGGCGGGAGCTGCTCATAACTCAGTCTCAATTTTTCATAGAGTCCAAAAGCATCTCCGAGAGCCTGTGGAAGATGATGCATTATTCTTAACTCTCCAACCTCTCTCCCACAGTCGGCATGTGGCAAGCCTCTTGCTGCCCCATCGCTATTTCCATAGAAAGTGCTCGGACGAACTATTAGGTTGGTGCAAAAATAATGACGTAATAATGTCGTTTTTTGACGTATTTTTAACTTCAAAACATGACCTTATTACGTCATTATTTTTGCACCAACCTAATATATTCCCTGGTCCCACCAATTCAAACCTTCGCATCTAGGACACGCTATGCCACTTACATCGTAGCAAACCATCCACATTCCCGCCATATTCCATCGGTGAGAAGTAATTTTAACTCCAACAGCTTCTTTCCTAGAACCACAGTTTTGCGGAACCGATTCCCAAGAGGGATCAGTACAAACTGTTCATGGTTAGGGTTACCTTCCCCTCCTATCCGCACAAATTACCTCTTAACATAGTTCTCTGCCTTGAGTGGCCCCCGGGCCTTGTAGAGGGGGAACCCTACTGTAAAATAAATAATTAACAGTGATCTTAAATAAAATTCTACCAGTAAAGACTGACCACACTAAAGAAGTGAATGATCTACGTGGCTCGCTGACTCACTATCGTTTTATGGAATATACAAGGTGGTACCAGTATATTCTTGAACACCATAACGCCAGTAAATAATATAAATTGTTTGGCTAAGAAAAACATGGATGAGTTCACCATTTTTAAAAAATAGTTTTTGGTCACAGGTTGTCTTGAACGCTCTTCATATCCAACTGACTCTCGACAGATCTTAAAACGCACATTCCACTTAAAAATCCGTGTTCAGTCTAAATAATTTTCTCTGAAAAACTTCAATGGTATAAACAGATGGGAAAGTTCTTTTGTTAGCATTAAATTTGGGGTCTTATTTCTACGACTATGTTAAGATGGTGTCTTCGAGATGAGAATGAAAATACAAAGCACTAAGCGATTAAAAAGAACGACAAATGAATTAACGAGTAAACTGAATAATTATAAAAAGGTTCGTCTACGAAACTCTGGAGTCGAAGTGCCGAATATATCAGTAATCAGCTAAGTGATATTTTTTATTTGTATTAATCCTATACAAATATAAATGCAGATATCAACAAAACGTATGTTAGAGTGTTGGAAGAAGTTTATCATTTAAGTAGCGAGAACGTATCAGCCTTGAACATTAACATTCAAACCGAGAAAGTACTGGATGAACCTGTCTTGGTCTTTGGTTAGAAAAGGAATATACAATTTAGTGGTATTTTTTACACACGTTTTTCTTACAGTTGAGCAGATAAGAGAGGTAGAACAGTTGTTCAGAATAAATGTTATACGATTTACTGGCGGGCCTACATATGCTCATGTAATTTTGTCTGAATTAAAAGAGATACCGATCAATTAGTTGCTGGAATCAATTCTTTAAATACTTGGAAAATGTACTTATAAAGTTTATCGCTCATACAACAACCGGAAGTGGTGAAGCTCTCCCCATTGCAAAACTTAGGAAATATCTTAATCCGGTTTTAAATTTCAAAATTTTGCAGAGCAGCGGCTAGCGAAATCTATCTATCTATCTATCTATCTATCTATCTATCTATCTATCTATCTATCTTAGTTTGTCCATATATATCTATCTATCCATCAGCTGTTGGAGCTGCTAGGTAACCCTGACTTATCCGGGAAGGATATTAGAATAGTCCTGAACCTATCCTGGCAGCAATCCGCCTGCATACGAATAAAAAATAAGTTCAGTGTATACACAAAAATAAAAAAGGGGTATAAGACAAGGATGCAACTTATTACCAGACCTTTTCAACCTATACAGTGAGATGATTCTGAGAGAATTAGAAGTCGTACCAGGATTTATTATTGTCGGTCACCATCTTAAGAATATAAGATATGCAGACGGCACAGTGTTGATAGCAGACACAGAAAAGAAACTCCAAGAACTTCTACAAAAGGCAATGAAGGAAGGCGAGAAGAAAGAACTAAACAGCAATTGCAAGAAAACAGAATGCAGGAAAGGATCAGCCCAACATGCAAATTAAAAATTGGAGATGCTAAAATCAAGCAAGTACAACCATTTTAAATAGTTTGGAAATGTTTGGACGAAAAGTGCAACACTAACATCTGAGGTGCAAAAGACGCCTTCCAAAAGCTAAGCAAAGTATTAAGAACCAGAAAATTTTGTCAGAAAAGCAAGAAAATAGTACTGGGCTGTTATGTAATATCGGTCATCCTATGTAGTAGTGAGTACTGGACAATCTCTTCACAGATGACGAAGAAACTTGAGGCGGTAAGAAGGATGCTGAGAATACCATGGACTAAACATGTGAGCAACAACGAAGTTTTAGAGAAAATGAAAACAAAAAGGTCACTTGTACTTAAAATTAGAAAGAGACAGTTGGAATTTCTAGAACACATGAGGAAAGAGGGTTTAGTAAATTTGACACTCGCAGGACATATTGAAGGCAAAAGAGACAGTAGATAACTTACAATAGGAGATTGTACAGGAAATTGTGGAGAGCCATGACCGCCTACGTCCTGAAGGGACACGGCACATAGAAGAAGAAGAATGAGCTTGAGTAAATGGATGTTGAAACAAGGTTTAGGAGAGATTACTAAAAGAGAAAATTTATTAAGAGCTACAAAGGACAGGAAAATGTGGAGAGCCATGATCACCCACGTTCTGAAGTGCACAAAAAGCCTTGAGTAATGATTGGCAGGGCAGGGTTTAGGAGAGATAACAAAAAGACAAAATTTACTAAAAGCTAAAAAGGAAAGGAAATTGTGAAGAGCCATGATCACCAACGTCCTGACGGGAAACGGCACCTGCAAGAAGATTTGTCTATCTATATATTGGAATCGGTTCAAAGTTAATATTATACATGTTGTTATTTTTGTATGCGTGTTTTTGTCATTTGATATGCTTTGGTTTGTTTTACGGCTTATCAACCTCAATGGGTTATTTAATGCCGACAAAATTTTTATTGCTGATAATATTTTTTTCTTCAAAAATGTATTGCTGGTAATTTTTTTTACAAAGTATTTCTGGTATTAAAACCTATTTTTACACTTTCATAGTGTTTTGACCCCAGTTTGGGGATTAACTATTTGCCTATAGTTGGGATCCTAACAGGTGCTACCACCCCGGGTCAGGGTGGACCTGGGAACACCAGCAATTAAGAGGTGATTCCAAGCTCCTCAAAACCTCCTGATCAGAGGCCTTGCTGTTGGACGTAGTTTATCGTCTTACCCAGGACATGAATGTCGTTTATTGTCATACACAGGACGATGTTTTTGTCATGTGAAGGAAAATATTTCATTGAATGCCCAAGAAAGGACCCGCAGAAAACAATGTTGAATTTTTCTATGGAATGGTGGGAAAATAGAATAAAAAAATGAAGCAGGCACATCCTGACGGTTGAATTGAACAATTTGCATCCGAACTATTGTCCTAATCTTTGTTGTTGTTATTATAACCTTTCGGTCGCTGTCTCCACCACCTCCGGCTTTTGTGAAGTGTATATCGATCCGAGTAACCTCCGGAGAACAACATAATAACATAGAAGTCATTACTCTCGGGGGCCATCATAGTATATACATAATAGAAATGACTTGCTAATTGTTCTATTTTAGAAATGTATTGAAAATCAGGAAAAATTGATTGCTGTCCAACGTCATAAAATGTCAATTATATGAATAATATTAATAAGCATTGATAATAAAGGAGAAACGTTTTGTCATTTCCTTGGCTTAGTTAATTTGTTGCTTTATTTAATGTCGAATAGAAGATTTAGAGGGCAGGAATCACAAAGAATTACCAAACAGGTTGACGTAGTAGATGAAGGTTTTGGTTTACACTTGAGATGAAAATGTCAACACAGGTCCAGTTTAAAACAATGTCAAAATATTTGACATAAGTCTGGTTTTACACTAGAGTAGATGTAGGTACAATTAACACTAGAGTAAAAAAAAGAAAAGAAGGTAGATATAGGTGCCTTAAGAGAATATTGGGCCTCACGCTATTTTGTGATGTCAACGAATACTCATTGTCACTTTCATAATTCTCTTTGTAGTTGAGACTTTGTAATCGCAGACACAACTTAGTACGCCACCGAACAATGGAGTTGTCAGACGCCTTCGAATAACACTAGTACTAATAGTACTTGCTCGATAATACTCGCTCGAAAAGTAACCTCCAAATAGCGATCCGAATAGAGAAATAGTATAGTGAATAGAGTAGAGAATAGCGATCTGTATATAATAGAGGATAGAGTAGACATGCAGATCAGTTAGACGTCACGCTATCTTCCATATATGTGTTTCCTCTATGGTCACGTGATCCACTTAATTCAATAATGGGATCGCCTGTGTTTACTCCCGGGTGGTCTATGTTCAAACTCAAGTGTCGGCAGCGACACTTTATTCCTATATAACACACTCACACCTGACAACAAGTTGAACAATTATATACGATACATCGCTAAAGACGTAGGTAAAATGATCAGCTTGCTGTACCGATCAAGAAAGTATCATACTACTCATGATATCCTTTAAGTTTATAAGAGCCAGATGAGACGGAAAATTGAGTACATAATGTCATAGTTGTGAGGGAGCTACCCACTCACCAATTTCCCCTCGTAACAGAGTTCAAAAGCGTCTCCGAGTGCTTGTTGGAGAAAAATTATATACCATACTACCGACTCGCTCTCACAGGCGAGATGCTTTATCGTTACTTCCACGGAAAGCGCCCAGCCGAAAAGAATTCCTTGGTTTAAGCAGGATTAACTTTCACGGCCAGGAATCATCATGAAACTTATAGCAAATCACCAAGAGCATCTCCGTTATTCTATCGGTGCTTTTTAAGTTCCACTCAAACAGCTTCTTCCCATGACCGACTGTTCCGTAGAACAGACTCCAAGAAGGATATTTCCCCGATCACATCAATCTTAATCAATTCATGACGTAGATTAACCGTTATCTTCCCCTCAATAACTTAAAAATTATGCTTCTCATTGTTGAACCGAAACCCGGTAGGATACTTCCGATATCTCAAAGATCTTAATCTGTTCAAGTCAAGTGGTAAACGTTATTTTCCCCATATATCAGTATAAACTGTGTCTGTTTGCGGAACTGACACTCAAGAGGATATTACATTGATCACTACAATCTTAATCTGTTCAAGTCTAGGCTTATCCATTATCTTCCCCACATATCCTCATGGCCTCTGTTTCTTTTTTCTTATTTTGTGGCAACCACACCCGCGAAGATACCTTCCCGCTCAGTAAAATCTTAATCCGTTCAAGTCTAGGGTTACTCATTATCTTCCCCACATATCCTCATGGCCTCTGTTTCTCATTTCTTACTTTGTGGAACCGACACCCAGGAGAATACTTCCACTATCACTACAATCTGAATCTGTTCCAATGTATGTTTAACCGTTATCTTCCCGTCCTGTCCGTATAAACTACCCATTAACTTTACCCTTTATCTCGATTCGTCCCCAGAAACTGTATAGAGTGAACCTTACTGTAAAATGATAGACATTAGTCGCGTTTGAGAGTTTCTAAAAGTCCACTCGGAAGTGACTTTTACTGGGCCCCTTTAACTCACCAATGGCGACACACACTCAATACACACTCACACTCACTTTGTAATGTCTAATACGGAAAGGGAGTTATAACTCTGGATATATATTTATAAAACCTTAACAGTTATGCTGTTTTCTCCTGCTTTTGTGGTATGGTGCAGAATCCTGTTGACACACATAGGTTCTTCGAGCAGCCACCCTCTTGACCTTGAGCAGCACTACCTCCGTAAGGCGCTTGATGGAGGCTTCCATGTTGAGTCTTAGTCACTGTGAGTAGATGAATGGAGACATAACGTCGCCATCAATAGTGAACACTCCAAACATCTTCTTAATCACCATTAGAGTTTTTCAACTCTTTCCGAATTCTTTGACACGCAAACATTCTGAAATGTTCGTAATGGAGCTTCCAGCGTAAATGCCAAGCAGTACAACATGCCGTTTCTAAATTTCTGGGGGAGTGAATTGCGTTATAGTGCTCTTTTTCTCACAGACGGTGCCCAACTGACCTTTACTATACTGTGCAGTCGACAAATTCAAAAACAATCAACGCGCATGCACGAAATGAAAAATATAAAATGGCTACAATTTACTTATTGCATCATTTATATAGTAAAATAATCGTAAAAATGGAAACAACGAAATGAGAATTATTTATTTTCTGGTTCTTATGTCGTGTTGGAGACACGAGAGGCAGTAATATTGTGCAAAATTGTGAGTTTAGGGTCAAATGGAGATCAAATATGGAGCGGAATCCACAGAAGGATAAGATAAAGAAAACGCAAAGTGTATGCTGTCTTTGTCACATGATTTTTATATATATATATATATATATATATATATATATATATATATATATATATATATATATATATATATATATAGATATAGATGTGTGTAATGAGTGCTAAAAGATAGCTATTACTATTATGGCCTGAAAAACATAAAAGAGATGAAATTTTCTTTGAGGTACGTTTTAATCACCTGTCCGTGTGAACTGCTTGTCCGGTAGTGAGAATGTCACATGTTTGTGTGTATAGACGAGAAAAGTGGGGTCGATTCTCATTGGTTTAGAAAAAGTGAATTAATGATAATTATAATTGTTAGAATTATTTTATTATAATTATATTTTTGACACTATAATTAATTTTTATTTATTTTTACAGACACTTTCTCCATCCCAGTGACTTCTGATTTCAGTCTCACCGAGCAGTTGAGAACACTTCTTTGTTTCTTCGTTAGTTAGGAAAAATATAAGAAGTGTCTGAGGTTTTCTTACCTAGAATTATTGTTTGCTAAGAGATCAATGTTACTATTATGGCCTGTAAAGGAGATGAAATTTTCATTGACCCATGTGTTAACGACCTGTCCATGTAAACTGCTTGTCCAATAGTGAGAATGTCATGTGTTTGTGTGTGTAAAGGAGAAAAGTGGGTTAAATTTTCATTGGTTTAGAAAAAGTGTATTAATGATGATAATTATAATTGTTATAATTATTTTATTATATTATTTTTGACACTATTTATTTTATTTTTATTTATTTTTATGTACACGACACCCCGACAGTACAATTATTTTTTTTTATTTAGGTGTTTCTTAATGGACGCGACAATACTAAAAAAAAAACAAAAAAAACTTTCTCTTGATGAAAAAACGACTGAATTGACTTTCAGGTAAAAACAAAGACAGCACAACTTTGATATATTGGCCTAAAGACAGACGTACGGAATAAAGCAGCGGTAACCCAACAGATACGACCCACTACGAAATAACGACCGTAGCTGCCCAACACCAATTCTAGCCACAAACATAACCACGTGTGATGTTGATTTTAATAAAATAGCCACAATGAAATCGACGGTATAACTTTAAACGAAAATTTGTTGCTTTAAACCTCGCTTCTCTTCCGGCGTGCTCTCAATTTCCTGGCTAGAGACGTTATCTTCGGATCATCTCCGGACAGGCTTCCGAATCTGTTCCGGATTTTAACCTGTGGGCTAATATGATAAAAGACTAACCAAAACGCGTGACCCCCCACGAGCTCGGAATGAAACAGACCAGGAAAACTCAAGTAAACCAATATACAGGAATAGTCAAAGTAGAGAGTCATAAAACCTTTCAGAATTATCAGAAGTTATCAACACAACCACTCAGTTTGGTTCGGCATATTAATACCACTTAGTTATTCTCTAAACAAAAGTTCAGAATTATTTCCAGGGTCTTTTATACGAAGGTTAGATATCTGTTAGAGTTATGCCTACCGAGATAACATAGAATTTGTTTATCACTTAACTCCGTAATATCACAATATTAAACGTAAATAGAGGTTCTTATATCCGAAGTAGGGTATTTGGAAGACTAACCCAAGCATCACAGTCTACCAGTATTTGTAGTTAGTTTAACTTCATAATACTGTAATATTAAACGTACATAGAGGCACTTATTTGATGATGAGGTTGCTGGTAGGCTAATGCTTATCCAAAATACCATAGAATGTCAGTTTGTATCTAACTTAGGTACGCTAAAAAAAGAGCATAGCATGATGAAAAAGACGCTAAATTTGACGAAAACAAAATTTTATCGTCTAAATGTTTATATTATCATCAAGAGGAAAGATCAAAGTTTATTTTAATTATTTTTAAAAATCTTTCCTTCTTTTTAGAACATTCTAAATTTTGATTAAAAAAACCTTGTTTCTCTTTGTATATATTTAGTAAAATGACATATACAATTTTTAGCACGTTTTTTTTTTTTTTTTTTTTTTGTGTGTATGACACACATTAATTTGGAAAATCTTGCAAAAATAAAAATAATTGTCAGATGTTAATGAAACTTTCAAAAACTATTTACAGATAATCGAAATTATTATAAATATATTTCTTTTTATTAAATTCATTGCAGAAATATTTTTTTTCATATTTATTACCCTCCCATAACTAATTTTATGAAAACGCTAGAAATTCGATCGCGTCAAGTTTAGTGATTGCACTATTTAAAAGCACAAACCTTTGAGGAATGCAAATCATGTTTTTTTTTTGTTTTTAATTGGACCCCCCCCCCACCACCTGAAAATCAGCTCTGAATTGTAACATACAAAACTCAATAAAACAAAGATATTATTTAATTTCAAATGCTTTTCTTTGCTTTTAGTTGTTTTTATGAATATGGAGAATATTTTCTAAAAGCAAAAAGAATTTTCGATAAAAAATGAATTTTTAATACAATTATTTGTTATTTCTTTAATTATAATAGATTTTTACATTTAAGTTGTTAAAATATTATAAAAGTAGTTAAAAGCCGCATCGGGTTTCCTAAGTCTCCTTATGAGATAGATCTTTTTTTTAGCTCGTTGTAAATTGTATCATTTTGACTAATCAGAAGATCCGCAGTAATTAAGAAATGTAATTTTCTGTTTATAATCGGGCTGTAATTATAAAGTACGGAATACCAACCAGAATACAATTAAGTTACGTTATTTGAGTTAAACATTGTTCTCCCCTGTTAAGGCCTTTACTTCTGCTAAACACGTGTCGAGAAGTTAATTTGATTTTTTAATTTCAACTGAGAAGGGTACTTACAAGTATCAGTATCATCTTATGAAATTTATATGATCTTCTTTTTATATTAATCTCAGTTATGATATTTTTCCATAAATGAAATATCAAAATTAATAATAAAATGAATGGAAATACTAACACAGTAAAATGTAATAAATGTACATAAAATTATAGTATTTTATGTACACTTCTGATAAAATTCCATAAGAAAGGTACCTATAAATTAATTAGATACCTTTCTTATGAAATATGAAATTTAATCTCACTCTTAACAGTCTTATTTTAATTTCTTTATAATATATTTTCCATAAATCATTGTAAACGTAAAGGTGAAAGCTAAGTACAAAAAAAATTTAGAGCGCTGAATATTTTCCTTAAAATAATGAGGTAAATGATTTGTTCACTTAAATGTAAATAATTTCACTTTTCTCCTTCCGTAGAACAAATTATCCTCACGGAATCCGTCAATATGCCATTCATCACCTGTCAAGTGAGGCGAAAGTCTATGATCTGCTTTGTTTTATTTTCAAGTTAAGTTTGGTTCAAAATATTTTAAATAAACATTATAATTTCTGACTTTCTTAAAACAAGTTTTGAAAAAATGATAATTGATATTTAAAAGAATTTCAAACTGAGATTTTCATTTGTTTTATAAAATGGAAAAAAAAATGATGCCATCTGTCAATTTTGCTGACTAAAAAAAAAACAAGATTTTTAATGAAAATTTCGGACACGCTAGTAACAATTAGAAAATGTAAAAAAATCCCCCCAAAATACTTTGATCTTTCCTCTTAATAATAACATAAATATTTAGACAATAAAATTTTATTTTCGTCAAGTTTGGCGTCTTTTTCATCATTCTATGCTCTTTTTTAGCGATCTCGTGGATGTACCTAACCTAACTCACCTCCATAATAGTGCAATATTAAATGCAAACTTATATTCAAAATTGAGGTATTTGGTAAGCTAATGTTTACCCAAATAATAAGAGTAGGTAGGTTCGTCTGCTTCACACTCTTCCCTGATCTTTCGAACAGGAGTAGAGGTTTATTTCTTCTTTCCTGCTTATTATTGGGTTTCCAGCTGCTTCTAAAATCTGCTTCAGCACTGTACTCTTAACGCTATTAATAATAGATGGACAAAACTCTTCACAGGATATTATGGGCTGGAGAAATGGTTCACGATGGAGTTTCTTGATTTGTTATTGAATTACTTTCTTTAACAAACCCAAATTTCCAACCACAACAAACACAGTTTTAGTTTTTTCTTTATTATTATAATTATTGTTATTTTATTTCTTATGGTTTCTCGTGTAAACTCATTTCTTTAGGGAGGGGGGTCCCGACAAGTGCCTAAAGTCGGAAGTGGCATCATAACATTTTCCACTGAGCAGTTTTGAAAAAAAATAATCGTGCATATTTTATATAGATAAAGCCCTTCGTAAGGTGTGGGCTGTACTTTTTTGTATTTCTTTAAGGCATTGGCTACCAAAAATCCCTTCAATGAGTCTATTGCAATATTTTCCAATCAATCCGAGGGCTCCAACCACAATTAAAATTCTTAATGTCGTCATGTGTCACATTTTTGAGATTTCAATTTCAAGGTCCTTGTATTTTGATAGTTTTTTGAAGATCTTCAAAGATACATTCCAGTCTGCAGCAAGAATAAAACCTTCAATTTCAGCTTTTAACCCTGCAGTACGTAGCCATTGATGGGTGCGGGGTTTGTCTAAATCAGCTTGTTTGGTACAGGCAGAGTATTAGCCATGAAGCGGTTTATCTTGCCATTGTATCTGTAACTGGTCGATTGCATTTATCTTTGCTTTCTTTTTTAAAGTATTTTGCAGCATCAGTCGATGTATTGTGCTTTACTTGTATTTCTACACCCACTTGAAACTCCATTTTGAACTTGTTGGCTTATTTTAATGTTGAATAATAATAATAATAATAATAATAATAATAATAATAATAATCATCATTATTATTATTATTATTATTATTTGATTTTTACCTAATACAATCCCTTACTCGATCATTTCACAGCACCTAGGATAAGGCAAACGGTATATGCAGGGCCGGCGCGTACTACTTTCATCCCCCCCCCCCGCTAAACTTTTTCTCGGCATGCCTGATTGGAGGCACCGAGTCGTTCTTTGTGACTTTCGCTCTCTTATCAACATTTGTTTTTTTGTTTGTTTTTTTCTACCTATACAAATTAAACTTACCACAATTGACTTTTAAAAGATGAAAAATTGTCTCCGATTTATATAGTGCGAGTTTTTACGCAAAAAATGGGGGCGCATTATACACAGGAAATCTTTTTTGAAGAGGTTAAAAATCATGCATTTTCAGTCACCAGTTGCACTATACACAGATAAATCTTTTCTGGATGGGTTAAAATTCATGCAAAAATATCAGGGCGTCACACTATATATGAAATTGGCTACGGTACACGTGAGATTTATAAGCAACTAGCAGTAGAGCCCTGCGTTGCCCGGGGATGTAACAGTAAGAGGTAGATCAAGTATAAAGACTGAAAAATAAAATTGACAAAGATAATTGTTTAAGGTTGATGGACGCGCATGTCTTAATTAGTTTTATTTTTATTTTTTATTTTTTATTTTTTACGAATTGGTCAAACCCAAACTCAAACAAAAACATTGTTTTCAATCGTTATGAGTCTACCGATTGAATAGAATTTTATTATAAACAATTGTCTTGTAAATGGAATTTTTAAAGCATTCTGAATGTAAAAACAAAGAAAAAAGTGTGCAAGACAATAAGAAACACTACCTAGCAACAACAAAAAGAAGTGAAGTTTTGTTGAAATCGGTTGAAAAATGTAGGAAATCCGATCCCATATATAAACGAACACACACACACACAACCAACCTGGGTTTTATAATAAGTATAACTCGATATTAATAAGTATAACTCGATATGAGTTATTCCCCTTTCCGCGAAAGCGATGCCTCTTAGTCGTGTTTTCAAATTGATTTCGTGCAAAAACAATTGGGTTTTTCCAATTTTTGGCGCTGTCAGAACCACCGCAAGGTAATTTTACGTAGTCCTGTGAAGTTTTGTTGAAATCAGTTGTAAAACGTAGGAAATCTGATCCAATGTATAAGCGTACACACACACACACACACACACACACACACACACACACACACACACACACACACACACAACCTGGGTTTTATAATAAGTAAGATTAAATACAATGGATAGAGATTTCAGCTATCATATAAAAACAATCATCATTATTATTATTATTATTATTATTATTATTATTATTATTATTATTTTCGCCGTCATCCCTGACAAAAAATGGAACTTACGATAAGAAATATCACTCATCACTGGTAACGGTTGGCACATGTGATAAATTACGTGAAGATGAGAAAAAGTCATGTTTTTCAATTGACATGCGTCACATGTATTTCCATTTATCTATCGCCTCCGGGGGAGATTAAGAACCCGAGGACCAGGTCCGGTTTTGTGGTTTTGACCATGAGATTTTTAACCGCAACAACTTTAAGCTAAGCGAGAATTATTGTGGCTGTGGCACCAAGATGGTCTTTCTGGTTGGTCCTCCTTAACAGATTTGAAGTTGTACTCAATCCGATCGTGTTAACGCCTCGACAAAGTTCCGCGCTTGTTATTATGTCTCCGTACCGGAAGTGGGTAATTTGTGCGCCTGCTACTTTTCTTGTATGTAGTAACCGTCTCGAATGCTCCCTCCGCAGGATCGACCCCCACCCTAATTACTGTCAGTGATCACAGTAAGCACTTAATCAACTGTCATCAGTTGATAGCTCGATCCCTCCAGAGACCTGTTACTAGGCGAGTGTGGTTTACAGATTTTTCCCAGACTGGTTAACAGCTGTAGACAGAAAAATAGCGAACGGAGAGACTGCAGTAAGAAGCTCCTTCGCTTTGGGATTGGTAGTCTCTTTACTGAAGGTAACCTCAATATATTTGGGAAGGATATTAGAACCTATACTGGCAGCAAACCGCCTGCATGCGGATAGAAAATGAGTTCAGTAAATATACAAAAATAGAAAAGGGTTTAAGACAAGGATGTGCCTTCTCACCAGACTTATTCAAACTATACAGTGAGGTGATTCAGAGAGAATTAGAAGTCGTACTAAGATTATTTATTGGCGGCCACGATGGCACAGTGTTCATGGCAAACACAGAAAGGAAACTACAAGAACTTCTACAGAAGGCGGTAAGGACAAGCGAGGAGAAAGGATTAAACATCAATTTCAAGAAGACAGAATTCATGGCTGTTAGCAAAAGGAACAACCCCACATGCAAATTAAAAATTGGAGATACCGAAATCAAACAATACAAAAATATAAATATCTGGAAAGCGTTTTAACAGAAGACGGAAAGTGCGACACCGAAATCCGAAGACGCATTTGGATAGCGAAAGGTGCCTTCCAAAAGTTAAGCAAAGTATTAAGAAACAAAAAAGATTTTATTAGAAACAAAGATTTAGGACATAACAAAAAGACAACATTTATTTGGGGCTACAAAGGACAGGACGTTATGGAGAGCTATGATCGCTAACGTCCTGAACACGGCACATAGAAGAAGAAGAATACATTCGGTATCGTTTTTTATTCTAATGAATGAATCAGCCGACAATGTTTTCGATTCACTGTGGTAAAAAAATTAAAAAATTGTTTAACAAAATAGGAAAAGGTAAGAGAATGAAAGGGAAAATAAAGCGAAATCTACTCAAAGATAAAATAACAGATAAATTGCCACTTCATTTGTCCCCTGACTCTAACTTTCTTTTACTTTTTCTACTTCATCAAATCAAAACGAATAGCCGTTTTTTTTTTTTCCTTCCTTTCTTCTCTATCGTGTGTGTCCGGGAGAAAATGTTGGCAAAGTAGATCTTCCATTGTTCAATGTAACATGTCCGGACAAGAGACGAAGTAACAACACCGAATCGAAAATGCGATGAAAAGTTCTGTTGTTTTTTCTGGTTTTATTTTCCTCTAAGAATTTGTACATGAGGTGATCGGATAAAACACTTAGAAAATTGCCCAATTTAACACTTTCGTGTTTTTGTTTTTCAGAGACACATTTTTTTTTTTTATTGGTCATCATATGACTGCATTGACTGTAATGACTTTCTAGACTTTTTTTTTAGTAAATTTAAATAATTAATTATGATTTTCTTTTTTGGTCAATTTACTTTCTTTCTATAATAGTCTTTCTTTCTTTCTTTCTTTCTTTCTTTCCGTTCTTCTTTCTTTCTTTCTTTCCGTTCTTCTTTCTTTCTTTTTCTTTCTTTCTTTCTTTCTTTCTTAATTTACTTATTTCTAAAGTTATTCTTTTTAATAAATAAATAATAACTCCTTTCTTTTGCTTTCTTTATGTTTGATTTTCTTTTTTCATTCATTCTTTCTTTCTTTTAAAATTTACTCATGTCTAAGTTTATTCTTTTTAATAAATAAATAATCAATATTTTTTTCTTCCTTTTTTGTCTTCTGTCTACCTTTCTTTTTTCTAAATTTAATATATCTTTCTTCTTTCTTTTCCCACTAGACTTTTCTTTATTTAATGTTTTAATTTCCTTTCTTTTCTCTTGTCGAGACAATCCTTCTGATACGAAAGACCGATTTTAAACTCGTCACCACTTATATCCCACCAGACACGTTACCCACCCCCGTCCCGCCTCCGCCCTCTCGTCTCGTCCTTAACGCTCGTCGACAATCTCATTCCACTTTATATGCGTTTGTATCCGCTGCCCAAAATCCAATACAGATTCTATTACGACGAAGAGTCAACAATATTTGAAGCGATCAAGAAAGGTATTCAAAATCGATTGCGTTTTTTTTTTCTGGGTGGGTGGGGTCTTTTTTCTTTACATTCGCTATCAATGTGAACACAAGTGTTTATAGGAAATCTTTTCAACAAAAATTAAATTACTTGTACACACACAAAAGCTTTCTGTAGTAAAACATTAACAAAAAATGATTAAAATATAGGTCATTTTTCAAAAGCATTATATCACTTTAATAAGAAAGAAAGAAAGAAAATAAGGGAAAGAGAGACTAAAAGTGAAAGCCAAAAAAAGAGTAAAAAAAAGGATTGAATTTGAAGTAAAAAAATAAATTTCTCAAAGAGAAAGAAAAAGTAAAAAAAACAAAAAACAGTAAAAATTCAAAACAAAAAGACCGAATTAAAAGAAACAGAAAGAAAAAATAAATGGAAAAAATCATTTTAAAAAAAAAGAACGAATGAAGAAATAAAGAAAGAGTAATTTTTTAAAATTAAATTAAAAAAAAATTTAAAATATGAGGGTATCATATTTTAATTTTAAATTAAAATTAAAAATTATCCAAACTTTTGGTATACCATATCTTCAGATAAGAATGCTAATATTTTTTTACTTTCCTCGTAAGATAAAGAATAAGTGGAAAAAAGTAAATTTTAAAGAAAGAAAGAAAGAAAGAAAGAAAGAGTAGATTAAGAAGAAAAAAGAAGGCAGGGATAATAGGATTCATGCCTTTCTTAACAGTATTCATAGCAAGTGAATGCAACCAGCGATAGATGAATAAAAATATATTTCGGCATCCTGATGCGTATAAAATATTACCCTCATTTCTATCTATCTACCCCCACTCTCTCTCTCTCTCTCTCTCTCTCTCTCTCTCTCTCTCTCTCTCTCTCTATCTATCTATCTATCTATCTATCTATCTATCTAATACATAAAAGGTTAAAGGTCAGAGTTGAATCAGACTAGGAAACAATGGTATTAAAAAGTGCTCAATACACGTGTAAAAAAAAAAAACAAAAGTAAAAATAACATGGAGAGCTTTTAACTTTAAAAATCAGGAGGTCAGTTGATCTGCCAGATTGGTTTTTTTACTTTTAAATTAAAACCTTATGGTATCCACGGGCGTTTTTTTTTTATTTTTTTTTATTTGATAAAAATCACCTGAGGATACCGTAAGGTTGAAATCAAGGTAGCGGATTCAACTGAACTGAACTCTTCTTAAGTATCTATAGATCTCTATATATTTTGGTTATATGACGGTATAGGATACAGGTTCCGGAGGACATATATTTTCTTAGATGAAATTTCACGGATATTCAGGCCGGTAAATGTTAATAATACTGTTTATTATAAAAACAGAGAATTTACTTAAATTATTTGTATCTATAAAATAACGTATATAAACAATGTGTGTGTGTGTATATATATATAGGGTGTTCATAAAGTTCGTGTGCACTTTTAAAAAATTTTAATACAAATAAAGTTATAAATTTTTAAAATGTACACGAACTTTATGGACACCCTTTATACACACACACATAGGTAGCTCGATGGAGTGGAAGAGAAAGATATCAGATCACAAGAGCACACGACATTTTTTTTTTCATTTTTTCAAAAATAATTCGCCACCAAGCAAATCAATAAATTCACTAAGACTCAGGAGGTCAAAGAATATATAAAAACATTATTAAGGAGAGAGAAAAAAAAACGTACAGATATTGTATTTATAATTTTAAGATCAAAGTTGACTGGAAATCGAGAAGTTGGAAGAATATATATATATATATATATATATATATATATATATATATATATATATATATATATATATATATATATATAATTATTTATTTAAAAAAATTATAACATAAAAATATGTTATAAAATCACTACAAAAATAGCCATTTTGTTTCAACACCTCCGGTGTCTTATCAAGTGATGTTGAATGTAAAATAAATGGTTTTAAAAGTTTCAAATTAATTAACGATCCTTCGCAAGGGGAAAACGTTGTTACAAAAGCTAGAATGACCAATCAAAATACAAGTATAGGAAAATTCAAAAAGCTTGACAACGAAGTCATGTTATAATAGCTATTCAGATCTTTAAAATAAGGGTAATATTAAAAAATAATTTATTCTAACCAATAATTATTAAATTATATGATAAAATTTGATATTAAAATTAAAAGTAAAAATTACCAATTTTAAAATCCAAATTTAATCACTACTAAGTTTAAAATTATAAAATTACTGAGGAGAAAAGAAGAAATACATATGTTATTCAATTTATTTCTTCATTGAAATTACGTTAGAATAGACGCTAATATGTCATCCAGTCCTATATATATACATATATATAGATAGATCGATGGAGTGGGAAAGAGAGGAAAGTAATATTTATTTTGAAAATACAAAAATGTGGTACAATGCCAAAAGTGGGGGGGACAGGGAAGACTGGTCTTCTGTCTGTCTTATGTTAAACTTCGCTAACCACAATTACTGACCCAAACATGACACCTTATACCAAACACCCAAACAACAAATTCTTATTTACCATTCTTACTACAGCCACCATAATGCCTCAAAGTTTCTATAAAGTCTTAACTAGTTTCCACATGTACAATTTGTCTGAGGGGGTGGGCATAGACGAAAGTTCATTAGAACAATTACCATGAAAATATTTATAGAAAAGACACAAGGAAGCTACATTAAAGCAGTGGGAAAGTGACTAAAGCTGAGATGCCAGGCCAGGATCAATGACATTGCAGATTCTTCTTTGGATTTTATCAATGATCTCTAACTATATAGCAGGAACACCAGACCAGATATGGAAGCAATATTCAAAGCATGGACGAATAAATAAATAAGCATAGACTTATAAATATGTAAGATAGATTCTGGCGAGAAAATGATCTAACTCGACACACTGAACTAACTTTCCTCACCCCCTTGAAAAATTTAAACAATAAGTAATCTGAGATATAAAATAAAATGAGGAGAAAATATATTATTTGTGGAAAATGCATTTTTTCAATATTTACTACAGTTACTCGTCGTTAAATTTTCTTGTTCTATATTTCACAAGTTACTATGGGCTTATGAATAAAAATGCTTTCGAAATTATTTCTTTATTGTATTATAGTTGGTTCACCTATCTTTATCATCTTATAATCTAAAATAAATCGTGTTTAATCTTTTTGTTGTCAGATTCCGAGAAAAAAAAAATAGAAGGTATAAATCCAGTTTCATGTGATTGGGTTTTATTACAATTCTAAAAACAGCTTTTTACAAAAGTTACCGAGATACAGTAATGGGGTTAGGTTCAAGAGAAACACCATCATTTTGACACACGTTTTTTTAATTTTATTTTTGCCGGTATATTTGTTAACCTTTGCCAAAATGTTTATTTATTTAATATCTGTTTATATCTCTGAGATGAGGTATTATGACCATTTACATTATTTACATTATTCAGACTGTTATCCTTATCTTCATTGACGTATTCATTGGTTAGGTCCAGTGACTAGACCCAAAGAGTTGTGAGTTCAATATCAGGCTATAGCAGTCGAGAATCAAAAATCTTGGAGTGTTGAGTTAAAGGGAAATAACTGAGACATCTGATAGAGGCATGGCATGTGGAAATAGAACAATCTACCCCGGTAAACGAAATAAAGGGTTCTGTTCGAAATTATTATCACCCGAAGAAGACCGGAGCGTACAACGACCGAAACGTTTATTGTTCAATTTAGAATTTCATCTCTTTTTGGATTTTCTTTCACTTAAACAGTCATTTAAAAATATACAATGAAAAGAAAGTCATGATATTTTTTTAGGCACTGATATTCAGAGAACTTAAAACGATTACTTGATTACTTATTTCGGTGCATCATTTTACTTAAGGGTACCTTTGTTAAACTTTGCCAAAATTACTTTCTTCACGGTTATGGTACGACAATAAAGATGGTGGATATCGACTTCGACAAGTCCCAATAAGATTCTAAAAATTTATAATGAAAAAGAAATGCAAAATCATATAAAATAATTGAAGAGTGACTATATAAAAAATTATGTTACAGTAGACGAGGACTGTTTATTACACTTTGTTTTCAGAAGAGTATTTAAAAAAAAATAATTATGAAAGGAAAGCCAGACGGTTAGTCAATAAAAAATGGCTTGAATAAATTTGATGTGTAAAATTTTGTATATGTGATTAACCCTGATTTGAACCTTTATATAAAAAGTGAGATTTAGCTAAATAATAGAGTTCATTCTAAAAACTGAACTATTGTTTAAATTACACAGCAACGCTTGTGAATTTTTTTTAAAACTATAATTATTTTTACCTTTTATGAGTCTAACATATTGTAGTTGTAGAACTTGTTATCTTGCCAAATTGAAAGGCGCACGACTTGTATTGTAAATTTGTATTCTGTCTTTCTGCGCAGTTTAATAAAATATACTTTTTTTCCAATTTCATATCGGAATAGGAGTCTTTTGATTTTGCGCCTTTAACAATAATCGGGATAAGAAACGAGACGTTCTCTCTTCTCCTCTTATCCTCATAATAAAAATTATTTTAAGTGATGAGATCTAAAAGAGAATAGAATAAGTGAGCCTTGCTTTCCGTGGCTTAATAATATCACAGACTTCATATCCAAACATGTTGTTATATCCACTATCAGCGACGACAAGCAGCAGAAAACTTTACTTATCAATCAACCGTCATACTAGTGAAAATGAATAATAATCATTTGTTATATTCTTGGAAATGACTCAACCTGACAAGACGTTACAAATGATTAGCATCAAACTCCCTACAGCGATTAGAGAAAATCGTTAAAGCGAATTCAAATTAAGTATCGGTAGCTGATGTCATTCGTGGGAAAAGCTAGGATTCAATTCTCCCAGCGCTATAAGCAGTGGCCAGCAAACTTGACTAGTAGTGCACCATAAGACGGTAGAGAATAGAAAGTGAGAATGAGGCTGTAGTAATCTGTCACAAATTCCATCCACGTGTAAGTGTCTGGTCTCTTAAAAACTAAGAAATGATATTTTATTGGCAAACGTATTTCTGTTACAACTATAATGACAACACGACAGTAAGTCTGTTCAGTCCGATACAGTCAAACTGGCGGTTGATCTCAAAAATGACCTATACTTAGTTGTTAAATGGGGCAAATAATGGTTTGTTAATTTTAACGCCCCCAAAACAAAACTGCTCTATATTAATCATCTGAGAAACCCATTTCTGCCTTCTTGCAGCATGGCTGATGCTAACCTCTAGAAAAGTGACTCATTACGCCTACTCGGGCTAACATTCTCAGCTGACATGAAGTAGAAAGACTAGATTGAATTAATTGCTGGCTCTGCTGCAAAGAAAGTTGGTTCATTTTGTCGTGCTAGACAATTTTTCTCGACAGAATCTATTTTATATGATTATAAGTCTACCATTCGTTTATTCTTCGAATATTACTGGCACATATGGTCCGGTGCTCCTAGTATATATTTAGAGATCCTTGATAAAATCTAAAGAAGAATCTGCAATATTATTGATCCTGACCTGACATCTCGGTTTCAGTCACTTCCCCATCTCTTCCCTGTACTTTTTAATTTTTCTGATGAGCTCTTTGCTATTGTATGTAGACTTTATGAATTTAAGTGCAGTACTAGATTGCCAACTAGGTCTCACCTATTTACAGTTGAACTGGCTAGATTTTACCGTAAGTTTATTTTCTGGCACTTCTCGCCTATTGAACTCTCTTCCGGTTTCATGATTTCCAGCCAATGTTGACGTTTAATAATTTAAATGCAACGTCAATCGTTGTCTACTGTCTTCTTGATTACTCTTTTATTGTTTCCGACTCTTAATAATGTCTTTCGTTTTCTAATTCTTCCACACCCAATAACCACTTGTGTATTTGTGGCTTTACGGCCTTGCATGGATGAATTCAATTAAAAAAAAACAAAACATATACACACGCACAGATACCAAACTCTGTGCCGCCCCAAAATAGCACTGGCTGCTCGGTCAATGAATGCTGAATATTTCCTTGTAAGGAAACGGCTAATATTATCATTACGAACTATTTTTATATCTTGGTATCCTCAACATGCATCGACCAAATCACTTCTGTGTTGCTTAAGTCTTTTCTTCATTTGTGATGAAATCGCTCGTCATTCTCTGTTATACAAAAGATTAAATATTACATAAATCGTGTTACCCGGCCTGACTACTAACAACGGCTAAGATGGCGCCGCCAAAATTGGTATATAATAAAAGGGTGCAAATGACTGTTTCTCTTTTTTTTCCTCTCTTAGTCACAGATTCTTTAGAGATAGGACGTGTCTTGTTTCTACATCTGGGTATCCTTTTGATCACTAGCGGACCTCGTGTCGCATTGAACACAACACAGAACAACACACAATACCAAACCAACAAAAACACTTTATCACGATCTTTCATAGGAAATCTACACAAACGTCTATATGAAAAATGATATACACACTTTCAGCCATAGCTGTTGCATTTATATTTAGTTTGCTAAGGCAATAAAATATATTTTTGTTGAATGTTTCGATAAACTACCTACTATTCTATCACCTGATTATCCTTAACGCATAACCGTTTCCTTCGTTTCTCTTGTTGCATATTATCATAATAAGAGGCGAATGAAGCTTGGTAAAGTTAACATTCACAGAAGGCATCAGACTCACGGGGAGCAAGGGAAAACAGTGGGTAATCCATTTCAAAGGATAGAACAAATGGGTGAAGGCAGGAGTATCATAAAAACAAAGTCGTAACAGGGTAACTATTAATGAAAGAAACAAATGATAGGAAGTTCTCGAGGGCCATGTTCACGCATGTCCTGAAAGAAGACTCCTGTTGACAGTGTGCCACAAAAAAAAGGAGCTGTAAAAATGCAAATATTACTGAAAGCAATAAAAGGTAGGAAACTGTGGAGAGCCATGATTACCGACACATTGAAGGGAAATTACGCAGACAGAGAGGCACAGAAAAAGAGAAAGAGATTTTTCACTATACCAAAAATAATTTGGACTCATATCATCATTTTTGTTGTATCGATCACAACCATAAGGTTGATGTGTTCTCTGGCCTTCCTCCCAGTATACCTTCTTCTATGTGCCATGTTCCTTCACAAGTTCCTATCTCTTGTTGCTCTTAGTAACGCTTTTTGCCATCCCTCCCACTCCTCGTTCCGCCATCTATTCATACAAGCTCGTTAGATAGATTACGCCATATTTGCCTCTATCCCTCTTGCCTTCAATATGTCCTCTGAATGTAAAATTTTCCAAATCATCTTTCCGCATTATCTGCCCTTGGAATTTCATTTGTCTCTTTCTGATTCTAAGTATAAATGTCCTTTTGGTTTTCATTTCCCCTAAAACTTCTGCGTTACTAACAAGTTTAGTTCTTGACATTCTCAGCATCTTTCTGTAGAACTACATTTCTGTTGCCCCCAGTCTTCTCTTCATCAATGAAGAAATTGTTCACTGCCATATATGAGTTTTATATTCGGTAGATGCTAACACCGTGACACCTGATGTAATATGGTCAATTATTTCTAGATATTCATCACATTTCGCGTTAACACAATACAGAGTACGATGGGTAAATTGTCGCCATTTTACATTTTTAATTTCGCGCATGCGCATTATTTGTTTTTGATTTTGTCGACTGCCCAATATAGTAAGGTCAGTTGGGCACTGTCTGTGAGAAAAAGAGCACCATGACGCAATTCACTCTGCTAGAAATTTCGAAACGGAATGCTGTACTGCTTAACATTTGTGTCGAAAGCTCCAATATGAACAATTCATAGTGTTTGGGTGTCAATCTGAGACAGTACAGTGGATTCAGAAAGAGTTGGATGAGTCTAATGGTGATTACGAAGGTACGGAAAATCGGAAAACTCATGCTGATCGTTCTGATAAGAAAAGAACACCCAAATTTGTTGATGAGGGCCTCAGACTCAACACGGAGTCCTATATAAAGTTCATTGAGGAGGTAGTGCTGCCCTAGGTCAAGGTTGTGGTTGCTGGAAGACCTTATGTCTGGCAAAAAGACTCTGCACCATACCACACAAGCAGAAGAACCCGGTCATTGCTGTCAGACAATTTCTGCAACTACATCACCCCTTACATATGACGCCCTAACTCCCCAGAATGCACCCCCTTGATTATTATGTGTGGGTCGCAGTTGAGCGAGAAATCAATAAAACTCCTTGTAATATCAAAGATGAACTGAAGGCAAGGATTATGGCAGCATTCACCAACTTAAACAAGGAGACGTCCAGAAGAGTTGCAGAAGATTCCGTAGTCATCTGGACGCCGTTGTTGAAGATGATGGCGATTTTATTGAAGAAATTTACTCTTTTGGATTTCAAAATATTTTTATGCAATTTTGGTAAATATATCTGTTAAAATGAGATATTAGTGTTATTTTCAATTTTCCGTAAATTAGGCGACATCGTAACTTGTATGCCAGTATGTGTGTTTGTTAAATTCTTCTAAGCAAGCATTGGTCCTGTGCAGCAAGAATAACACCTTCGTCTTCAGTTTTTAATCCTGTATTACATAACCACTGATGGCTACGGGGTTTGTCTATATCAGCTTCTTTGACACGGACAGAATATTGACCAGGAAGAGGAGGCTTATCTTGCCATTGTCCCTGCATTTAGTCCATTGTTTGGCTTTCTTTTTCCTTTGCCGCAGCAGTAGATGTATTATGGTTTAGTTGCACTTCTTCACCCATTTGAAATGCTCTTTTCAATTTATTCACTTCCTTTACAAATGAGTAAAATTTCTTATTCCTTTAATAATAATAATAATAATAATAATAATAATAATAATAATTATTATTATTATTATTATTATTATTATTATTATTATTATTATTATTTCCTTTGATTTTTGTTGTATAAACATTTCCTTTCGGGTCCCAACCAGAGACCTAAGTTCAGAAATTGTTTCATGATATTTTCCATTGATCATTTATTTTTAAAAAAAATAACAAAAATAAAAAAAAATCAAATAAATAAACAATATAAGATCAAACACATTATCCATAGAAAAATATTTTCCATTGATCATTTATTTTTAAAAAAAAATAACAAAAATCAAAAAAATATCAAATAAATAAACAATATAAGATCAAACACATTTTATCCATAGAAAAAAACCCTTCATAAGTTGTGAGCTGTACTTGTGAATATAATTTTTTGTATTTCTTTAAGGCATGTGCTACCAGTGATCCCTTTAGTGTGTTTATAGGAACATTTTCCATTCAACCCGAGGGCTCCAACTACAACTGGAATTATTGATGTCCTTATGTGCCTCATTTTTGAGATTTCAACTTTAAGATACTTGTATTTTGATATTTTTTAAATCTTCAAAGATACATTACAATCTGCCGGACGTTCTATGTCAATAAGAATGCACATTATGTTGTTGTTGTCGTTGTTATTATTATTATTATTATTATTTCCTTTGATTTCTGGAGTGCACAAGGTCAGAAATGGCATCATGTCATTCTTCACTGAACAATTAAAAAAAAATACAAATATATTTTACATAGATAAAGCCCTTCGTAAGGTGTGGGCTGTACTCGTGAGAACAATTTTTTAAAATTCCTTTAAGACATCCACTTCCAGGAATCCCTTCAGTTAGTCTACTGGAATCTTTTCCAACCAATCCTTGGGCTCCAACTACAACAGGGTCTGTTGATGTTCCCATGTGCCACATTTTTGAGATTTCTATTTCAAGGTCCTTGTATTTTGACAGCTTTTTGAATATCTTCAGAGATACATTGCAGTCTGCAGGCACTGCCATATCAGTAAGGAGACACATTTTGTTTGTAGTCTTTAATAACAATATCCGGGCGGTTGGCTTTGATTGTTCTATCAGTGTGTATTGTGTAGTCCCATAGAATTGTAACAGGTCCTATCTCCGTAACCAGGTCTGGGTGGTGTTTATACTAGTTCCTTTCAGTTTCCTTCCCGTAGAAGTTGCATATTTTCCAGTGTACATATTGGCCCACTCTGTCATGCCGGGTTTTATACCCAGTGGGTGCCAATCTCGTGCAACCTGATACAAGATGATCAATTGTTTCTGGATATTTATCACATAATCTGCATTTTGGGCTAACACAATATTTTAGTATATGTGCTTGATAATTTCTAGTTAGCAAGCATTGGTCCTGTGCAGCAAGGATAAAACCTTCAGTTTCAGCTTTCAACCCTGCACTACGTAGCCACTGATGGGTACGGGCTTTGTCTACGTCAGTTTGTTTGGTACGGGCAGAATATTGGCCATGAAGCGGTTTATCTTGCCATTGTTTCTGTATCTGGTCGGTTGCATTTGTCTTTGCTTTCTTTTTTAAGTATTTTACAGCTTCAGCCGGTGTATTGTGCTTTACTTGTATTTTTGCGACCATCTGAAACTCCATTTTGAATTTGTTGGCTTCCTTTATTATGGAGTAAAGACGTTTACTACTTTCATGTTCTTTGACACATATCATCACCCAGTCTTCTGTAGTTTCCAAGTATCTTTGGAGGCCAATTGTTGTAGTTTTGTAGGACAGTTCTAGTTGAACTAATCCTCTGCCTCCTTCGGATCTGGACACATACAGACGATCAACATCAGCTTTGGGATGATGCATGCGGTAGCAAGAAGGAAGCTTTCTCGTTTTGGCGTCCATTCGCTTATGTAAGCTATGGTCCAGTTAAGGACATTAAAGCTGTATTGCATCACAGGGACAGCCAAGGTGTTTATGGCTGATATTCTGTTTTTTGGGTTTAGCTCATTATTTAGTACCAGATGTACACGGTTGTAGTACTGTTTTCTTACCTTCCCTTCCTTTGGGGATGTTGTATACCATCTCCTTTGCTAATTCCTAGGTACTTATAGGCTTCATCTTGTTCCTGTTCCCTAATCTTTGTGACAAAATCTAAATCGAAGAATGTTTCTGTAATTCTACCTTTCTTGAATGTTACTTTTGCACATTTATCTAATCCGAAGCCCATACCTATGTCGTCACTGAAGTATTTTACAATATTGAGGAGGTCCTTCAACTCATTGTCGTCTTTGGCAAAGAGTTTGAGATCATCCATGTAGAGTAGGTGATTGAATATTTTCTTATTTATTTTGTAACCATAGCTACTGTTGTTCAGTTCATGTGTAAGAGGGGTTAAGGATAAACAAAACAGAAGGGGTGACAGAGAGTCTCCTTGAATGATTCCACGTCGGATATTCAGACGGTTGGATATGGCAGTGCCTCTGGTGTGACTAAAGTATAGTTTGGTGTTCCACATTCCCATGCTGTGCTTAAGGATGATTTACTACCACAGGGGAGACTTTGTACATTTCCAAAGTCTTAAGGATCCAAGAATGGGGAACACTATCAAAGGCTTTACGATAATCAATCCACGCTGCGCTAAGATTTCTACGTTATCTCCTGCAATATTCCAGGGTCATTTTATTTATCAGTAGTTGATCTTTGCAGCCATATGAACCTCTCCTGCATCCCTTCTGTTCCAGGGGAAGAATGTTGTTTGTTAAGGAATAAGTATGATTCGTCAGGACAGAAGTGATCAACTTAGACGATATTATTATTATTATTATTATTATTATTATTATTATGTCAGACCAGTGAATTTAAGAGACATTTCTACATAGATTTATTCAACCACACACGAGACATTTTGTTTCTCTACCTTTCGCCATCTTTGAGGCAGCTGTATGATTGCACGATTTCATCCTCTGAGATCCTGACCTCTTTCAAGTTGGTGAAATGGTTTAAGTGGCTTTTACAGGCTTCCTTCCAATTAAACTTCTTCCTATTAAGAGAATTTAATAGGGATCGAAATGTGATATTTTTTGTTGTAAATATGTAACATTTCTTTCCCTAGGTGTTTATAAATTTCACAGTGTTCAGTCATTAAAATTAACAACGAACTATTTTAAATTGCAAAACTGTACTCTTATTAAACGAAAATTACTTACAACATAATACATATTACTTATAATACATTCCATGTTGCCGTCAACTTTTGACGGTACGGTTACACTAGAACCCTCTAATGTTATCGGTCCTGATCTAGCTCCCCGGTTTTAGCTACTTTCCCATAGCCGTAATGTAGCTTTTTTGTACCTTATAAGGATTGTCGCAAAAATTGTTCTGATGAGATTCCCTCTTTGGTACCTAGAATTTACGAATTTAAGCGCCGTACTGGATTGGCAACTAGGTTTCATAATTTAACTGTTGAAAATGCTAGATGTAACCGTAAGTTCTATGCTAACCGTTTCTTCTCTCACATTTTTCGCTTGTGAAAGTCTCTTCTAGCTTCCTGCTTTCCTGTCAATTACGATCTTCAAAAATTAAATTGCAATATGTACTGGGTTCACATCAAGAGATATTAAATTAAGGTTTATATTCCGTGTCACGTCAGAAAACGTCAAAATAGAAAGGGTGCCTCGAGAATTAATCTAGAAGGTGGTTTTATAACCACCACCAAGTGTAAAGTCGAATGGGAAAAAATTATGACACTGGTGAGTGCATCAACATTTGTCGTCTGCTTTTTTTTTATCACCTTTTCTATGTCTCTATGACATCCTATTTCCGAATTTTATTTTATTTTTCTTCTTCCCTGCCTTCTTTGTTTTAATTTTTGATATTATCTTAATACTTACCTCGGCTTATATATATATATATATATATATATATATATATATATATATATGTGTGTGTGTGTGTGTGTGTGTGTGTGTGTGTGTGTGTATTTAAGCAGCAATCCTTCTTTTATGCACATTTCATTGAATACGATAGATAAGGTGCTTTGATTTAGTTTTTTTATACAATTTCTCATGTGATCTAATATTTTTCTTTTCTTTTCAGATGATAAATTATATAAAAAATGTTTGAATGTTCTTTTTAACCAAACACTTTCGGCTATACATTTAGCTATTTTCAAGGTTGAAATATTTTAACTGTTAAATAAGAAATAGTTTTCTGGATGTATGTCTTTATAAAATGTTTTCATTTTTCAAAACACGGTCAAAATATTGTGTCCATGTTCATAGTTAATATTAAGTGTTGTCTTTTTTTGTTTTTATTAATAAGGCTTCCATTATTTTTAGCCTTTTTTGCATGTTGATGATGCTATTATATTAGCGTTTTCAACTAGTATGTTACGAATAGGGTCCGGTAGGTCTCCATGAATATTTAAATGAGATCTAATTGAGCTATGGTCAGAAAGGTGTAGACTGAGTCTGCGTGTCAAACATGTTGTAGTGTGGCCGATATAATTATTTACCATTTTTGATTGATCAGGAATACAATTTCGTAATGGACATTTAAATTCGTAAATAATATTTGCCCTAATTAATTTTGTTCTGGGAGGTGAATTATTATTTTCAACTTTAATTTATTTTAGCTGAAAACAAGAAGGAAATAGAAAATTTGAAAGCTACATTTCAACAAAATTTCGTTCTAAATTTTACTTATGAACTTAGTGAAAAAAAATAAACTTCCTTTCTTAGATGTTCTCCTCGATTTTAGTTATAATACTTTTAAAACTTCTGTTTTATAAAAACAATAACTAGTAAAGACTCTTGCCATCTTAATTTCTCTAGTGAATGTCCTCTTAGATATAAAATAGGTGTTATTAAAAAATTTCCTCAAAAGAGCGCACGCGAATTCATCCTCTTGCACGCTTTTCTTTATAGAATTAAACAACGTAAAACAAAAGTGCCAGTGAATTTACAGACATGCCTGCACAAGGTGCGAGCTCATTTTTTAATGTTAATTCTCGAAACTCCAATTTAAAATGAGAGGCCATTCTGAGTGGGTAAATCAATAGGGAAATTTGGCTTGATGATCAACTTCCCAACAAAGTGGAATACTTGGACTTTATACTAAGTATACTTAAGTGCCACTCGTTTGTGGTTGTCTGGATGGTCATGGTATCTGGCTAGAATTCGAATTCCTTTGATAGAAGCCGAAAGAAAAGTAGATTAAGTAAAGCAGTCTTTCACCTCACGACCGGACATCACCCCCCGTCCCAAGAGTCGTAATGCTTTCGGCCATGGAAATCAGAAAAAAATCACCTTAAAGTCGGCGTAATTGTATCAAAGTACCATTAAAACGATGTCAGTCTACTCTGCTCATATAGTGTACTGAGTGGTGCCTAACCCTGGGGAACAGCTGCCTGAGGCCGCACCCTCTCATTTCACCAGAGAAAGGGATCGGTGCTCGCACAGAGGCCAGCGCAACCGACAGTTCCAGGGGCTGCGAGCAATTTTTGTTGCTTGCCCGGGTGTACGCGCTCGGGTCCCCACCTTAAAAAAGACCTTGTGTCACGACTCGTCTTAGTGGGAAGACAGAGTAAATACCTAGTGTCAAGCTCACTGCTACACTAACCAGCTACCTTACAAGGAACATTGTGTGGTTTACCAATTTTGTTAACTCATTCCTATTACCTCCACCCCCCCACTTACATACTAGAATGTCAATTAAACATCGCTTGGTCAAAAGTTCGATGGATTCTGACTGATCCTCCAAATTAGTTACTCGAAATAAATGGAAATCAGAACCAGGACAGTTTTTTTTTTTTTTTTTTTAAACTTTTTTGTACTTGTTTGTCATGTTTTTTCTTTTTTTTTTTTGTTTGTTTTTTTCTGTTTTGTTTTTTAATAGGAGTAGATAAGCTTTCCTATTGCCCGGTTCATATTCTTCCCCCTTCTCTTGAGCAGGACGAGAGGCTCATCCTTTGTTTCCTGTTTAGAAAGATGTTCCCGGTTCTCCTTTTCTCGGGCTTTAATATTGTGATATGTGATGATGGTGGCAATGTTTCTTCATACTGAGGGTACCGGGTTGCTGTTCCCGACTGGTTGTCAGGAGTCCGAACTCTTGCATAGCGTCTTGAGAGGCTGCTCTGATCAACAGTTGCATAATATCGGGGTTCTTGCAGTGCCATGTCGCGCATGGTAGGGTTTCCCTGCAAGCACCTACAGTGGGCAACCCCCACTATGTTGCAGTCTGTGCCAGTTCCTTTCCTGCACATGTTACATTAGACGGACCGACTGCTGCTATTACCCTAAGCCTTTCCTTATCAAGACAACACACCATGATGATAACATACCAAAGATATAAATCTAAATCAGTTCAACAAAAATAAACTAAACCCAATCAACATTTCTTTCTCCAACATTCGTGGTATTCATACCAACTTCTGCATTGTGGAACGATTCCACCCTACAGAAGTCTTAGGACATCCGAGCGCTCTTTGCGAAACTAATCTTAACTCTTCAATCTACTTCTTTGATTTCTCGATTCCTAGCTATCTTCCTCTCATTAGGAAGGACTCCACATGCATGACCTGGGAGTTCTATGACTGGGAACATTTCCTGTTATTTACATTATTCGGACTATTGTCCTCATCTTTGTCTCGGCCGTTGTACGCTCCGGCCTTCTTCAGGTGGTTGGAATGTCGACCTTAAACCTTTATTTCGCTTACTGGGGTAGACTGTTCCACGTTTATATTTAATGGATGTCAGTTATCAGTTATCTCCGGTTAATTTCCAATGCCTTAACCGGGTATTGAACTCACACTCTTTGGGTCTTGTCACTGGATCTAACCAACGCCTTTATCCACTGTGCCACGTGTTCTTGAGGACATGGCACAGTGGATAAATACTTTCTGTGTATGAATTTCTGGGTATTATAAACCTAATGTCTTCAGCAACCATTTTTACCAGTGCTTATATTGTAATTTTTGCTGTTATCATTGCATTTTTTTTTACCAGAGCTCATATTGCAATTTTTGTTGTTATTATCGCTTTTCTCTGGCACTCCTTATTACTGGTTCCCATATTGTATTTATTTCTATGCTTGGTCGGCTCAGGAGATTTTTGTGCACTAGCATATGTGCTGATTCCTTAAGTTTACGAATTTTCCAATGGTGTTCCTTGTCTATGATCTCAACCTGATCCCACAGAGGGCAGTGATCTCCCTTTTCTCTTTATATGTGGTCAGCCATGCCTGATTTTTCTACTTCCCCTCGTGTTACAGATTTCTGGTGTTCTTGAAGCCTTACCTTAAGGGGGCGGCCTGTCTCCCCTTTATATTTCTTTCCGCAGCTGCACGGGATAGGGTACACACAGTCTTTAGTCATGTTCTCTTCTATGGGCTGGGGTCTTACCCGGAAGAGATATCTGCGAAGTGCAGTCAAGCTTTTGAAGGTTGTCCTGATGTTATATGGACCGCAGATCGCAGAAATTCATACATAGCTCGTAAATTTTAATGATACCAAAACGAAACTGCTCTTATTTAACTACCATAGAGAAACTTTCCTGCCCACGATCAGCATGGTTGATGCTAAATTCATGAAGAGCAACACACTGCGCCTTCTTCGCCTTACGCTCTCAACTGACTTCAAGTGGGAATCAAATCAATAGCTGCATCTACTGCATGGAAAGTTAGGTCACTGTGCCGTGCCAGCGTTCATCTTGCACATTTATAAATCTACCATTTGTTTGTGCATTGAATACTGTTGTAATATAAGGTCTGCTTCTCTTGCTATTCATCTCAAGGTTCTTGACAAAATCCAAAGAAGGATCTGTAATGTAATCGATCCTGACTTTCCATACTGATTTCAGTCACTTTCTCACCAATGTAACGAGGTTTTCCTCTGGCTTCTTTACAAATATTTTCATGGCTACTTCTCTAACGAGCCTTTTTCCATGGTTCCTGGACTACGTGTGTTTAAGCAAGCTACTAGATTGGCATCTAGGTCTCACCTTTTTACTGCATCTACTGCATGGAAAGTTAGGTCACTGTGCCGTGCCAGCGTTCATCTTGCACATTTATAAATCTACCATTTGTTTGTGCATTGAATACTGTTGTAATATAAGGTCTGCTTCTCTTGCTATTCATCTCAAGGTTCTTGACAAAATCCAAAGAAGGATCTGTAATGTAATCGATCCTGACTTTCCATACTGATTTCAGTCACTTTCTCACCAATGTAACGAGGTTTTCCTCTGGCTTCTTTACAAATATTTTCATGGCTACTTCTCTAACGAGCCTTTTTCCATGGTTCCTGGACTACGTGTGTTTAAGCAAGCTACTAGATTGGCATCTAGGTCTCACCTTTTTACTGCATCTACTGCATGGAAAGTTAGGTCACTGTGCCGTGCCAGCGTTCATCTTGCACATTTATAAATCTACCATTTGTTTGTGCATTGAATACTGTTGTAATATAAGGTCTGCTTCTCTTGCTATTCATCTCAAGGTTCTTGACAAAATCCAAAGAAGGATCTGTAATGTAATCGATCCTGACTTTCCATACTGATTTCAGTCACTTTCTCACCAATGTAACGAGGTTTTCCTCTGGCTTCTTTACAAATATTTTCATGGCTACTTCTCTAACGAGCCTTTTTCCATGGTTCCTGGACTACGTGTGTTTAAGCAAGCTACTAGATTGGCATCTAGGTCTCACCTTTTTACTGTTGAATTAAGTAAATGTAACCACCACTTCTACTCCACCAGTTTCTTTCCTCGTACTTCTCGCCTGTGGAACTCCTTTCCGTTTTTTTGCTTCCTTGATAACTACAATCTTCAAAGATTTAAATGCAATGTCAGTCGCCATCTTTTGTCGTCTTGAACTTCGTTCATTTTTTATCCTTTACTCAGTCTTTTCTCTCTCCTTCACTCTCTGTAACCCCCTGCGAACGAGTGCATTTCCGCTTTGCTTGTGGGTGAAATAAATAAAAAAAAACATGAAGTGTATACAGTTAAACTTAGGATGACAGGGAGTTATATAAAGGTCTGAATCATGAGTGGAAAGCAGAGAGGGAGGCCATCGCATAATGGCGAGAAGATCGAACGTTCGAAGAAAAACTCAAAACCACACACCTATTGGTTGGCCGGCGTTAATTGAACGAAGTCTGGGAGTAAATAAACCATTATTTTACCTATGAAAAATGTATTCACGTATTTATATCAGATGTTGTTTACATTACACTAGGTCCCATTTTGAAACCATCAGTCAAAAATATTTACCACAGAGCTATCCCCGCAGTGGCACGGATGCTTGCTGAATTTTCTCTCAAAATGTACATATTTTTTCTTTATTTATCACATTCGACATACTTTTTATTTATTTATTCTTTTCAATTCAGCTCATAAAAAGCACCCGGCATTTTATTTTTTCGTCTTTAAATTCAATACAAACATTCGAGAAGCCTATATGATCTTTGAATGAAGTGTTTGATTTACCGACTGCTGGGTCACTGTTAAATACATTTTTTTATTTTCTATTTTTTTCGTTTATTATTATTTTGCATTCGGTTTAGCGTTTCTTTCGCTAATAATTACATGCCGACCCTCAAAAGCACGTATCATTAAAAATTGTTTCACATAAATATTGATTATAACAGTTGTTTTTTTATTTATTGGTTTTTTCTTCTTTCAAACGGAGAACGCTCACTGCTACAATTTAGAATCTATGTATCGACCGAACATGGGTCGGTTGTTAAGTGTTATATATTTATTTATTTTTTTTTTCTTTTCTTTGCAGGAAAATCGATCGCTTCTTCGACAGCCATCTTTTCCCAAACCACTTGAGTGCTCATCGAGTCTCTTACAGAAAAGAGCGGGAGAAAGAAGGGTCGGCAGTAGAGAAAAACGGAGATTGAACGAGAATAGCAAGAAATACACACACACACGGGCGCATACACGTACGCAGACATGCGTACGCACACGCACACACACACAAATACACACACACGAACACACCCACATATAAAAATGTGTATTCCTATGTATTTGTAGTGGATGTAATATATTTCACAGAGGACACAGATACTATACTGATCAAAGGGAGAGAACTGGAGGTGATGATACTTATTCGAATGCCCAATCGACCGGAAT
Source organism: Acanthosepion lycidas (assembly GCA_963932145.1). Classification (NCBI taxonomy): domain Eukaryota; kingdom Metazoa; phylum Mollusca; class Cephalopoda; order Sepiida; family Sepiidae; genus Acanthosepion; species Acanthosepion lycidas. Next base: position 110,380,734 of record OZ010588.1, on the reverse strand, counting down.
GTGGCATAAGTTCTAGTTTAAAGCGGTGGACACATGAATGCATAGGACGAGATACAAACAAAAAAAAAGAAAGAGACTCGGAGATTCTTACACCTAGCCTATCGGCGCACGCCACGGAGAAAGGGATTTTTAACGCATTGTATACGTAATATATACATATATATATATATATATATATATATATATATATATATATATATATATGTACACACACACACACACACACACACGGGGGGGGGGGCAATGGGAAAATTGTCGCCATTTTATATTTTTAATTTCGCGCATGCGCGTTGTTTGTTTTTGACATTGTCGACTACACATTATAGTAGAGTCAATTCGGTCTGTGTGAAAAAGATTACTATGACGCAATTCACTCCGCTAGACATTTGGACAAATTCTATACTTCTATTATATATATATATATATATATATATATATATATATATATATATATATATATATATATATATATATATATCCAAGTATAGGATTGGTGTATACGGAATAAATTCCAATAACTAAAAATACGATTCTTAAAAGAGTGCTCAATACAGAGTAGAGCAAATATAATTATTTATTCTAAAATTATAACATAAACATGTTATAAAATCACTAGAACAATAGCCATTTTGTTTCAATACTTCTGGTGTTTTATCAAGTGATTGTGTTGAATGTAGAATAAAGAGTTTTAAAAGGTTCAAATCAATCAAACACCCCTCGCAAGGGGAAACGCTGTTACGTAAGCTGGAATGAACAATCAAAATACAAGAATATGAGAATTCAAAAAATTTGACAGCGGACTTTAAGGTTATAATAATTATTCATTACTTTAATGTTGGGGTTAGACTAAAGTAGAATTCATTCTAACCAATAAATATTAAATTATACTATAAAATGTGTTGAAGAAGTATTGAAACAAAATGGCTATTTTTGTAGTGATTTTTTTATGTTATAATTTTCGAATAAATAATTATATATATATATATATATATATATATATATATATATATATATGCGAAAACGTCTGTGTGTGTCACACTTTTTCAATTAAAGGTAAACAACTCTCTAACTTTGAACTATCTCATTTTCTTCTTTTGCATAATAAATGCGAAAATATCTGCGTGTCACACTTTTTTTACTTAAAGGGACACAATTCTCTAACTTTTAAATATCTCATCTTCTTCAAATGAAACTTGCTCATCCAGGATTGGAATTGAATCCTCAGATTAAAAATTTAACTCTCTATGAAATTGGAGACAAAGTGATAGACTTGGCTCAAAGAGATCTCAGCAATTTTGGTTTGCCGAATCCAAACAGAGAAACTGGACAAATCAACAGATAAATTTTGAGAAAAACAGGATACAACATAGATGAACAAGCGGCAATGTATTCAAAACAATGAGCCTCTGTTGAACCAAGACCAAAAGCAAATGTCTCAAAATGTCCTTGATGACATCAGCAACAACAATGGAGGAATTTTTTTCTTGAATGCACCAGGAGGTACTGGTAAAACTTTTGTAACTAACCTTCTTTTATCTGCAGGAAAAGTAGCTCTAGCAGTAGCATTATCTGGAATTGCTGCTACCCCCTTATCTGGAGGGCGTACAGTACACAGAACCTTCAAACTTCCATTAGATTTAAACTACAGTGAAACCCCTATTTGCAACATCAAAAGATGAACCAACCTGGCTTAAGCTACTGGAGGAGACAAGCTTCATTGTCTGGGATGAGTGTACAATGACACACAAGTGAGCATTTGAGGCAAAACACACAAAGACATTAGACAGAATTCACAAATCCTCACAGGTATCACTGTGCTACTCTCTGGTGATTTTAGACAAACATTAGTCATTGCAAGAGGAACTCCAACTGATGAAATCAATGCTTACCTGAAAAATTCTTAAATCTGGAGCCATATTCAAAGACTTAGTCTGAAAACAAACATGAGATTTAGAATCACAGGTGACCTTGAAGCAGGAAGATTTGCTACTTTGTTGTTGCATCTTGATAATGGAACCATCAAAATGGACCAAAATGGAGATGTTTCACTCCAGATGGTTGTAGAGTTTCATCCTCAAGTATCCAAGACTTGATTTACCATTTTTATCCAAACATTAAACACCATTTCATGGATTCAAACTGGCTTTGTGAGAGGGCCGTATTTATTAGCTCCCAAGAATCGATAGCATCAACTGAAAATTTCTCCAAGAAATTCCAAAAGAAAGCTTGAAGTTCTTTTCCATTGACACTGTGGTTGAACAAAAGCAGGCAGTAAATTGAAGTGAATTCCTGAACTCATTGAATCTTCCTGGGATGTCATCACAGAAGCTAGAACTAAAAGAAAATGTGCCAGTTATGCTATTGAGAAATCTGGATTTTTTTTTAAGCATTTCACCCCAAGCAAGGCGGGAGCCACTAGGACGCAAGGGGTTACAGAAAATATAGAGCAAGATCAGGTAGGAGTGATAGAAGAAAAGATGAGGGTAGTGGATAGATCAAGGCAACTAGAGATATCGATTGACATTACACTTGAATAGCTGGAGATTATAGTTCTCAGGGAAACAGGAATAGGGAAGGGAGTTCCACAGGCGAGAGGTGCGAGACATAAAGCTATTGGAGTAGAAGAGACGGCTACATTTAGGAGTTTCGACAGTGAAGGAGTGAGAGCGGAATGCCAGCCTCGTATGGCGCTTGAACTCATGACGTCTGGGAACCAGCGAATGCAGCTCCTCGGAGCAATTTCCATGGAAGTATTTGTAGAACAGACAGAGGGAGGCGACGGCGCATCTGTGAGAAAGTGACTGTAGACAAGACGACAGAGCAGGGCCAACTACATTGCATATCCACCTCTGGAGCCTATCAAGAACCTCGAGGCAAACAGAAGGGGCACCAGACCATATATGGCAGCAATACTCCATGCAAGGGCGAATTGTTGATTTGTAGATCTGGAGGACCGACTCCGGGGAGAAAAACTTCCTGGCGCGGCTCAGGGAGCCAACTTTCCTTGCGGTGGACGAAGCAATTGACTCAATGTATTTATTCCATCTCATGTCAGCAGTCAACGTGAGACCGAGAAGCCGCAGAGAGTTGCTCTCAAGAAGTTGAACGTCAGACATTCTAATGGAGGGAAGGGAAGGATCTCTGTGGGGATTAATAAGGAGCAGTTCTGTCTTAGAAGCGTTCAAGTTGACCAGCCAATTCTTGCCCCGGTTCGCAATCGATTGGAGGTCCTTTTCGAGACGCACGGCCAGGTGAGTTTTGTCAGTGAGACTAGATTTGTTTTTGAGGCAGGAATAAATTGTGGTGTCAGACAGGAACCATCGAAGAGGACTTTTTCCAGCAGTCAGGAAAACAAGATTCCTTGAGGCAGTGGTTGTATAGTTTAGAAAGGGCGGGCGCCAGTTCAGGCGCGCATTTCTTCAAGACAATGGCTGGTATCCCGTCTCCACCACTAGCCTTGTTGGGGTCTAAATTGGAGATAACGCCCAGTACCAAAGATGGGGGTTATGTTTAGCCCACTCAATATGGCCTCAGTTCTAAGAGGGAAGTCTGGTATGGGTACACCTGAAGAGTCGAGCGTAGAATTGAATGAAAATTTCCGAGCAAAGCATTCAGCCTTGTCGATAGAGGAGGTCAGGTCTTCGAACTGGTTGAATAAAGGAGGTATAGAGGGTTTGCAATTATTCAATACGCTCTTGCAGAGACGCCAATAATCTTTGGAGACAAATTTGCGAGATGCAATACGTTCCTTCATCCGAGCTGCAAATAGTGACTTAGCATCGTTGAGGATCCTCTAAAGCTTTGTAATGGAACAAAGTTAATTGTCAAGAAGATGCTACCTGATCTCTTGGAAGCAGAGATCCTTACTGGTCCAGTAAAGGAGGAAAGAGTTTTAATTACAATAAGCCCCTTAATTCCTCCAGATCTTCCTTTTGAGTTCAAAAGACTTCAGTTTCCAGTGAGCGATGTAATGTCAATCAATAAGTCCCAAGGACAATCATTGAAAGTAATTAGACTTTATCTGATGGAAACCTGCTTTTCTCACGGCCTGTCCTATGATTGTCGTTCTAGAGTTGTGAATGGAAACAAGCTGTATGTACTGACCCCGAATGGGAAAACAAAAATGTTGTTTATCATACAGCTTTTCAATAAATTCAAAATAGACAAATTATATCATTGTCTTGATGAAAACTGTTGTTTGAAAAATATTGTTCAAGTTTAATAAAATTTAATGTACTCAATGCATGAAGTGTCATTCTTTTCCGAAGGCCCAATCAAGATCCCTCAGCAGGAGCTAGCTTAAAAAGCTTTTAAACTAGTACACACACACACAAACACACACACACACACACACACATACACACATATATATATATATATATATATAAGAGGTTCAATAGGAGTTATCTGAACTTTGCAATGTTCTTTTCTCACGCTTATTGCATGATGTCAATTCATTCAGTGAATGTGGAGAAAGTTTTTGAAAAAGGCCTATCAAATTATTTCTCTCTCTTTATCTCTCTCTTTCTCTCTCTTTCTCTCTCTCTCTCTCTCTTTGTATTTATACCCTTGCATCGCACAACATTGTCAGTAAACTGGACAGCCATAAGAAGATAGGTATTCTTCAACATTCTTGTTAGCTCCGATATAAATATTATCCGCTTATTTCATGTGTATCCCATTTGTATAAACATGTGTAATTGTTGATTGATTATTTCGTTTTTTACGGGTTATCTACTCTTTACAGGTTATTTAAAAATAATTTTAGATTATAAGAAAATAGTTTTGGATTATAAGAATTTTTTGAGATAATAATGATTTAGTGATACATGTCTTACTAATTAATCCATAGCTGGGGGAGAAAACGCGAATTCACACCTTTCGTAAGGGTATTTGCGCGTAAGTGAATATAACGAACCCAACTGGAATTGGAACTCGGCTCCACGATTAACAGGTCCGAGGCATTATTCATTACACCACTCGCACATGCAACCATGTAGCATCTAGTATTCCAAAGCGGTCACCCATCTAAGTACTGGCTAGGCTCGACGTTGCTTAACTTCGGTGATTGTACAGGAACCAGATCTTCAACATGAAACATATGTAAGAGTTGTCTGTTTTTGTTTTTGTTTTTTTTGTCTATTAATCTGACCAAATCGAGAATTCTTTCTTTTTGTTTTTTTTAGTGAAGTTATTTTAGAATGTTCTTCTTCTATGTGCCACGTCCCTTCAGGACATGGTTCTCCACAACATCCTGCTCCTTGTAGCTCTTAGCATTTATTCCTGCTTTGATAACGCTCCCGCCCCCGTTCCACCATCCACACAAGCTCGACAGGTAAGTGACTCGCTGTCCTCCCCTATCTTTCTTACCCTCAATATGCCTCGTGAGGGTTAAGTTTGCCAAGCCCTCTTTCCTCATTATGCGTCCAAGGAATTTCAGCTTTTTCTTATTCTGAGTAAAAATATCCTTTCTGTTGCTATTTTCTTTATGACTCCCTTGTTGCTTAGTCACTCCATCCATGGAATTCTCACTATCCTTCTGTAGAACAACATTTCTGCTTCCTCTACGTTTCTCTTCGTCTGTAGGGAGATTGTTCAGCATCTCCTGCCATATAAGATGATGGAGTGTTATCCTGTTATAATTCAGCTTATCCCTTAGTTCGCATGACCGTTACGTCCTACCAATACCTCATAAATAATGGACTATTTCGTTTTGACCGCGTGAAAACACGGAAATGACTTATCAGAGACGCTACTTGGTTTTTGTGAGAAAATGAAAGGAAGAAGATCGAAGTGTTGAACGTCTGTTTCGGTGAAATGGAAAACATGGCCAGTTTCAAATCTTTTCATTTGTACCCCCTTACTTCTTAAAATAACGATCAGAATTCATATTTATGATTGTTATTGCAATATTTTGTTAAAATTGTTAAGGGAAATTCTACGGATATTTTATTGTGGTGGAACTCGCCATGAGCTTCTTATTCAATCATTAACTTAAGAATTAATATTCATTAGAAATTTCAAATAGGAAAACCATGAAATTTTCACGGGTCTTTCTAGCTATATTTACGATCGGAATTTTTTCGGTTAAATCCCGCCAAAATATTCATTCATCCCAAAATAAAAAAGAATTTATTTTACTAAAATTCACATAAAATTCTCCCAGAGCGAGGACCTTCCATTGCACTCTGGTTGGGTTGATCTTTGAAATGTGGGCGACTCGGGTCGCACTATTTCTAAGTGTCGGATCACCCCGATAAACAAGCCAATTTAAATTTCTTTTAAATTATAAAAAAAATCCTTATAAGTACCTCGAATATCATGGTGATTTTTTAAAGGACATTGATACGAATGTGGAGAATGAAACAAATTGTGGTCTTGCTGGAAGCACTGAGACACGTGTAGACACATATATAATCAGTGTGGACAAAGACATCGAGACTGCATAGTGACTATCAGTCTAACGCCGTAAGCGATATTGAGACCATGTTTTGATGATTGCTTCAGTCGTACAATTGCCAGTGACAATCCAGTGTCGATTTCTGTGTCCATAATATCTCTCTCTCTCTCTCTCTCTATATATATATATATATATATATATATATATATATATATTCAAGTATATATTTACATTAGTTACCTCCACAGAAACACGATCCCTTGAAATTTTTAACTTAAATTAAAGATTAAATGTAATATTTCTTGGAAGCAAAATACTCTGCCGTATTTCAAAAATAAATTAAATTAACTGGGAAAAAAAATTTGTTTTGCAATCGCTAAGATCACTAATTTTGTCGACATTTTTAGCCATCTGTCATCACAACGTAAATTCTTTTTAAAATATTGTGGGTCACTGAATTGTAATAAGCTTTTCCATTTATGATTAGTAAATATAGTTTTACTTAATAAAAATATCACCTAACCGGGAATTTAAAAAGATTTAAAACTTTATAAATTATAATAATTAAAATTTAAAAAAAAATGAAAATTCTTGTAAAAAGTTATTAAAGCAATTAAAGGCTTTTCTAATTAAATAATATTTGAGTTTTATTTAATTTTCTTATTTTACGATTTAGAGCTTATTTTCGGTAACTGGGGGTCCAGATCAACAAAAAGAAATTGATTTAAATTTCCAAGGATTTCTGTGTATAACTAATATAAAAATTCGGCTCTACAAAATCTGATTTCTCGAAATTTCTTAAAATTAAATAAGTGTGTATGCAGGGGGGGGGTAACAGATGTAAAAAATATTTTTATCAAGATTTTCTAAAAAAACATTTCTAAAATAATTTCATTCATTTGTGAATAAGCGGTGAAATTTTTTATTAAAATCCAACAATTATTTGTTTTTAGCAAGAATTTCCAAATCAATGTGTCACCGCAAAAAAGACACTTAAAATTTCCTCTACTAATTTTTGTCCCCATCTCAAATGAAAAAAAAAAAAAAGATTTGAAACAAAATTTCGAACACTCTGAAAAGGATAAAAAAAACATTATTTAATAATCAAAAAATTCTTCGGTCTTTTCAGACTCAGTAGACATGAATTTAACTGTTTAAAAAGAGATGTCTACTCAAACATATGTACTCACAAATGACTGGTCAGTCTCTGGTTAATATTTATTTTACACCATGTAATCCTATACCTACCGCCGTATGGTCGGGTTATCGTCGATTAAACTGATTCCCTCCCAAGGGTGTGGTGATAATGATGATGGTGGTGGTGGTGATGATGATGATGATTTTAGTGGCGATACTGATGGTGGTGATGATGATTGTGGTGGTGATGATGGTGGTGGTGTTGGTGATGGTGATGGTGATGGTGATGATGATGATGATGATGGTGGTGGTGATGATGATGCGTTCAGAAATGCGTTCTCACTGACGTAGTTTTTTGAATGTTCCTTTCGCTGTTAAACATTTAATAAAAATATTTTTGGGGAAGGGGTACTTCGAAGTGATGTCATGATTAACAAAATTGTTTCTCTCGTTCAATTACGATTGAGTAGTGAGTTCGACCCTCATTGGATTCTCTACACATTCGGCCTTGTGCCACATCAAAGCTACGCTTAGAAAATCACCATAATCTGCTATGTTTTAGTCTTTTCGCTGAGAACTTGACATGGTATATACTTTTAATTTTGCGTCTGACCCCCTATTCTTTGTCTCTCTCTCTCTCTCTCTCTTTCTCTCTCTTTTTCTCTCTCTTTCTCTCTTTCTCTCTGTATATATATATATATATATATGTGTGTGTGCGTGTGTGTGTGTGTGTGTGTGTTCGAACAATGTAAATAGTATATATATATATATATATATATATATATATATATATATATATATATATATCATTACACCGAAAACATGTAAAATTACTACACAGTTGCAGTCGTGTTTCAATGCATATCGATGCGTCTCATCAGGCGATTGTAAATTACTTGTGCCTCATCGTCGGCTCGGCCAAAAATTCCCCGTAGAACGATGTCGGGTAGGTGTTTCCGGAGACAAGACTCTGCTCTTTGACACAGCCTCTCTACTCGGAGGCAAAGAGTTTGAGTAGCACAGCTGGAAAAGATTCCAGCAAAAGTATTTACTAACCTCGCCACGCGATCAGATGTGACACAGGGCCGAATTTAATGTGGGGTAATCCGAGCCCGTGGGATCGGCCAAAAATTCCCCGTAGACCTCGTATAAAACTTGGTCGTGTAGCTGATTCCTGAGACGAAACTCTGCCCTTCGACATAGCTTCGTCTGCTGATCCTGTCTGCCCACAGAGTTCGACCAGCACAGCTGGAACAGATTCCAGCTACTCAATATTTAATAGCCCCCGCCCTCAGGAGGGTAGATGTGGCACAAGGCCGAGTCTAGTCGTAGTCTAGGCCAAAAATTCTTCGTAGAACCCGCATAAACGGGTTCGGGTCTGTCTACATTCGGCATAGCCTTGTTCGGGTTCCTCTCTGCTCGAAGGCTGAGAGTTTGACAGCACAGGTAGAACAGATTCCTGGTAGTGTATTTACCAACTTCCCCACATGATTAGATGTGGCGCAAGGCCGAATTTAATTTGGGGTATCCGAGCCCCTAGACCCCGTATAAAACCTGGTCGGATAGCTTTTTCCCAAGACAAGACTCTGCTCTTCGACCAGCAAGATTATGTTGCTCTAAAAGATAAAATGATGTTGCTCTAAAAGATAAAATCTCTTTATTATTAAAGAAAACATTTGTTATATACAAACTGTACTTTTTCTAAAAGTAACTGATTTGTATTTGAAAGAACTGTTAACCTGCATTGATAATTTGAGGCGCAAAAGAGAAATTTTGTACAAGTTCTATTCGTAATTTGTAAAATATGCATATTGTGAAAAATGTTTATGTCATTGTAACAAATGTTTGTTTCCTTTCAAATTTGACACCAGAGTAAATTTTGAGTTTTTTTTTTCACTTTTGCCATTAAAAATATTCGCGATAAGAGATTTGACTTCTTTCTTCTCATTCTTGCCCATAATTTTTAATCCACTCCCTAATTTTAAAGCGCTTTTCTGAGATAAAATATTAGAATGTTTGGATGACTTCAAGTTTTCTCAGCGTTTCACGCCCGGAAAATCAAAATGTTGATAATTGAGGAAATACTTTAGTCACAGGTTAACGTAATTTGCTTTACTCAACCTGTCGATATCTGTCTATCAGTTTAATCTTTTTTTATATCACTGTTTAAAGTGACCTACCTTGCGCAAGTTGCAATTAATACTTCTGTTTCTAACTCGAAGTGGCGTTGCAACAATGTTTTGTGCACATATAAGCGACGTCTCCTCGACATTGAGATAAACACTCACAGGTTTATGAAAGCAATTGATATTGTGAGAATTTAGAAGGATAAGATTTTGCTTCTAATTCAACAGCAAAAGAATAGTCGTAATTTTTTATCATCAAAGATCATCACGTGGTCTATTGCAGTAGACTTTACACGAGGAGACGATTAATGAAATGGAATGAATTTCAGCAAGGTGATATTTTTATATTATTTGTTTTTATATAAGTGAGTAAAACAGAGAAAATACACTAGTATATAAACAAAAGTAAGAAGACATCAACAGTTAGGAATTATGTGGGTGATACACGTGTGTGTGCGTGCGTGTCCATAGGTGGGTGTGTATGTGTGTGTGTGCGTGTGTGTAAAGTTCATTCACTAGGGGAAAATATGTCTCCATGCCTGGGAGCAAGTTCCCGGTGGTGTTGTCATTGCAGCTTACTGGGAAGAAGAAAAAATTTGCAGAGAGAACGACGGGAAGTGTACCGTTTTTATAGCTGTTTGACAGAGACCTCTAAGGGGTTCTTGGCAAAACTGGCGAAGCTATGTGGAGATAAGCCACACGCGAACCTCTACGCTATAATGACTTTCGTATAATGCCCTTCGGTTTAGAGAGCTTCAGTTTCATTAGGAATGAATCTAGAAGTATGACTGAAGTGTCATTGGGAAAGGCATGTTTCTATTAGGTTGGTGCAAAAATAATGACGTAATAATGTCGTTTTTTGACGTATTTTTTAACGCCAAAAAACGACATTATTACGTCATTATTTTTGCACCAACCTGATACATCTCCCTGATCGTTGTTTCCACAATGTTTCATCCTTGATATGTCACAACAGTTGATAGTGGCTGGGTGAAGACTAACGAATTATTTTCCTATCTTAACGCCTATGTAATTTTAGTATTAAGTTTATGAGACACCTGGGAGGCCAGCCATTATTCCTAAATCCATCACGAGAAATTAGACCAAATAAAAAAAAAGAAATTTAACAAATTTACCCATAAAAAAACAAAACAAAAGAAATCAAAAACGGTGTCATAAGGATGTTTTTTTTTCTCTTGTTACTGCTATTAAATAAATGGGTAATAAAATAAACACATTCCATTTCTCATATTACTATAAATTAAAAACCTAAAGCTTAATTAGTCGAATAAAGTTTCTTCTTAGTGTTGTTGTTATATTACAAAGAGAATGCACAAATCCAGTTTGGATTTTATTGAAATTCTAAAAATAACTTTTAAAAGTAAAAAAAATGCCGGTGGTGTGTTAAGCCGTGCTTCTCACACACCGTTCTTTTTTTTTAACTTTTTTTTTTGTTGTTGTTAAACTTTGCCAAAATGTTTATTTAATTTCACAATTTATAATTTCCTCGCTTTCAGGATTTTCTTTCATTTAAATGGGTGCATAAAAATATTCAGTGAAAAGAAAAGAATAATATTTTTTAGGCACTGGTATTCAGAGAACTTAAAACGATTACTTAGTTACTTATTTCAGTGTATCATTTGACTTACAATTATTCCTTCGTGACACAAACAACAGTCAGTGTTTTATTTAAACAAATTAACCGCAAATAATCAACCGCGTCTTCTTGTAGCCATCAGTCACTTAAATTATTGCCAAAGGTGTTTTTACATTTATATAGGGAACGAAGTAATCATTCTAAGTAACGCGGAAAATCGAAATAAGGGCTGCGTAATTTTTTTTTTTTTTTTTAAATTATCATTTTCATCTTTATCGACTATCAACGGTCGGCATATTTTATTCTTGACGCCAATCGATATTTTTCTCTGATGTAGATATAACATTTTTTCCCGAAAATATCTCCATTAAAATGCGAGGGATTTTCTTTCACCTCGAAGATCAAGTGATAAAAGAAAAAAAAAACCCTTGTATTAATTGTTCGCGCTGATGAATAATATGAATTGGAGACACGTTCAACAAATTTAATAATGTTACCCAATAAAGGAGAGAATTAGATTCTTCTGCGCACAAATGTAGGCATGCGCAAACATGAACCTGATGGTACAGGCAGAGACAAAGACGGGCACGAAAGAAAATCACCAAAATTGAAGAATTTCGCGGGTGAATTCCACCAAAAACCGCATTCTAGACATTCCAGGTATTGAGGATTCGCGACAGAATCACTTGAATACGCATGCGTACACATACGAACAGGAAGTCCGAGAAGGAAATAAAAATAAAGACAGACAAGGGAAAGACAAACACGAAATCGAAAGAGAGGAAATTTAAAAAAAAAAAAAAAAAAGGAAAAGGAAAATAGGAAGACAAAAAAAAAGGAAGAAAGAGAACAAATAAGAAATATTTTATCGCTCATTAAGTATCATGACCCTTAACTATATAAGCGGTTTTAATGCTCTCACGGCATTTTTTTTTTAATATTTTAAACTATTCTTGGGAAATATAGTGGAGTGACTTTCTGTTGCCTTCACGGATTTTTAAATTTAAAAGGCATGTCGATGACTTACTAAGTGTGGCAATCCGAGCACTCCCCACCATGACACGGACACGGAACACAGACTTCTTTACGGACCTTCTGCTTGCAACCCCATAATAGGGTGGACAACAAACCCTCGACTGCCTTCCTACGGTCCTTGCAAAGAGGAAGTACAGCCAACCGGTAAAGGATGAGAGGAAAGATGTAAGTCGCACACGCCTCAGCCGTATCCTTCAAGAACGACCTCCTTCGAGGCCAAGTTCGGACCGACGCTCCGACTTGTGCCTGTACTTCTGACCAATTCTCCTCTAGCTGGAGTCCGGGCCCAAATCACATTCCAAGAATGTGGACGAGTCCATCAGTCCAAGCAAAGGGCCCTGGAAGAGCGACCCCACTTACATGCACTTAAACACAAGTGGGAAGACTTGTTGCAGTTAATCTTAGCTCCCGTTGTACTGTTAAAGCGCCTTCTGTACTGCCTCAATGTCGCTGCAACGCGACACAAAAATGGAAACGTTATCGACGTACGCGGAAACCCTGGTTCGAGCCCTACCAAGGACAGCGATTCCATGTATGGACGGACTACTCACCCCGTTCATCAGCCGGCAAAGGTTCCAACGCTGAAGTGTAAAGTAGGGGCGACAGTGGGCAACCCTAACGAACCAATCGAGACAGAGCAAAAGCTCACGATCGCTTTCCGTTCATCTGTACCACAGCACCAGGGGAGCGATACAGAAGTTGGGTTGGAATCCAGCGACCTGTGGGTCTGCAGCTAGGTACTGATTGTCGACCGTATCAAATACTTTGGGTGGATCCAAATTGATAAGCGCGGCTTGTTCGTTGTCTTTGACACCTTTTAGGATCACGAGGATATGATGCAGGTTGCTCTGAATTGTTTGCCCCTCAAAGAGCAAGTCTGCTCGGGTCCCAACAGAATCTCAGCAACTGACTGCAAACTCTCTGTCAAGATCTTGGCCAAAATCTTTAACTCTGTCTTTAGCAGAGTTTTCGGCCTGTAATCGTTTAAGTCCCACGCAACACCGTTGCCCTTTTCTAACAGCGTGATCACACCTCTGGAGATTTGGTCATGGACGGACCCCTGGCGGAACCAGTTGTTGAACACGACAGACAAAATCGGTACAAAGATGTGTGACAGCCTCAAGTACAGTTCATAGGATAAACTATCATAGGGTAAACCACTGCCGACCCTCTTCAATGTCAAGTAGACTTCGCCCTCCGCGATCTCCTCCTCACAAGTCGAGGAAAGTCAGCCAAATAGCTGCGAAACTCATCGTCACAGAGACAGGTACCTTGATTCGCGGCTTTGTTAGACATCTTGTTTAACCTATGCTTAACTACCTTTCTAATAATTTGGCACGCTCAAATCACCGTGCTGATAACAAATATGGCGCCAGTTTGTTTACATTGCGCAGATCAGTACGAAAATTTTAGTAATTGTGCAGGCCAGTGTTGCCAACATTGTGTGAAAATTTTGTGTGAATTGATTGGACGGTTTTTGAAATATTACAAAAAAAGTTATCTCGATAATAATTTGGCACGCAGTGTATATATTTTATAATCATTTGATTTTTATGGCATGGGGCGCGTTTTGTAGGTTCCCCTTGAGAGGATGCGGTATTATGGTGTATGGAGGATTGAATGGTGACGGACGAGTTCTTATGGTGAATGTGGAAATTGTAATGTGTGAATGGGTCGTGAATCAGATTAGCTAGGCATAAGATAGTTAGTGATGACCAGCCTCAACCCCTCCCCTTTTTAGGCCTTGTGTCGCAATTGTATTTTAAATACAATAAATAATAATCGCTAGTACGCCCGATTTACATGGAAAATCGTGTTACGACTCATAGTAGGAACGGAAGTCTATCGTAAGTCGAGTACGTCCTCAATTTTTGCTTCTTCATATCTAATCTATATATTAAGTTGTCCGTTATGATTCACTTGGGAAGCGGAAAGAAAACAACACAATTTTATGGAGCAACACCAACATTTATTCTTCAAAACAAAGTCCATCATTCTTGGCGAATCTTTCCCAGATGCCAGTCCGTTGGATTTGAATAATAATAAAAAAAAACTCTAAACAAGCTTCCTTATCTTCATCAAAAGTGTTGAATCGCTGGGCGCGGAGGACGTATGCCATTGAGCGGAATAGGCCATAGCCACTGGGAACAGCATCGGGACTGAATGGTGGATGTGGAAGAATCTCAACACCGTCCATTTGTTTGAACCTCTCCTTAGTCAACCTGGCAGTGTGTTGTCTCACATTGTCTTGCTGAAACAAATCTGTTTCTCTCAATTCACGATCATCTGTTCCATCCATCGACCATTTCTGTTGATCCGTATTTCCCTCACGGTCTACCCTCGCCTATTCATCGTTGTGATTGTCGATTAATAGCTATCTAAATTCCGTTAATACCCTTTCTCTTTGTTCCTATATGTTGCAGCCTGTTCCAATGCCTATCACTGTGCCTCGCTGTGCTTATCTGATTAACGCATAGGCGAGCACATGTGTTTGCATCCAAACAAATTCTTTCACGCTTATTGTATTGGTACTAATTTGAAAGGATTCAATATAACTTTCAGCAACGCACAAATTAAGGACGTGAACCTCTAATTACAGAATACATAATCGTTCCATTTAGATATTATTTATGAAACATTTTGAAGTTTCTTATTTTCAATTATTTTCATTTTCTGATTATCCGCCATTTTCTTTCGTATCTTTTACTTTTACTCACCAACAGATCGTCTTGATTTTATCTTTTCTTTCTTTACAAATATTTTCTTTCTTTCTTTCTTTCTTTCTTTCTTTCTTTCTTTCTTTCTTTCTTTCTTTCTTTCTTTCTTTCCAAATATCATTTTATTTCTTTCGTTCATCCACATTTTCTTTATCTTTCTTTCTTTTTTCTTTCTTTCCTTCCAAATATTTTATTTCTTTCGCCCAATCATATTTTCTTTCTTTCTTTCTTTCTTTCTTTCTTTCTTTCTTTCTTTCTTTCTTTCCAAATATCATTTTATTTCTTTCATTCGAACGATATTTTGCTTTTTCTTTCTCTCTTTTCTCATTCATTCATTGTTTGTTTGTTTGTTTTTTCTTTCTTTCTTTCTTTCTTTCTTTCTTTCTTTCTTTCTTTCTTTCTTTCCAAATATAATTTTGATTCCTTCAAACCATTTTTTTCATTTTCTTTCTTTCTTTCTTTCTTTCTTTCTTTCTTTCTTTCTTTCTAAATAAATAAATAAATAAATAAATAAATAAATAAATATAATTTCATTTTTTTCATCCCAAACATATTTTTCTTTCTTTCTTTCTTTCTTTCTTTCTTTCTTTCTTTCTTTCTTTCTTTCTTTCTAAATAAATAAATAAATAAATAAATAAATAAATATAATTTCATTTCTTTCGCCCCAAACATATTTTTCTTTCTTTCTTTCTTTCTTTCTTTCTTTCTTTCTTTCTTTCTTTCTTTCTTTTTTCTTTCTTTCTTTCTTTCTTTCCAAATATAATTTTATTTATCCCGTTCCAACCATATTTTATTTGTTTCTTTTTTCGCTTAAATTTTATTATTAATTTTTTTACGAACATTTCTTTCATTGTTATTTTTATCACACTTCTCGCTTCCATATTTAACCTCTGACAACTACGTCAACAAATCTCGATCGGAAACAATTAACATGTTTCCGCTTAGATCTCATCTCTCCGATTTCCAATTCCTTGCCGTTATCCATTACACCACTCGCACATCCAAGCTAACAGTATCCCAAGCGGTGATCCATCTACTGACCACGACGTTCTTTAACTGAAAGAAGAAGCTTTTATTTTTAAAACTTGAAACGACACTGGGCGAACAGTAAAAAGTTTCGTGGAACCAAAAGTTCACACCTTGGTGGATGTGGCTCTGCACTTTACATTGTCTCTTCTCTTTGTGAGGAGCTGTCTTGCCTTCCTGGGAGTAGGAAATTCTCCAAGCCTTCTTTTCTAATTGTGCCCTCAGAATGTTAATTATCTCTTTCTGATGTTATCACAATTTGTACCCTTGTGCAAATTAATTGAAACAATCGTTTTAGTTTCCTTTATTTCACCATACGGTCAGTTTTAGACCCACTGATGTGAGAGGGTGTAATCGATTTCTGTTTTTTCCTCAGATTAGCTCATTTGCAGTGGTGTGCAGTAATATGAATCTATTTTCGGGGTCTCTGATGAAATTAGTTTGACCTTGAAAAATATTGCATCATCTGTGATTGCATCAGATTTTTATCACGCCCAGACATATTGTCTCGACTGTCGATTAGTTGCCCTATTGTCTGGAAGCGTAGGGAAATTGTAACGCTGCACGAACACACTTACTAATGAGCAAATCAAAATACTATAGACTGTTCCGGAAACTCTCCTGATTTAAATCCAATCGAGAATCTGTGGTCAATCTGCAATGAACGACTTCGTGAAATGGACATATGAAGTCCTAACATGTGCACTGGGTCATGTTTTATTGGAAAAATACTTAAAAAAAGTAAATAATAACGGAATTATTCGTTTTGTTTCAATTAATTAGTACAAGGGTGTATTTATTTATTTATTGGTAGCTGATCTCTCCTCTGTCTGAGCTCTAACAGCTCAGTAGGGATAAATTGACTTGTGACATCCAAAACCAAACTAGTGACGTTTCATCATCACCGAGCTGACCCTGGATGTTCGCCTATCCTGATGAACGGTTGTTCTCTCAAGGGGTCCCTAGTCTTGAACTTGGATTGAAACTCAAGTTCACTTCAGATCTCAAGTGGAACTCATCTATCCGATCCATCGCTAAAGAAGCAGGAAAAATGGTCGACTCCTTATACTGTTCCAGAAAGTATCTGATTCCTCCTGTCATGCTCTATCCGCACAAGAGCTAGATCAGATCAAAAATGGAGTACTGCTTCCATATCTGGCCTTGAGCTAGCCATTCCTCACTTTCCTTGGGTGGGAGGGAATTATTTTCCACCCTACAACCACTTCTCCACGGACTAAACATTACAAGCCTTCCGCTAGTCTATCGCTATTTCTATGGCAAATGTTCTGGCGAGCTATAATTATTAGTTTCACCAGTTCAAACCTTCATATTTAAGACTCGCCATACGACGTACATTGCCATTCCGTCTGTATTTCATTAGTAAGGAGGAAGTACCATTCCGACAGCTTCTCAAGAACGGTTTGTGGAATAGACTTCCCGATAGCTAAAATATTAATCTTTTCAAGTCTACAGTTAACCGTTATATTTCCTACATATCCCCATAATGTGCGCTACCTTTAGTGACTCTTGGGTCTTGTATTAAATGAACAATTAGTGAAAAGAAAGTTCCTGTACTACTTCGATCTTCTTACCTCTGATTGATAAATATCTCATAAACCGCTACCTGTGTACAACGTCAACTCATGAAGTTAAATAATTTTGATTAAAACCGCAACAAAGGACTATTTTATGCGAAATAAGCGTACTTACATCCAAGAGTCGATGAAACTGTTTAGTTTTAAACAAATATGGCCGCTCAGCGTCACGTTCCCATTTTGAAGCGGAGGAAGGCAAATATTTAAATTTGCTCAGCTCTCAGCCACATCGACTAACTCCGCCTCACTTTCCCGATTTCCGCCGACAACGAAAAAAGAAGGGCGGTGATTGGAAAAGGAATTTTCATTTTTAGATTTTGATTAAAGGTTCCCCCCCCCACGCCGCCTTCTCGTAATTTCACGTAAGTTTCATTTGATTGTTTGTTCTATTTAACGAAATTGATTTTTTTTTCCAAAATGTTGTTCAGCGTTTCTCCTTTAGGAAGCATCAAGCTATAATCAACTTGAAGGACTTAGCGAATGGATAATTGCCTTTGTTTTTGTATGTATTGATTATTTCTTAAATTAGGTTTGTTTATTTATTTATATACATAATTTCTTTTTTAATTTCACATTGTGTTTGAGATTTTTTCTTGTTGTTGATGGTAATGTTAAAATAAAATCTTAGAATTCGATTGGTGTTTAATATATTCAAAAAAATAAATAAATCAACCGGAGTAATTTTCATTAGAAGCAGACGAGAAGGGAATATTTGTGGGGTTTGTGGCGAGAGAGAGAAAGAGGCAATGGAAAATAGTTTGAGATGAGAAAGACGGAAATGAATAAATAATTCTTAGAAAAAAAAAAGGAAAGAAAAAGAGAAACAGCTTAAGTAAGAAAAAAAGTGTTAAAGAAAGAAAAGACGAAATATGTTAGATTACAAGAAAGGAAAAGATAGAAGAAAGTAAGGAATGAAGGAAAAAAGAAAAAAAAATTAGAGTAAAAACAGAAATACAGAATGAATCTTAGAGTAAAAGAAAGGAAGAAAGAAAGAGAGAAAAGATCTTAAATTAAAAGAAAGAAAGAAAAATAGGAAAGATAGAAGAACGGAAGGATCTTAAATTAAAAGAAAGAAAAAAGAAACTTAGATTAAAGAAAGAAAGAAAGAAAGAAAGAAAGAAAGAAAAAAGAAAGAAAAGCAGAATGTTGGCAACAAAGAGTTGAAGACAAGGGAAAATAGATGAACAAACAAAAATAAAAATGAGGGAAAAGAAAAAAGAAAAAAGAAAGAAAGAATGAAAGAAAGAATCGTAAATTAAAAATGAAAGAAAAAATAAGAAAGAAAAACAAAGGCAGAATCTTGGATTAAAGAAAGGTTCTTAAATTTAAAAAGAAAGAAAAAAAAGAAAAAAGGATCTTAAAATAAAGAAAGAAAAACGGAATGTAGGAGTTGAGAATAAGAAAAAATGTTGATGAACGAACAAAAAAGAAGTAAAAAGAAAAGGAAGAAAAGACGCGTTAAGAGAAAATATAGTGTGAAAAGAAAAGCAGTAAGAATCGCAAAAAAGAAAATTAAAAAAAAGATTACAAGAATCGATGTAGAAAATTGGGAATAGCGCAAAGAGAACGAATCCCGGCCAAAATAAATGAACAATTAAAAAAAAAATCATGCAAACAGAAGATAAATAAATAAAAAAAAAAAAAATGAGAAAGAAAGACAGAAGTTAAAAAAAGGAAATGACAACAAAAGAATATATTGAAGAGTCAAAAAAAAAAAAAAAAGAAAAGAAAAAAAAGGCCCTGCGTGACATCTTGATTTATCAACGATATTTTAAGCATTCAAAATCGCATTTTATATTTTAAATTAAATTACTGCCAAATTCGACGATTTTCAAAATCACCATTTGTGAAGTGTTTTTGAAGTTAAATTTAAAACATTCATTACAGGATTTTTAAAATCCTTTTGATTGAAAATATTCCGCCTGCTGATTTCGATTGTCGAATTAATAACCAAAGGGAAGATAACTCATGGTTTCATGAAATAATTAAATATTTCTTCATGTTTACTCAGCTAAAGACTGGCGGACACAAAGACAAAAGAGTGGAAATGGGATGAAAAAGATTTTGTTATGTCAATCTTATCTTCCAGCTTCAAAAGGCCTTCTTTTTATGTGTCGAGTTCTTTCAGGTCGTGGGCGATCATGGATCTCCATCACTTCCTATGCTTCTCTAGCTCTTTTTATTCTTCTTCACAGTCTCTGTTCTGTCATCCATTTACAAAAACTCATGTTACACTCTGTTTTTCTTTATTCCTCTTTCCTTCAATATGTTTTGTGAGTGCCAATTTTTCCAAGCCTCTTTCTTCATTATGTGTCTTAGAAATATTATCTTTTTACATATCTGCGAGGAAATTAAACACCATATCGAAATAGAATTTTGTTTATTTCTAAGTTACAATTTAAAATGCATCAGCTAAGAAAAAAATTTTAAAAAAATTTAATGTAAAATATCAATTTGAATTAGTCGATAGTCCTTCAGCTCATTTGAAAAGGATCTTCAGTTTCTTCTTGTAATAGTCAGTGTTGATGTGCTAACAACAACATTAGATAAAGAGTTTCACTTGTCTATCACCCTCAAGGCAAAGAAGTTGGATCTTGTAACCATTTCAGTGTATTCTTTTATCAATTGTTCGAATAACCAAGCATCGTCCCGTTTGAGATGGCGAAGAACTTGTCCACTTTCATTTTAGAAAGGCCATTCAATGTTTTGTATAATGTACTCAGATCGGAGAACTGCTGTCTTCACTGAAGGGAGTGTAACTTGACTTTCAATAATGAGTTATACTCACAATCATGACTTTTAAGAAAGGAGTTGCACTCATCCTCTTGGCTTTAAGTAATAATTACACCCACGCTGGTGACTTTTAAATAAGGAGGTGAACATACCGTCTTGTATTTATGTAAGCGGCTGTACTTACCATTTTGAGTTTTAAGAAAGAAGTTACACCCAATATCTTGACTTTTATGTAAGGAGTTGCACGGACTTTCATGACTTTTAAGTAAGGCGTTGCAGTCACCTTCTTGACTTTAAGTAAGGAGTTGCATTCACCCTCTTCACTTTAAGTAAGGTGTTGTACTCATCCTCTTGACTTTAAACAAGGTGTTGCAGTCACCCTCTTGACTGCTGCAAATAAACTCATGATTTTTAAATAAGAGTTTGCATCTACCCTATTGACTTTAAGTGAAGTGTTGCTCCCACTTTCATGACTTTTAAGTAAGAAGTTGCACCCACTCTCTGGCTTTAAATAGGGAATTGCACCCACGCTTATACCTTCTTAGTAATGAGTTGCATTCACCATAATGAGTTTTAAGTAAGAGTTTGCATCCACTTTTTGACTTTAAGTGATGTGGTGCACCCACCATCATGGCCTTTAAATAAGGCATTACACCAACCCAGATTGACTTTTAAATACGCCATTTGCACCCATTCTCTGGTCTTTAAATAAGGCATTACACCCACTTTCTTGACTTTTAAGTGAGGGGTTCCGCTCTTTCTCTGGTCTTTAAATATGGTTTTGCACCCCCACCCCGCTTCTTGACTTCTCTTCCAGGATCTAACGGCAATATTGGGTCTAGGATTGCCGCTGCAAGATCACTTACAGTGAATGGTTACACCAAACTTCGATACAAAGAAATGCTCTTCTTTTGCCTCGAATTCTTCTTCTTTTTGTGCCATGTCCCCTCAGGACGCAGACGATCATGGCTCTCCACAATTTCCCTACCTCTTTTTTAGCTCTTAATAAATTTTCTCTCTTCGTTATGTCTCCGAAACCCTGTTCCTGCATCCATTTATTTAAACCCATCAAGACTGTTTTCACCTGTTCATTTTGCCCTCAATCTGTCCTGTGAGTATCAAATTTTCCAAGCCCTCCTTCCTCATTATGTGCATCAGAAATTTCAACTGTTTCTTCCTGCTTACTTAGAGTTGTTTTTTTTTAGACTGGTTATCACATGGAAATGGATTTTACTAAACAGAAAGCATTAAATAAATAAAAAAAGTAAACACATAATAAAATAATATGGCCATAAAATAAAGAAACAAATAAGAGAATTCAATAACTGAAAGGAAAAGCAAAATATTAAGAGAATAAAATGAAAGTATAAATAAAATGGGGAGAATGACAGAATGCGATAAGCGAAAGAATAAGAGAATACGATAAGCGAAAGAATAAGAGAATACGATAAGCGAAAGAATAAGAGAATACTATAAGCGAAAGAATAAGAGAATACGATAGCAAAATTAAGAAGGTAAGGAATAACAATAAAATCACAGAATTTGGTTAGATGAATACCAAAATACGATAATGTAATGAGAAAAGGAGAGAATAGTAGAATAGGAAACGAATTATTATGAGAATAAAAAGTCAGAATAAAGAAGCTAAGGAGAATAACAGAATACGATGAGAAAATACGGAAAGGAAAGAATAACAGAATAAAATCGCCGATTGAAGCCGACAAAGAAGGAAGAGGAGATGAATTTTAGGAATGTGTTGAATTTAATGAAGAAAGGCGACCAATAAACAATTAAAAGGAAAATACACAGAGCTGTTTGACGTTAGCGAAACTTGGGAAATGTCCTAATTAAAACCGAATCATTAAATTGGATTAGATTCTCGGGTCGGAAAAGGAGATCAAAGTGTTGTAGGTGGCGGGTGGGTTATTACTGGTTTATCGATGGGCTTTCCGGAAATAGCGAATAATTTGTTGGATGATCAATCGATAAATTTACTAGAAAACGGGGTGAGAAGTAGATAGATAGATAGATAGATAGATATGATTCAGATGAGATAGATTTGAACAGACATAGATAGATAGATATATGTGATTCAGATGAGAGATAGATAGATAGATAGATAGATAGATAGGATACCCAATGAAGATAGAACTTGTTGTCTATGGATCGGTTGTAAGTAAGTTACTTGCATATTTACGAAACTTTGTCTGCCACTAGGCCACATCTTGAGGACACCTTTTGAAGTTCTAACTCAGTATAGTAAGGGCGAATAATGCTCCTTTGTTTACTATTGAATCATGGCGAGGTTTCCTTGATTGATATCTGATATTTATTTTTAAGTTTTGCTGTCGAATGAAATGTCTTCGTCTCTTCCCTGTAGTTTTGGCGCTGGTGTTTCTTTTTCCTTTTTTGAGTTGTTAACTATGATTGCTTCCTTAAATGTACATTTGTAAATAAAGCCTTGTAACCCAGATATCGTTGATATTTACTTAACATAGATGCCTTTAGCTTAAGTACAAATCGCGTTGAATTACACCGATACTCGTTTGATCAGCGAAGTTAAACAGCGTCAACTGAAAACCGAGCTCATTGGAGAGAACTAGCTCATGTTAGTGCGCAATCTGCCGCAGGCGAAGCTAGAGGAAAGATGATGAGACAAAAAAAAAGTTTCACCAAAAAGGTTCGCAAACATGCAGCACTCAATGAAGATTTATGTGTCAACAATCACTTGCGAGACTACATTGCTAAGCACTGATTTAAGCCATTTTGTTTAATTCAAGAAAAGTAGAAAGCGTCAGGACATCCCTTGAACTAACTATATATATATATAGGCCCTACGGTGGGAAAATCTGCCGAGTCAGTTAGGAATCGAAAGAGAGACATGATCTCCGAGCGTGTATCACGTATGGCAATAAGTTGACTGTCTACTATTCTCTTCTTTTCTCATTACGTTATCGTATTCTGGTATTCATCTTACCATATTCTGTGATTTTATTGTTATTCCTTACTGGAGACAATACCAGGATTTATTACCGATGGGTACAATCTTCACAATATGAGATGCGTGAATAGCATTGTGTTGATGGCCGAATCGAAAAAGAATCTCTTAGACAGGCTGCTAGAAAAAAGCGAGAAAAAAAGGACTGTCGACTGTAAGAAGACAGGATGTATTGCAATCAGCAAGAGAAAAAAACACAAGGTCGAGATTTAAAGTGCGTTCAACGGCAATACCGTGGAAAAATTGCCCATCCCCCGTAGGCTCTTCCCCTTTTGGGAAAGCTCAGGCCCCGGTCAATAAACCCAGTCCTCTTCCGAAGGAGATATACTCCCTGGAGCTTGGGCTTAAAATTATTTGAACCTCCCAGAGCCAAAAGCCTGAGAATCGGTAGAGGCCGCGATAAAAGCTCCATTTTTTTTAGATGGACATTGTCAAACGACGGAAGCCAAGTAAGGCAATCGCCAAAAATCCAGTTACCATAATCGTCGTCTGAATTAGTTTTAAATTATTATAAAGAGAAATGTCTGTAAGACGAGAATTTGACTAGAAAGAAAGAAAGAAAGAAAGAAAGAAAGAAAGAAAGAAAGAAAGAAAGAAAGAAAGAAAAAGCACAAAACACATTCTGGCACCGGTTGGGATTAATGTAATTATTTCGGCCACGAAGAATTCCCCAAATATTTGTTGACTCTCAAAACGAATAGAAACCGTGATCGCGTTGCTGTGGCCACAAAATATCTCTCTACATTTGCGGCGATTTTTGTAAGAAAATAAAAAGTTTATTATCAACCCCGCTTAATAGACCAACTGCTTCGAATCAATAACTGAACAGAGGCCGTTTTTGATATTTTATTTTGCCAAATGAGCGAGCCTACGCACTTCGGTAATTTTCAGGTCGGTCGGTACAGAAAGGTTGAAGGCCTGTAAACGAGAACAACAATAACAACCAATGCGGTAAATTTTATGTTATCATCAAAAAGCTTTCTATATTGATTACGTTGATACAATACCACCAGCACCATCATATTTGGTTGATATTATTATTATTATTATTATTGTTGTTGTTGTTGGTGGTGGTATTTATGGCCGGCGGCGAAGAAACTTGAAATGATTACGCATGCGTATTTGCCTCTCTTCGTTGTTTCTGTACGAATGCGTATGAGTGAAAATAAAAGGAAACAAATAATAAAAAAAAAATTAATGCTCAACGGAAGAGTAATGGACCTTAATGCAAAACATGCATTAAAATTTCAGCAGTTAAATTATCCGTGCATTTATCCAGATAACGAAACCCGACACAAATATATCATTTTTTAGCCCATTTAAGTCAAGGGTCAATCGTTATCTATCCTTCATATCCTCCTAATCTTCACTTCTTACCCCTTACACTTACATTTATATTTCACAACTCATTTGTCATTAGCATTTTAACAGTAACTCTCTACTTTGAGTGGCTCTGGGGCCTTGTATTGGGTGAATTTTAATATTAAAAAAATAAGAAAACCAACTCAAAACAATTAAAATTCACCAATTATCATGATTTCGGTGTTTCATTCCGGAATAGTGGTTCGTAAAATCGTGTTGCAAATCATTACGGCCGAATAATGAGGTTCGATCATCGTCGGTTGCCATGTTTTTCAGTCAACCTCCGCAATGCATATTAAATAGATTTATGGAAAAATGAAAGAAAATCAATAAATAAAATACTAAACATAAATGATAAAAGAAAAAAGAATACATTTTTCCGTAATGCTAAACGTGATGGAACCGGAAATGTGATTACTCCATTTAGCTTCGTCAAACGTAGTTGGTTGGCGCTGTTAATGTCTATAAAATAACAAACAAAATCCTTTTTGCCCCAAGATGTAGATTTACGTGGTAATTACGTGGAGATGTTAGATTCTTCTGCCATTAACAACTGAAATCTCTTTTCGTTTTCCGACGCATGGCGCTTGCACGTTTTCTAAAACCTTCGCCCATGAAATAAGTCAAGCTTTCTCTTTGGTTGTTCTAATATAGCGCAAGGCTGACTTGAGCGCGACCATTCTAACGATGCTTATACTTACCCTAATTTCTGTACAACAAAAAAGAAAATGGACATCCAATAATTGTTTAAACCTCTCAGTATTAAAATCGATATAAATCTTCCTTCGATTGTTCCAACTTTGCGCAAGGCTGATTTGAGCTCGACCATGAATACGATGCTTATATTTACTTACCCTAACTTCTGAACCAAGGAAAAGAAAATGGACGTATCGAAGAGACACTGACAGCTTTGTTTCACTAGTCACAATAAAAAAAAGAAAATAAACTCAAGTTTTTTGCATGCGTCTTAATTTTTCATATACGGGCATGCGCCACCATAAAATATACACAAACCCTAAAACATTTCAACTTTCATAGCTTTTTGTTTCGTGGCCAATGTGTTGTATTGTCATTGTAGCAGTATACACTGATGCTCTGGGAGTGGAATTAGGAATGGCATCTTGGCGGGGTCGTGATACTCTCATCTATCTCCGATTAGTCTCAATCCAAATATTTTAGTTTGTGTTGAGTGTAGGCTGGGATCTCTGTTTCATGTCTTTTCCTAATCAAGCTGGAAGCAGGGATGAGTTCAGGCTCCATGAAAGAGAAGCCCTTTTGCCAGCAAGCCAGCCCCACAATCAATTCTGAGCCGTTATCCATTAGACTAATCGCATATCCAAGCTTACAGCACCTGGCACTTCCAAGTAGTCACCTATCTACAGTGATTGTACGAGAACCGTTGTTTCAACGTGATATGGCCGTTTTAAGGTTTTGCAGCAGCATCTGATTTCTCAGAAAATATGAAGACGAATCATACATCAATGAATGACAATAAGGAATCTATGGAATCAAATATTGAAATTCAAAACGATGAGCCTTCCATTATCCCAATTCTTAGAGGGAACTTCAGAAATTTTGAAATAATGTCCACAAAGTGAAAGACTGACAATGCATACATTCGCCATTGCAATATCTGGAAAAAAACGTAGAACTGAATAGCATTGATAATGACACAGAATCGTACACACACACACACACACAGACATATATATATATATTAATACAAGTAAAACTTTACTTTCAGCACGTTAACTCCAGAGTTTCGTAGACGGACCCTCCGGTTGTCACTCCGTCCAATCGTCAGAGAGTATCAGCAATTGACTGCTTATACTTCTTGTTTTTTCTTTTTATATGCATTTTTATATATAAACAGAGAGAATTAATACAAATATGAAATTTGTCACTTAGCATATATATATATATATATATATATATATATATATATATATATATATATATATATATATATGTGTGTGTGTGTGTGTGCTAAGTGACAAATTTTATATATATATATATATATGTGTGTGTGTGTGTGTGTGTGATATAGAAACGTTTATATATAGGAACGTTTATCTATAGGAACGTTTATCAATCTGACATGTTTCACTTTTATTAAAGCTTCATTAGAGAAAAAGAAGCAAGAAATTTTTATTTCCTACGCCGTGATATTTTCTTGACAGTTGTTCTAGTAAGTACACCTCCTTGGCACCTCAACCGCATAGGAGTATTACTAGATTAGCAATTAGGTCTCATCGTTTCACTGTTGAATTGGATAGATGTAACCGTAAGTTCTATTCTAATAGCTTCTTTTCTCGCACTTTTCACCTGTGGAACTCTCTTCCGGGTTCTTGCATCCCTGTCACCTACAAATGCAATGTCAGTCGCCATTTTTTGTCTTTTGTTCTTTATTCGCCTTTCTCCACATAAAATTCTAATCATTCTCTTCCATTCCCGGTAACCCCACATGCGTCTTAGTGGCATTATCGCCTTGCATGAGGAGATTTGATTACAAATAAACTATAATTAAAGAGTAAACTATCCGACCTTGGAAATTATTATCGTCATTATGTCACACCTCCTTCAATTTCCTCGCAACTTACGACCATATAAACACCAGTTCTCGCACGATCACCGAAATCAGTGCCTAGATGTGGTGACTACTTGCAAATACCAGATGCTATAAGCTTGGATGTGCGGGCGGTGTAATAGATAACGGCTCGGAATTGAAAATCGGAAAGTCGAGTTCTAATTGTATTTGGGTCGTTAAATTCACTTACAAACAACTTAGTATGAATCCACCTCTCCTCTCCTAGCTATGGATTAAATAGTAGAACTTGTATCTACTAAAACCATTATCATCTCCAAAATATTTTTACAATCAATAAATATTTTCTAGTTTTAATTAACCTTCAAAAGTTGATAGACCGTAAAAAACAAATCAATCAATCAATCAACTTCCTTACTCTGCCAGTGACGTTCCCTATCAATTATCTGGAAGACATCCCATCGTCGGTAATGTGTAACTTTCTCCCTCCCAGTTATGGTCAAACATATAAGAGTTTTTGTGACCTTATCGTGTTATGTATATTAATAAATCTTCTCGAAATGATAGGCAATATCCCCATACAATATAAAATATCACCATATTCTCTAATCTTGAATAACAACCAATCTAAGAAAATACAGACTCCAACTTGTAGAGAAAGCAACGGGAAACCACGTTACTTTCTTTCCCAAGAAGACAGAGCAATTCACAGATAAAAAAAAAATGGAAACTTGAGAAGGAAACGTGAATATATTCGACTATCTTTTCCAAGAAGTCGTGGTAAATCCTCGAATATAAAGAAAAGGAATCTGTGGAGAATCCAACATGAAACCACTCCGCTATCTTTCCCAAGAAGGTATGACAGTTCACTGATAAAAAAGGTATTTGTAGAGAGTCCTGTTCCCCTATATCGTGAAAGTAAATGGGATTTTAAAAAAAGAATTATTAGAATTATTTTATTAAAAAAAATCTATGTTTGAAAACGTTGGGGTCTTTACTTCATTAAAGAATTTAATATTTATTCAAAATGGGCGACTTGTTGTGGCGTTATTGATAACCAATTGATAAATCCTAATGAATAGTGAGTTCGATCCTCGCTAGGAATCACATACTTGTGGCCTTGAGCCAAAACTAAACTTTATTTAATAAATAAAATCATTTATTCAATCAGATTGTTTTGGGCCTGATTTCATTGATTTATATTCATATTCTCCCCCTGCTCATTTCGTCATTAACAACATCATTAGTGACTCTGAATATCTAATCCAATGTTTGCTTTCATTAGCACATCTAGTGTCTAATTAATCAAAACATGATTAAAATAATTAACTTAATTACATAATGAAGCAATTCATTACTTTGTAACTTAATTTATAATACATAACTCCCCAACCCAGATTTTAAGCTTAAACGAAGAGGGTGCGTATTATACAAGAAAAGTATGCGTAAAGGCTGAAAAGTTCATAAGCTGACTATGAAGGATTGATGCTAAAGTTGTGAAATTTTGTAGGCATTAATTTCAACTCTTCTTATAAATAACTGCATTGTTTTTTTCCAGTTCAACTGACATCTGATTGTTCAAATAAGATTGTGCGTCCTGTTGGTCAAAACAGTCATGAACAGCAGATATGCCGTCATCGTCACTGCGATAGTTGTTCTCAGCCAAGTGTTTTTTCATGTTGGTGAACACATGATAGTCAAATTTCAGCTGACATTGAAACCAAACACTTTTGTGCTAATGAAACAAGGCCCCATTCATCAGTCTTCCTGTGCATTTAAACTTAATAGCCTTTCGTAACAGTTTCAGAAAGTTAGCATAGTACTGTACATTGATGGTTCAGCCCTTTTGAGTCAATAAACACAATACTTTTTGCATCTCAATATACTGTGGCCATCACCTTTTCTGTAAATGAAACAAACTTGAGTTTCTTTGGAGCAGGTAAAGAGGGATGTTTCCTTTGCATAGATTGTCTACTTGTCTCTGGATCAATGTGATGAACCCTACAGACATCTTGGTGAGGAAATTAGTAAGATTTATACGACCTTCTGTTGAAAAAATATTCGGAACAGTATGATCGAATGTCATATATGTTTATAGACCAAACTAACTGATGAGAAGCAAAGAGTTTAAAACATTAACCAAAAACTGAAATGACTTAAAAATGAATTCTTCACATTAATATACATCACATATTTATCGGTTTCACTGCTGTCCATGTCGAAGACAGACGCCATGATAATTTCAGCCATAATGTCAGCGGGTCCAGTATAAAACAGAGAATGTCAAATGTCCATCTGTTCTTCTCATAACGTAGACGAAGATGGCTCACCAAAATTACCCGTCCTACATAGCTTTTAATAAATGTTGCATTTTCCTATTTCTCCTAAACCGCATTACGACTTACATTTTCCAAATTAACTAAGTAGGATATGACTGGTTTCCTCTGTCCCACGTGCCTTCAATCTGTCCTAAGAGATCTTCTTCTTTATCTACAATTTCCATTTAGGGCATAGGTGATCAAGGCCCCCCATAATTTCCTGTCCTTTGTAGTTCATAGTAAATTTGGTCTTTTTTCTTTTTTCTTCTAAACATAATTCCATCATCAATTTTCTCAAATTCACTAAGTATGTTATGACTTGTTTTCCTCTGTCACATTTGCCTTCAATCTATCCTAAGAGATATTCTTTATGTACCATTTCCCTTTCGGGCATAGGTGATCAAGGCTCTCCACCATTTCCTGTCCTTTGTAGCTCTAAGTAAATTTGTTTTTTTCTTATTTCTTCTAAAAACAATTCCATCATCCATTTTCTCAAATGCTGTAAGTTATGCCTTGTATTCTTTGTCGCTTTTGCCTTCAATCTGTCCTAAGAGACCTTCTTTATGTGCCGCTTCCATTCCGGGCATAGGCAATCAAGGCTCTCCACAATTTCCTGTACTATGTAGCTCTTAGTAAATTTGGTCTTTTTTCTTATTTCTTCTAAACACTATTCCATCATCCATTTTCTCAATTTCACTAAGTAGATTATCCCTAGTATTCCTCTGTCGCTTTTGGCTTCAATCTATCTAAGAAAACTTCTTTATGTGCCGCTTCAATTTCGGGCATAGACGATCAAGGCTCTCCACAATTTCCTGTCCTTTGTAGCTCTTAGTTAATTGGGTCTTTTTTCTTATTTCTTTTCAACATTATTCCATCATCCATTTTCTCAATTTCACGAAAAAGGTTATCCCTTGTATTACTCTGTAGTTTTCGCCTTCAATCTATCTAAAAAACCTTCTTTATGTGCCGCTTCCATTTCGGGCATAGGCGATCAAGGCTCTCCACAATTTCCTGTCCTTTGTAGCTCTTAGTTAATTGGGTCTTTTTTCTTATTTCTTCTAAACATAAATCCATCATCCATTTTCCCAATTTCACGAAGGAGGTTATCGCTTGTATTACTCTGTAGTTTTTGCCTTCAATCTATCTAAGAAAACTTCTTTATGTGCCGCTTCCATTTCGGGCATAGGTGATCAAGGCTCTCCACAATTTCCTGTCATTTGTAGCTCTTGGTTAATTTGGTCTTTTTTCTTATTTCTTCTAAACATTATTCCATCATCCATTTTCTCAATTTCACGAAGGAGGTTATACCTCTGTCGTTTTTGCCATCAAACTATCTAAGAAAACTTCTTTATGTGCCGTTTCCATTTCGGGCATAGACGATCAAGGCTCTCCACAAGTTCCTGTCCTTTGTAGCTCTTAGTAAATTTGGTCTTTTTTCTTATTTCTTCTAAACACTATTCCATCATCCATTTTCTCAATTTCACGAAGGAGGTTATCCCTTGTATTACTCTGTCGTTTTCGCCTTCAATCTATCAAAGAAAACTTCTTTATGTGCCGTTTCCATTTCGGGCATAGGCGATCAAGGCTCTCCACAAGTTCCTGTCCTTTGTAGCTCTTAGTAAATTTGGTCTTTTTTCTTATTTCTTCTAAACACTATTCCATCATCCATTTTCTCAATTTCACGAAGGAGGTTATCCCTTGTATTACTCTGTCGTTTTTGCCATCAATCTATCCTAAGACATATTCTTTATGTACCATTTCCATTTCGGGCATAGTGATCAAGGCTCTCCACAATTTCCTGTCCTTTGTAGGTCTTAGTAAATTTGTTTTTTTTCTTATTTCTTCTAAACACTATTCCATCATCCATTTTCTCAAATTCACTAAGTAGGTTATGCCTTGTTTTCCTCCGTCGCTTTTGCCTTCAATCTATCCTAAGAGATATTCTTTATGTACCATTTCCATTTCGGGCATAGATGATCAAGGCTCTCCACATTTTCTTTTCCTTTGTAGCTCTTAGTATATTTGATCTTTTTCTTATTTCTTCTAAACACTATTACATCATCCATTTTCTTAAATTTACTAAGTAGGTTATGCCTTGCTTTCCTTTGTCGCTTTTGCCTTCAATCTATCCTAAGATATTCTTTATGCACCATTTCCATTTCGGGCATAGGCGATCAAGGCTCTCCACAATTTCCTGACCTTCGTAGCTCTTAGTAAATTTGGTCTTTTTTCTTATTTCTTCTAAACACTATTCCATCATCCATTTTCTCAATTTCACTAAGTAGATTGTGCCTTGCTTTCCTCTATCGCTTTTGCCTTCAATCTATCCTAAGAGATATTCTTTATGTACCATTTCCATTTCGGGCATACGTGATAAAGGCTCTCCACAATTTCCTGTCCTTTGTAGCTCTTAGTAAATCTGGTCTTTTTTCTTATTTCTTCTAAACACTATTCCATCATCCATTTTCTTAAATTCACTAAGTAGGTTATGCCTTTTTTTCTTCTGTCGCTTTTGCCTTAAATCTATCCTAAGAGATATTCCTTATGTACCATTTCCATTTCGGACATAGATGATCAAGGCTCTCCACAATTTCCTTTCCTTTGTAGCTCTTAGTTAATTTGGTCTTTTTTCTTTTTCTTTTAAACACTATTCCATCATCCATTTTCTCAATTTCACGAAGTAGGTTATCCCTTGTATTACTCTGTCGTTTTTGCCTTCAATCTATCTAAGAAACCTTCTTTATGTGCAGCTTCCATTTCGGGCATAGGCGATCAAGGCTCTCCAGAATTTCCTGTCCTTTGTAGCCCTTAGTAAATTTGGTCTTTTTTATTATTTCTTCTAAACACAATTCCATCATCCATATTGTCTAATTCACTAAGTAGGTTATGCCTTGTTTTCCTCCGTCGCTTTTGCCTTCAATCTATCCTAAGAGATATTCTTTATGTACCATTTCCATTTCGGGCATAGATGATCAAGGCTCTCCACAATTTCCTTTCCTTTGTAGCTCTTAGTAAATTTGGTCTTTTTTCTTATTTCTTCTAAACACAATTCCATCATCCATATTGTCTAATTCACTAAGTAGGTCATGCCTTTTTTCCACTGTCGCTTTTGCCTTCAATCAGTCCTAAGACATATTCTTTAAGTACCATTTCCATTTCGTGCATAGGCATTTAAGGCTCTCCACAATTTCCTGTCCTTTGTAGCTCTTAGTAAATTTGGTCTTTTTCTTATTTCTTCTAAACACAATTCCATCATCCATTTTCTCAAATTCACTAACTAGGTTATGCCTTGCTTTCCTCTGTCGCTTTTGCCTTCAATCTATCCTAAGAGATATTTTTATGTACCATTTCCATTTCGGGCTCAGGCGATCAAGGATCTCCACAATTTCCTTTCCTTTGTAGCTCTTAGTAAATTTGGTCTTTTTCTTATTTCTTCTAAACACTATTACATCATCCATTTTCTCAAATTCACTAAGTAGGTTATGCCTTGTTTTCCTCTGTCGCTTTTGCCTTCAATCTATCCTAAGAGATATTCTTTATGTACAATTTACATTTCGGGCATAGGTGATCAAATATCTCCACAATTTTCTGTCTTTTGTAGCTCTTAGTAAATTTGGTCTTTTTAATTATTTCTTCTAAACGCTATTCCATCATCCATTTTCTCAAATTCACTAACTAGCTTATGCCTTGCTTTCCTCTGTCGCTTTTGCCTTCATTCAGTCCTAAGAGATATTCTTTATGTACCATTTCCATTTCGGGCTTAGGCGATAAAGGCTCTCCACAATTTCCTGTACTTTGTAGCTCTTAGTAAATTTGGTCTTTTTTCTTATTTCTTATAAACACTATTCCATCATCCATATTGTCTAATTCACTAAGTAGGTTATGCCTTGTTTTCGTCTGTCGGTTTTGCCTTCAATCTATCCTAAGAGGTATTCTTTATATACCATTTCCACTTCGGGCATAGATGATCAAGGCTCTCCACAACTTCCTGTCCTTTGTAGCTCTTAGTAAATTTGGTCTTTTTTCTTATTTCTTCTAAGCACTATTCCATCATCAATTTTCTCAAATTCACTAAGTAGGTTATCCCTTGTATTACTCTGTCGTTTTTGCCTTCAATCTATCCTAAGAGATATTCCTTATGTACCATTTCCATTGCGGGGGTAGATGATCAAGGCTCTCCACAATTTCCTTTCCTTTGTAGGTCTTAGTAAATTTGGTCTATTTCTTATTTCTTCTAAACGTATTCCATCATCCATTTTCTCAATTTCACGAAGTAGGTTATCCCTTGTATTACTCTGTCGTTTTTGCCTTCAATCTATCTAAGAAACCTTCTTTATGTGCAGCTTCCATTTCGGGCATAGGCGATCAAGGCTCTCCACAATTTCCTGTCCTTTGTAGCTCTTAGTAAATTTGGTCTTTTTTCTTATTTCTTCTAAACACTATTCTATCATCCATTTTCTCAAATTCACTAAGTAGGTTATGCCTTTTTTTCCTCTGTCACTTTTGCCTTCAATCTATCCTAAGAGATACTCTTTATGTACCATTTCCATTTCGGGCATAGGCGATCAAGGCTCTCCACAATTTCCTGTCCTTTGTAGCTCTTAGTAAATTTGGTCTTTTTCTTATTTCTTCTAAACACTATTACATCATCCATATATTCTAATTCACTAAGTAGATTATGCCTTGCTTTCCTCTGTCGCTTTTGCCTTCAATCTATCCCGTGAGATATTCTTTATGTACCATTTCCATTTCGGGCATAGGTGATCAAGGCTCTCCACAATTTCCTGTCCTTTCTAGCTCTTAGTAAATTTGCTCTTTTTTAATATTTCTTCTAAACACAATTCCATCATCCATATTTTCTAATTCACTAAGTAGGTTATGCCTTGTTTTCCTCTGTCGCTTTTGCCTTCATTCAGTCCTAAGAGATATTCTTTATGTACCATTTCCATTTCGGGCTTAGGCGATAAAGGCTCTCCACAATTTCCTGTCCTTTGTAGCTCTTAGTAAATTTGGTCTTTTTTCTTATTTCTTCTAAACACTATTCCATCATCCATATTGTCTAATTCACTAAGTAGCTTATGCCTTGTTTTCGTCTGTCGGTTTTGCCTTCAATCTATCCTAAGAGGTATTCTTTATGTACCATTTCCACTTCGGGCATAGATGATCAAGGCTCTCCACAATTTCCTTTCCTTTGTAGCTCTTAGTAAATTTGGTCTTTTTTCTTATTTCTTCTAAGCACTATTCCATCATCCATTTCCTCAAATTCACTAAGTAGGTTATGCCTTGTTTTCCTCTGTCGCTTTTGCCTTCAATCTATTCTAAGAGATAATCTTTATGTACCGTTTTCATTTCGGGCATAGGTGATCAAATATCTCCACAATTTTCTGTCTTTTGTAGCTCTTAGTAAATTTGGTCTTTTTTCTTATTTCTTCTAAGCACTATTCCATCATCAATTTTCTCAAATTCACTAAGTAGGTTATCCCTTGTATTACTCTGTCGTTTTTGCCTTCAATCCATCCTAAGAGATATTCCTTATGTACCATTTCCATTGCGGGGGTAGATGATCAAGGCTCTCCACAATTTCCTTTCCTTTGTAGGTCTTAGTAAATTTGGTCTATTTCTTATTTCTTCTAAACGTATTCCATCATCCATTTTCTCAATTTCACGAAGTAGGTTATCCCTTGTATTACTCTGTCGTTTTTGCCTTCAATCTATCTAAGAAACCTTCTTTATGTGCAGCTTCCATTTCGGGCATAGGCGATCAAGGCTCTCCACAATTTCCTGTCCTTTGTAGCTCTTAGTAAATTTGGTCTTTTTTCTTATTTCTTCTAAACACTATTCTATCATCCATTTTCTCAAATTCACTAAGTAGGTTATGCCTTTTTTTCCTCTGTCACTTTTGCCTTCAATCTATCCTAAGAGATACTCTTTATGTACCATTTCCATTTCGGGCATAGGCGATCAAGGCTCTCCACAATTTCCTGTCCTTTGTAGCTCTTAGTAAATTTGGTCTTTTTCTTATTTCTTCTAAACACTATTACATCATCCATATATTCTAATTCACTAAGTAGATTATGCCTTGCTTTCCTCTGTCGCTTTTGCCTTCAATCTATCCCGTGAGATATTCTTTATGTACCATTTCCATTTCGGGCATAGGTGATCAAGGCTCTCCACAATTTCCTGTCCTTTCTAGCTCTTAGTAAATTTGCTCTTTTTTAATATTTCTTCTAAACACAATTCCATCATCCATATTTTCTAATTCACTAAGTAGGTTATGCCTTGTTTTCCTCTGTCGCTTTTGCCTTCATTCAGTCCTAAGAGATATTCTTTATGTACCATTTCCATTTCGGGCTTAGGCGATAAAGGCTCTCCACAATTTCCTGTCCTTTGTAGCTCTTAGTAAATTTGGTCTTTTTTCTTATTTCTTCTAAACACTATTCCATCATCCATATTGTCTAATTCACTAAGTAGCTTATGCCTTGTTTTCGTCTGTCGGTTTTGCCTTCAATCTATCCTAAGAGGTATTCTTTATGTACCATTTCCACTTCGGGCATAGATGATCAAGGCTCTCCACAATTTCCTTTCCTTTGTAGCTCTTAGTAAATTTGGTCTTTTTTCTTATTTCTTCTAAGCACTATTCCATCATCCATTTCCTCAAATTCACTAAGTAGGTTATGCCTTGTTTTCCTCTGTCGCTTTTGCCTTCAATCTATTCTAAGAGATAATCTTTATGTACCATTTTCATTTCGGGCATAGGTGATCAAGGCTCTCCACAACTTCCTGTCCTTTGTAGCTCTTAGTAAATTTGGTCTTTTTTCTTATTTCTTCTAAACACTATTCCATCATCAATTTTCTCAAATTCACTAAGTAGGTTATCCCTTGTATTACTCTGTCGTTTTTGCCTTCAATCTATCCTAAGAGATATTCCTTATGTACCATTTCCATTTCGGGGGTAGATGATCAAGGCTCTCCACAATTTCCTTTCCTTTGTAGGTCTTAGTAAATTTGGTCTATTTCTTATTTCTTCTAAACGTATTCCATCATCCATTTTCTCAATTTCACGAAGTAGGTTATCCCTTGTATTACTCTGTCGTTTTTGCCTTCAATCTATCTAAGAAACCTTCTTTATGTGCAGCTTCCATTTCGGGCATAGGCGATCAAGGCTCTCCACAATTTCCTGTCCTTTGTAGCTCTTAGTAAATTTGGTCTTTTTTCTTATTTCTTCTAAACACTATTCCATCATCCATTTTCTCAAATTCACTAAGTAGGTTATGCCTTGTTTTCCTCTGTAGCTTTTGCCTTCAATCTATCCTAAGAGATATTCTTTATGTACCATTTCCATTTCGGGCACAGGTGATCAAGGCTCTCCACAATTTCCTGTCCATTGTAGCGATTAGTAAATTTTGTCTTTTTTCTTATTTCTTCCAAACCCTATTCCGACATTCATTCTCTCATTCATTAAATAGGTTATACGTTGTTTTCCTCTGTCCCTCTTGCCTTCAATCTGTCTTAAGAAATCTTCCTTATGTACCGTTTCCATTTAGGGCATAGACTATCATGGCTCTCCACAATTTACTGTCGTTTGTAGCTCTTAATAAATGCTGTCTTTTTTTCATTTAACCTAAACCGTATTCCGCCATTCATGTACTCATGCTTACTAATTATTCTATGCATTGTTTTCTTCTCCTTCTCTGGCCTTCAGTCTGTCCTCTTAGTATAGTTTTTTTCGAGCCCTCTTTCCTCCTTACTTACCCAAGGAATTTCAGCCGCGTCTTCCTGATATTAAGTAAAATTTTTCTTTTTGTTTTCATTTTCTCTAAAACTTCCTCTTTGCTTACATATTCGGTCCGTGCTCTCCTCCATATCCTTCGAATGGTCCTTGTCTTTAATTATCTATCGTTTAAAATATATGCTCGTTAAAATGATACTCGTTAATTTTTTTAAAAATATTTCAGCATCTATTTACTCCTATGTTTTGGTTAAGAAAAAAATTAAAATGGATGTGTTTTACGTCATTTTTTAGGGATTTTGCATGGCTTCAGTATTGGTTCGATAGTCCAAGTACCATGGTATTTAGCTGCCTCCCCACACGGTGGAATTTAATGTTGGTTTATCGACAGTCCCGGAGAAAAATTCTCAAACTCCTCGACACCTCCCCATTTCGGTGACGCCTCAGGGTATTTGTACGTAATTGAATCTAATGATTCACGTACGCACGAGAAAGGTATGAACTCTCTCTTCTCCACCCAGCTATGGGTAAATCGCAGGACAAATTGAGCAACCAATTTACCACAGAAACAAATGGCTACCTACTGCAGGAAAAATCTGCCTCGTCAGTCATATATCGAACGATATATGATCGCCGAAGCGTATATCATGTCTGGCACATAATTGACTGATCTGAACAATAAATCTAACTCTCCCCCGAAGGACTGCCTTGGGGGTCCCCTGGGGCCTGAGAATTATTCTCGACAGAGGAGCGAACTCTTCTGCCTGCCAGTGGCACAAGACCTTGCTCGCACCACTGACAACAGTACAAGTGCTATTGCTATGGTATTTACTCGTCTCCCCGCGGTGACGGGATGTGATAAAAGGTCGGTTCAATGCAGGGCGCCCGATCGGGTACACTCAGGCCAGGGTCAAAAATTGTCCAGCCACCGCAACCGTCAGTTGCGCTGACATCGGTATTACTACCGTTCCCCCTCTTTAGTGCAACGACCGGTATTACTGCCGCGGACAGTTTTTCCCCGAGACCGGCCACCACTGAATATTTTTTCGGTTGCGCTCTGCCCAAAGACAAGGGCACAAATGAGTTGTTAACAGTACGAGCAGAATATGAACCATATATTTACTTGTCTCCCCACGTTGAATTGATGTGATACAAAATCGGTTTAATGTGGGACACCCACGCGCGTACAATTGGTCCAGTGTCCCAAATTCGCATCGTTTAAATTTTAAATTTGAGCTTATCCATTTGAACAAAATATTACAATAACACTCGTAAATATTACAATAACACTCATAAATATGAATGCAAGTCGTTATTTTAAGAAGTAAGGGGGTACAAATAAAAACAAAATTGAATTTGACGACTTTTCCCACTTCCCTGAAAGAGCCGTTAAACACTTCTATCTTCCCTCCTCCACCCATATTATTTTACCTAGCATTTAAGGGTGTAGTCGAAATGCCAGGTCAGGATCGATTACATTACAGATCCTTCTTTGGATTTTGTCAAGAACGTACAGCAGGAGCACTAGACCAGATATGGCAACATTATTTAATAAACGAACCAATGGTAAGCAGTACAGATACTGACGAGTGAAAAAAAACTTTTTTTTGCTGCTTTACTTCGTCATTTAGAATCCATTTTATCACGTGTTAATTGTTCTCCTGTTGTATCATACTTTAACCTTATGAAACTTTCTTCCTTTCTGTAGACTTATTGTAAACTTTATAATATATTTACATAAACAAACCACTTGTTACCTTCTTTACACATTCGGTCAGTCTTTGTAATATTTCTTATTTCCCTTCCTTTGTACCTTTTTTTTATATTTTGTTATTGTGACTAAACTAGCTTCAAGTTTCTATTTATTTATTTATCTAGTTACACCATTTTGGCTTTCAGTAAAGCTGCTCATGAACAGGGTTTTGTCTTTAAATTTTTGATTACCGTAAGGCGGTTATCTGTCTGTCTGAGATGCGTACGCGCGTGAAACGGACGCGTATCGGAAGGCAGTAAAACAGAGTAAATTTTGTATTTCAAAATGCCAGAGATGTGAAATCTTGCATGCATTCATTTCAAATCTTCTTATTAATAACGGCATTGTGTCTTTCTCGGTTCGAAGGTTGGCTGAAAAGTTCATAAGGTTACTATGAATGATTGATGCTAGAGCTGTGAAATCTTACTGTATTAATTTCAACTCTTATTGATACCTGCATTGTTTCTTTCTGAAGAATCTGACATCTGTCTTTTCAAAAATGAATTCAAAAGTAACTAGCACACACTTTTTTCGAAAATAGACAACTTTTGGAATTATTATGTTATCAATTACCTACAGAAAAAGGCTTTAGCCCCGAAGGACATTCATACTGACATGGTTGCTACATTAAATGATGATGTTCCAGCTTTATCAAAACTTCAAAAGGGATCAGCTTAATCTATAGTAGTGGAAAGGAGAGTCTTGTAGATGTCCCAAGGTCTGGGCACCCTACATCTACCACCACCGAGAAAAATATTGATCATATTGACCACATGGTGATGGAAGACAAGCTATTGATTATAAATCAAATAGTCAATGCTATTAAACATATCCGCTTGAATGAGTTGAGAAAATTGTGCACAATAAACTTGGCATGACAAGTACGAATGTCCAGGATGACTGACAAAAGGGATCCTTGTTTCATCGGGTCAATACCCCAGCACACAATTCCCTGATTTCAATGGCTGCTGTGAGTGAATGTGACTTTGAACTGCTTAATATCCCTCCCTGTTCTCCTGATTTGACTATCATCTGTTCCCCAACATGAAAAAACACTTGGCTGGAAATCAGTATCGCAGTAATGATGATGTCATATCCGTTGTTGTTGACGTTTTCGACCAGCGGAATGAAAGCTTTTTCACCACTGGTTGTGGTGGTGGGGTCTACATAACAATAGAAGTGAGTGGACCACAAGAGGTGGGGGGCTAAGTTGACAAATAAACCTCGTTTGGTCACATTCCATGAGAGTATCTTGTTGAGCCTATGAACTTTTCAGCCGACTCTCGAAGACACTAATAATTACGGTACTTAAAACCGATATCGTATTAATGAATAATTTCTTCATTAGGCCAGGCGACAATCCGGCTATCACGGGCTCATCTAGCAAAACAAAACCGACTGCAACGATTTGAAAATTAATTTTTGTAATATTTCTGGAAATGTTGCGAACATGCTAGACGATGTCGGCCTCCTCCGTAGAACTTGTATATAAATAAATACCATATGGTAGCCATTAATGAATAAATACAAACGACAGCAGTGGCTACAGCAGCAGCAGTAAGAAAAGATAAGCAGCGGTGAAGGGGGTCAAGCGTCACAGTAGATTTAGCAACGTCAACAAGGAGAAGGCAAGAACATTAAGTTTAAGGTTCTATGGTCTAGCTCTAGAATTATCACATGAGGCAATAGCCAAGTAGGTTAAAGTTTCGGTTCGTAAATTTGGTAGTATAGTCATTTTGAGTTCAATCTCTGAGACAGTACAAATCAGATGAAAGTCGGAAGGTACAACGTCCAAAACGTTTGTTAATACTCGTTTGTTAATAACACACATGAGGATGTTAGTCCGAATGTAAATAATGTTTTTAGTTTTTGTTTTATTACAATTGACTTCCTTTAACTATAAACGTTTATATTTCATGAGTAGGATGACTCTTGATATGGATGACAACGGATGCAGCAAAACCTTATTGCCTGTGTATGAGTTATGGGAAAGTGATTGTCCCAAGAGCTAACTCCCCACTTAATTCTCTGCTGACAATTATGACATGCCAGGAGCAAATCACTTTTCTTGAGATATCTCGTGATAGATTCAGTCAGCCCACTTACCATCTATAGAATTTATATTATAATTATTTTTAAATAAATAAGGGGAGTCTATTCTGTAATTTGCCAAATTCCAATTACATTTAAAATTTAAAGTTAGCTTTATTTGTCCTTTTACTCATCTCTAATCATCAGGAATCTACTATTAAATGGTTTTTGAACATACATAATTAAAGAAATGTTTTTGTATAAAATGTGCAAAAAATTACAATTGAAGAGTAAACCAAAAAAACAAAAACGAAAAGAGTAATCATTTTTAAATAAAATATTTATAATTCTAATATAATATATTTTTATTTTAAGATATAGAATAAAATTTATGTCATATAGGAAGAAAATGAGCAACTGCCGACACCGAAGTTCGAGCTTGACACTCTGGACTTATGAATATATGTTTTCCGCCAGGTGTATAAATAGTGGTGTCAGGCTACTGACTGAAGTGATTATTGAGTGGAACTATCCAGTCGAATTAGTGTGAATTAGTGTGCGTCGATGATTTGGGTCTTTAATTTAGGATTTGCCGGACGTTTACGCCGAACCGCGCTACAAACAAGGTATTCACTGAAATGGTTAATTATCTTTCGTTGACTTTTATTTCTTTGTTCTTGTTAAGTATTTATTTGCGGTTGTAATTAAATACTGTTTTATTTTAACATTGATGTCATGAGTTATGCTTAATTATTAACGGTCACCGTACGTCAAAAAATTACGAAAAGCATTTTTATTTCACAGATATCATTATTCTTTTACGCAAGAATAGGAAATACTTTCATTTTTCCTCTTTCAAAGTTAATGATTTTATTTCTAGCTTTTGTTACAAATATCGGATTATTATAGAAGTGAGTGTAAACTAAGAAATCATAATATTATAATTAAGTTGCGAATAGGATTAGAAATTGCTTTGTACTTAATGGTACTACCCTAACAAAAATCTCGCTACAATGTGGCGCTTTTTCTGTGTTACGGTAATACGCAGAAACACACGTACAAACCGAAAGTGGATCATTATATAATATAGATTATTTCACGCATTTTCATGTTTTTAAGGCATGTTCTGGTGGTTATCGCTGATGTAAATGAGCTTAGCTTAAAATTATCGGACTTGATGGTTCACAGGCCACCACTGAATACTGCTACTACCCTCTTCTCCGCGTTCCATATTCGCCGTGTCTCAATTTTTAAATCCCGACACGTCATTATCTATTTAGCACATTTTAGAAGATCTATATCCATAAAACGCGTTTTTTTTTTTTGTCAAATCACAGATATCTTGACTGCAAAATGTTAATGTAGCTGAAGTTTGGCTAATTACACAGGGGTTCGCCTTTTTTTATTTTTATTTTCAAATACATTCGAAATTTATAAATAGTAAAGGATTTAAGGCCGAGCTTAAGGACTGCTTCAGATAGTCTTTAAGAAATAATTTAATTATTTATTGAAAATATTATATAGATAAATGAATTGTCTCTCCTTGTATGAGCCGTTGTCACCGGCCCCTGGGTTGGGCTGAAAGCAGCCCTTCACGGCCTCTTTTTTTTTCTTGGCCACCGACGAGTCAACACGGACTAATTTAGCTCCGTAAAACTCAACCAGCAGCCACATGTTGGCCGAAAATGGAGCGGCCAAGAATACAACATAGGAACGAGGATGTCCCAACAATTGCAGCAATGCATCCGAAAACTGAATCCCTCTTCGACCTGAAGACAAATATATTTCGACGTTGCAACAAAAATGAGAAGAACTGTTAACCGAACGAACTTTATTGCCACCAGTTAAGTCCTCGCAAAAACCAGTTTTTTTTGCAACGATTTTTTAAACCCAATTTTTCTATCTTCCCCTTTTTTTTCCTTCCTCTTTCTGATATAGACCTTTCTTTTTTTCCACTCAAATTTGGTGTTGTACTGTTTTCTCTCGCCGTGTCGCCTCCCTGCTCTTTTTACCCTTATTTTCAACAGACGACAAATTGTTGGTCACATAAATTCAAAGGGTACAAAAACTCGCATATATTAGATGATATGTTGAATCGTTTATAAAAAAAAATTAAGCCTAAAAAATGAATACTCTTCGATATAAATGATGTAAACTGAGAATCAAGATGTATTGCATTATTACAAATCTTCGTGGCCATTTAGAAAATTAAAATACTCGCAAAAAATGATTAGCGCTCCATAAAGTACCGGACTCCTATTATCCTCTGCCTTTCCAAGAGTCAAATCAGACCAAAAATGGAGTACTGTTTCGATATATGGGCAAGAGCTGGCCAGTCTTCACTTCCCAGTCTTGACTGAGTTCAAAAGCGTCTCTGCGTCCCTGTAGGTGACATATTATTTTCCACATTACATCCCCTCTCCTCAAAGACGAAACATCGTAAGCCTCTCGCTGCTCTATCGCTATTTCCATGGAAAGTGTTGTGGGGATCTCCCTTTTTTACATAAGATGGACTCGTCCAAAGTATACTTATACTGATAGAGAGAATACCTGCTGTTGAGTTTCGTCTCGATACAGTCTTTGACTGTTTGCGACAGCTGTCGGACTCTCTGCGTTAGCACAGAGGAACCCGAACGAAGCTTTGCCAAGGGGCAAGGTTTCGTCCGGAGAGGTAGACAGGGCCTGAACCCGTCTAGGCGAGTTCAAAGGCCATATTTTTGGCCGAGCCTACGGGCTCGGAGATACCCACATTAAACCGGCCTTGTGTCACATTCGGTCCTCGTGGGTGGATTGATAAATACTGAGATACGTTGAGATACGTTCAGACAGGTTGAGAGATACGGAGACAGACACAGGGTGTTCTCAGAGAGTTATACAAGAGTCCAGAGAGAGAGAGATGATTACGGCTTTACTTACAAAGACTTGTACATATACTTTCTACTAACCCGCATTCCTGGACTACTAATCTT
The DNA here is from genome assembly GCA_963932145.1 of Acanthosepion lycidas. Classification (NCBI taxonomy): domain Eukaryota; kingdom Metazoa; phylum Mollusca; class Cephalopoda; order Sepiida; family Sepiidae; genus Acanthosepion; species Acanthosepion lycidas. The sequence continues at coordinate 110,336,663 of OZ010588.1, read as the reverse complement.
CACTTCAAGTCTGTATTCTTACGTTTAATACACTTATTTTTCTATCTCAATTTCTGGCTTTGTTTAGTTATTTGTGCAGGATTCCATTCACGGAATCCACACAAAGTATTCAGACGAACTCCATTTCTTAGTTCCACTATTTGTAACCTTCACGTCTAGGATCCGCTATGCTACCCACATTATAGCAAACCACCACGAGAGTAGCCTCTTTCTACGAACTGCTGCTTTGTGGAACCGAATTCCAAGATGATGCTTCCCCGATCACCAGAATCTTAATCTGTTCAAATCTAGGGTTGACCGTTATCTTCTCCACATATTCTTTGCCTCTTACTCTGTAACTCTCTACCTCGAGTGGCTCTCGGACCTTGTACAGATTGAACATCAATGTGAAAAAACATACATAATCTCCATTTTTTAAACAGCTGTCTCCTATCGTTCTACAAACTTGTTAATGCCATTTTCATACAAACTTTGTGTTTCTTCTTGGAAGAACGTTGTGAGGTAGTTTTCGTTTGATTATACAAAATCAATTTCATTTGTACTGGCGAGACCGGAGCAAATGGAAAACCGAAGGAGCCAAGTCGAGAGAATATGATACGTGCCGGAGGGTTTCCCCTTTAAACTCTTTAAGCTACTTCAAGGTCTGTTTTGCAAGATGCAGTCTTGCGTCGTCATGGTAGGAAATTATAACTTTGCGATTTTTCAAAATAGCCGTTTTTCTTGAACCAAAATCTCTTTAAATGGCAAAAGACAGTTGAGATATTTATTTTTAAACTTTTAGCAATCTCGATTTATTCTTCACGGTGACAAGCAGAGGGTCTTCATTGACGTTAGAAGTTCACCCGTGCCATGTTTGGCTAGATTAATATCACTCTGACGAAATCTACCAAACCACTTTTTGACTGTCTGAAGACCTCGAGCACGATCCAAATAAACATTTCAATGTTTTCTTAGTCGTACTTCCGACGCGTACTCCTTTACGACATTCACAGATAATAATATGGCAAAAGTGCAGCATTTCATCCTACATTTTTAAGTCATTCATTTGCAATGAATGATCAGAGAGTTTCCGATATGACTTGAACATGCAGTCCAGATCCCAGGAGGAAGTCTTTTATGGACAACGACTCAACCAAATGAACTAAGGACATTTAAGTCACGATCAGATCTAGGGAGATTTACCAGCTAAAAATATCATCATATAATTTTTAATACATAATAATAGTGTGAAATTTCTTGAATGACGTGATTAAAAAGATTATAAAAAGATATATTGTTCCAAATTTATCAGAAACAGAAAGATCACAATGCCTCTCCACTTTTTTCTCTCTCTACCTTGATTTAAACTTGTCTGGGACAGAAGGATCACAATCTTGCTCCTTTCTCTCTCTCTCTCTCTATCTCTCCCGCAATCCAAACTTATCTGGGACAGAAGGATCACAATCTTCCACCTCTCTCTCTCTCTCTCTCTCTCTTTCTCACTCCCGCTATCGAAACCTATCTGGGAAAGAAGGACCACAATCTTGTTCCTCTCCCTCTCTTTCTCTGTCCCGCTATCCAAACCTATCTGGGACAAAAGAATAACAATCTTGCTCCTCTCTCTTTCTCTCTTTCTCTCTCCCGCAATCCAAACTTATCTGGGACAGAAGGATCACAATCTTCCATCTCTCTCTCTCTTTCTCTCTCCCGCTATCCAAACCAATCTGGGACAGAAGAATAAAATTTTTGCTACTAAATCTCTCTCTTTCTCTTTCCCGCTATCCAAACTTATCTGGGACATAAGGATTCAAATCTTGTTCCTCTCTCTCTCCTTCTCTCTCCCGCTATCCAAACCTATCTGGGACAGAAGAATAACAATCTTCCACCTCTCTCTCTCTCCCGTTATCCAAACTTATCTGGGACAGAAGGATCACTATCTTGTTCCTCTCTCTCTCTCTTTTTGTCTCCCACAATCCAAACATCTGGGACAGAAGGATCACAATCTTGCTCCTCTCTCGCTCTTTCTCTCTCCCGCTATCCTAACTTATCTGGGACAGAAGGATCACTATCTTCCATCTCTCTCTCTCTCTCTCTCTCTCTCTTTCTCTCGGCGGTATCCAAACCTATCTGGGACAGAAGGATCACAATCTAACTCCTCCTCTCTCTCTCTTTCTCTCTCCCGCTATCCAAACCTATCTAGGACGGAAGAATCACAATCTGACTACTCGTCTCTGTCTTTTTCTCTCTCCAGCTATCCGAACCTATCTGCGACAGAAGGATCACAATCTTATTCCTCTCCCTCTCTTTCTCTCTCCCGCTATCCAAACCTATCAGGGACAGAAGGATCACAACCTTCCTCATTCTCTCTCTCTCCTTCTCTCTCCCGCTATCCAAACTTATCAGGGACAGAAGGATCACAATCTTGCTTCTCACTCTCTCTCTCTCTCTCTTTCTCTCTCCCGCCATCCAAACTCATCTGGGGCAGCAGGATCACAATCTTCCTCCTCCTCTCTCCCTCTTTCTCTCTCCGGCTATCTAAACTTATCTGGAGCAGCAAGATCACAATCTCCCACCTCTCTCTCTCTCTCTCTTTCTGTCTCCCGCTATCCAAACTTATCTGGGACAGAAGGATGAAAATCTTGCTCCTCTCTCTCTCTTTCTCTCTCGCGCTATCCAAACTTATCTGGGACAGAAGGATCACGATCTTCCATCTCTCTCTGTCTCTCTCCCGCTATCCAAAGCTCTCTGGGACAGGAGGATCACAATCTAACTCCTCTTCTCTCTATCTTTCTCTCTTCCGCTATTCAAACATATCTGGGATAGAAGGATCACAACCTAACTCCTCGTCTCTCTCTCTTTCTCTCTCCCGCTATCCAAACTTATCTGGGACAGAAGAAACACTATCTTGTTCCTCTCTCTCTCTTTCTCTCTCCCGCTATCCAAACCTATCTGGGACAGAAGGATCACAATCTCGCTCCTCTCTCGCTCTTTCTCTCTCCCGCTGTCCTAACTTATCTGGGACAGAAAGATCACTATCTTCCATCTCTCTCTCTCTCTCTTTCTCTCTCCCGTTATCCAAACCTATCTGGGACAGAAGAATCACAATCTTGCTCCTCCTCTCTCTCTCTCTCTTTCTCTCTCCCGCTATCCAAAACTATCTAGGACAGAAGGATCACAATCTAACTCCTCCTCTCTCTCTTTTTCTCTCTCCAGCTATCCGAACCCATCTGGGACAGAAGGATCACAATCTTGCTCCCCACTCGCTCTTTCTCGCTCCCGCTATCCAAACTTATCTGGGACAGAAAGATCACTATCTTTCATCTCTCTCTCTCTCTCTCTCTCTCTCTCTCTCTCTCTCTTTCTCTTTCCCGTTATCCAAACTTATCTGGGACAGAAGGATCACAATCTTGCTCCTCCTGTCACTCTCTTTCTCTCGCCGGTATCCAAACCTATCTGGGACAGAAGGATCACAATATTTCATCTCTCTATCTCTCTCTTTCTCTCTCCAGCTATTCAAACCTATCTGGGATAGAAGGATCACAATGTTTCTGCTCCTCTGTCTCTCTTTCTCTCTCCCGCTATCCAAACCTATCTGGGACAGAAGGATCACAATCTTCTCTCTCTCTCTCTCTCTCTTTCTCTTTCCTGCTATTGAAACCTATCTAGGATAGAAGGATCACAATCTCCTCCTCTCTCTCTCTTTCTTTCTCCCGCTATCCTAAACAATCTGGGACAGAAGGATCACAATCTTGTCCTTCACCGTCTCTTTCTCTCTCCCGCTATCCAAACTTATCTGGTACAGAAGGATCAAAATCTTCCATCTCTCTTTCTCTTTTTCTCTATCCCCCTATCAAAACCTATCTGGGACAGAAGGATCACAATCTTGTTCCTCTCCCTCTCTTTCTCTCTCCCGCTATCCAAACCTATCAGGGACAGAAAGATCACAATCTTGCTTCTCACTCTCTCTCTTTCTCTCTCCCGCTATCCGAACCTATCTGGGACAGAAGGATCACAATCTTGCTCCTCCTCTCTCTCTCTCTCTCTCTCTCTCTCTCTCTCTCTCTCTCTCTCCCTCCATCCAAACTTATCTGGGGCAGCAGGATCTCAATCTTCCTCCTCCTCTCTCCCCCTTTCTCTCTCCGGCTATCTAAACTTATCTGGGGCAGCAGGATCACAATCTTCCACCTCTCTCTCTCTCTTTTTGTCTCCCGCTATCCAAACTTATCTGGGACAGAAGGATGAAAATCTTGCTCCTTTCTCTCTCTTTCTCTCTCCCGCTATCCAAAGCTCTCTGGGACAGGAGGATCACAATTTAACTCCTCGTCTATCTCTCTTTCTCTCTCCTGCTATCCAAACCTATCTGGGACAGAAGTATCACAATCTTGTTCTTCTCCCTCTCTTTCTCTCTTTCGCTATCCAAATCTATCTGGTACAGAAGGATCACAATCTTCTCCTCTCTCTCTCTCTTTCTTTCTCTCCCCCGCCATCCAAACTGATCTGGGGCAGCAGGATCACAATCTTCCTCCTCCTCTCTCCCTCTTTCTCTCTCCCGCTATCCAAACCTATCTGGGACAGAAATATCACAATCTTGCTCCTCTCGCTTTCTCTCTCCCGTTAACCAAACCTATCTGGGACAGAAGGATCACAATCTTGCTCCTTTCTCTCTCACTCACTCTCTCTCTCTCTCTCTCTCTCTATCTATCTATCTCTCCTGCAATTCAAACTTATCTGGGACAGAAGGATCACAATCTTCCACCTCTCTCTCTCTCTTTCTCTCTTCCGCAATCCAAACCTATCTGCGACAGAAGGAACACAATTCTCCCCCTTTCTCTTTCTCTCTTGATCTAAACTTATCTGGGACAGAAGGGTCACATTTCTACCCCTCTCATTTTCAATTCGCTCACTCTCTCACTTGATTCAACTTTGTCCAGAACAGATGAATTGTCATACTCCCCACCCACTCTCTCTTAACGCAAACTTTTTGGGAACGGAAGAACAGACACCTTCCTACTCTCTTTCTCTGTCTCTGTCTCTGTCTCTCTCTCTCTCGAAAGAGAATTCTACAGGTGATAAAACCTATTAAAGTAGAAGTTATGGTTGTATCTATCTATTTCAGGTTCCAGTCGTGTACCGATCTTAAATTCGTTAAGTACATATGTACTAAAAGAGGAAAGCTCATCAGAACAATTAGAAAGAAAATATTTATAGAAAAGGCAGAGGAAAGTTAAGTTACGGCGGTGATGAAAGTGACTGAAGCCAGGTCATTACCGATAATATTACTGGATATTCTTTGGATTTTGTCAAGAATCTCTAGATACATAATAGAGGGTCCATAATAGAGGGACCACACTAGACATGGCAGCCATATTCAATACACGAACTAATGGCAGACATATAAATGTACAAGACAGATTATGGCGGGAAAATTGTCCTGTACGATACAGTGAACCAAATTTCTTATCTGATCAGCATTAGGTTTGATCTATCGAAAACTAACGAAAGTTTTTTGTTTTTATGGTGGAATGCACAATTTAGTTGAAACGTAGAGTAAGTTCATGGAAACCGATGGCAAAAATTAAATAAAGAATTTATAATTTTATATGAATGAAACATTTGCAAAAAAATGGCAATTTTTGTGTCACCCTAATATGAGATTTTCCAGTCAATTCTACTCTCCTAAGCGGCGATAACATGTTTATCTGGATAATCCACATTTGAAGCCTCTCTATTACTGTTAAGCATTTTCCACCGGTTTCCGAGGCTGGTGTTCAATTCCTGATAGACGTTAGAATTCCTACTTCTGATATTCCACAATCGCATATCCTCTTACGTACTCTTTACCACTACCAGAGACCAGAGTTCGAACCAAGCCAAATGTGCTGATTTTCAAAACTGATAAATCTTTCCCATTTTGAGGACTAGCGCAACAGAATCGTCCATCTTCCAATTTCTAACCCTCGGTCTTACATCTGACATATTAAGGCAGACTCATACCTGAAATACTTTCTACTTATGGGTAAGATTGCTTTTGATGATCAGGCAAAGGCTGATGTTCAAGGCAAAACTGTCAGGTCTTTTCTACTTAGAATAATATTGTGAGACAATCTACCTACTCCAATACCCCATTTGATTTTGAGTCATCCGAAAATAAGTCTTGTAAATATTAATATGAAAACGAGGCACTTCAGTTGCGAGGACAATTTAAAGTAACTTGCAAAGCCAGTGTCTTGATGGACTTTATTATAGCGAGCCTCGTTAACTTAACTATTAGAAAATTAGATATTGGAAGATAAGCCAGATTAAGTTTCAACGTGTGGGGTATGGAAGCGGTTTTATTTTTATTTTTCTGACTAATCACTGTGTTGTTTGTTCCTGTATCACTGCACGTTAGATACGGGGAATGAACAACACGCGCCTGCATACAAAAGCAGTCACTGATCGAATTGACGGATTTAGACTCGGTGAACAGATTATCGATTTTTATGTCCTTTATATTTGATTAATTACTAACTACAATTCGAATTTTTTTTTTTTTATCCTTTTCTTATCTTGCGTTTTTAGAGCAGGGGAAAGGCTTGTATTTTTATTTATTTGAGTTTATATTTTTTCAAAATGTCTTCTTCCCGGAAGTGGATGACGAAGACGCACAAAAGCACTTCCGTTTAGGGGAAATTTACGACTAATGAAGACAAACAAATAGACACACACGCATACGCTCATAAACCGAAAAACTCTGAATAAAGAAAGAAAGAACGAAAGAAAGAAAGAACAAAAGAAAGACAGAACGAAAGAAAGAAAGAAAACAAGCAAAACATAATGAAAGCAAATATTAGGTGGTGCAAAAATAATGTCGGTTTTTGACGTTAAAAATATGTCAAAAAACGACATTCTTTTTGCACCAACCTAATAAGTTAACAAGAAAGATTGAAAGAAAGAAACAAACAAACAAAGAAGCAAGAAAAAAAGAAATCGATTGATTCTTTACGGCTTGTCAACATTTTACATGTTATTTAAAGTCAGAAAATATTTTTAGATTGTAAGAATTTTTGGAGATAATAATGATTTATTAATACAAGTCCTACTGATTAATCCATAGGTCGCGGGAGATGAGGTGGATTCATACCACTCCCTAGAGTATTGGTGCGTATGTGAATATAATGAACCCGACTGGAATTGGAACTCTGCTCTTCGATTTTCAATTTCGAGCCATTATTCACTACACCACCCGCACGTCCAACCTTACGGTATCTGGTATTCCTAAGCGGCCACCTATCTAAGTACTGACCAGGTTCGGCGTTGCTTAACTTCGGTGATCGTTGCTGAATGTGATATGGCCGTAAGCCAGAAAGAAAGAAAGAAAGAAAAAAGATAAGCAATGACGCAAGCAAGAAAGGAGCAAGAAAGAAAGAAAGGGATAAGCACGAAATAAAAAAAAGTAACCAAGAACAAAAGAGGATAGTAAATAAAGTCGTTTTCATACCTACAGCAGTACGAGCACTCACATGACTTTCCAGGGTTCATTTGTCACTGTCATATAGCTGGGTGTGGCCCTCTCTCCCGTGCTCGCTTAGGGCATCTTGAAAAAAACTTGTCCTTCACACAATGATATTTCCAGATAGATGTCCTACTATTTATTTAACACATAAAAAGGGAGAGGAGACATGGATTCATGCCTTTCTCCAAGAGTATTGACGTGTAAGTGAATGCAGTGAAATCGACTTGAATTCGAACTCGTCTCTCCAATTTCTTATTCCGAGCTGTTATTCATTACACTACCCACTCACATCCCAAACTTACAGCACATGGCATACCAAAGCGTTCTCCCATCTCAGCACTGACCAGGATCGACGTTGCTTCACTTGTAATGGCTGTATCAAATATTAAAAGTGCATTAAGAATCGTAGATGTGCGTCGGGCGTAGAGTGGCTGCTGGCGCGGACAATAGAACTATACTACGCGGATTCCAAATTCGGCCCGAGTTCGCAGTGTTCCCTTTGGCACAAACGCTCCTAGGGACGGTGATGAATCTCTTCTTCCCACCTGTTGTGGGTTAAATAAACAAAGCTCTCTAGCTTTCGTTGGTAACGAGTCTAGGAGAAGGAAAGTTCTGAAATCCAAACTAGCTATTCCCAACAGAAACCACAGCAGCACATATTAATCTGTTGAGTCTATGGTATTAAGGAGCGCCTGGACACACATCTCTCAGCCTACGTTTTGTATATAAAATACAAAACCCACGCACCGTACGGAAAGCCGTATTCAAATTGCAGTCGAATCCATTACATTCACGTATGTGCTAATACCCTTGCGTAAGGTATGAATCCTTTTCTTCTCCATCCAGCTATGGGTAAATAGCAGGAAAGATTGGGTTCTATAGCCTTTGATGGCAACTGATCTAGGAGATGGACAACTCTGAATTCAAAACCTGTGGAGGGATTTTTGGGGACCTTGTGGCACATAGTGCACCAGATCTCCATATTCGGCCCTTCAAAAAGTGTGGATGGTTTTGCACAAAGCTTTCACCACTGTAATCAAATCATACGTGCTGGTGTCTGGCTGTTGGTTCCTAGGAGCTTGGCCCTCACACTTAGAATACGACGTGAGAATCGTGCGTGTATTCTATTCTACGGTTAGCCAATCCCTATTGCAGACGCTCGCTCAATACCCACAGAGCCCACCTGTGGCTTATACTGCAGCTATGCTGAGCAGACCTTGGTTACTGTTTCTGGGAGGGATCACTTTATCTAGAGTGATCAACAGTCTGAACAAGGCTACCACACTCAAACCCTCGGACTTAGTGCTAGCACAGCTATCGACGGTCCCCAAGGGTTCTGTGTGCCCAATTTCACTCACAAGGCTTGGGTAAACCCGTGCTATGGTTTTCAGGCACTTTCCAAAAGTTCCGCACGTTGAGATCGCCCCCCGCTCCAGACCGATAAAATCAGAAAGTCTCCTTCCTGACAAGTCGACGATAGTGAGATTCGAACACGGGTTTCATGGTCAGAAAGCGAACGTTCTAACCACTTGGCGGTATATATATATATATATATATATATATATATATATATATATATATATATATATATATATATAGTTTCAAGGTATGTTCTATTTAAAGGGTAAAAATGCTCACTATGCGAAATAAAGCGTGTTTACATAGAAGAAGTACGGACAGTGATGTCAACACTCAGTGGCGACAGTCTGTTTCATGCTTGAACGCAATCTTCAAGCCATTTCCGTTGTATTATAGCTTGACTGTTTATATATGTCAATCATTGGGGTATTATGGGAAGCAAGATTAGCTATTTCCGGTTTATTGTTATATATATATATATATATATATATATATATATATACAAGTATATGATTGGTGTATATGGAATGAATTCCAATAACCAACAATTACTATTCTTAAAAGAGTGCTCAATACAAAGTAGAGCAGATATAATTATTTATTTTTAAAGAAAAAAAATTTATAACATAAATATGTTATAAAATCACTACAAAAATCGCCATTTTTGTTTTTGTGGTGCTGAGAACTTTTCAGCGTCATTCTTATATATTCACTTCTCTTTGAGTTATCTGGCATAGACGACGGACAGAATGTCACAACGGCAAAGAGATTGATGGAAAACCAGGTAGGACTATCCATTGCTAGGCCTGCTGCTAGGAAAATTGGTTCACTGTATTGTGCTAGGCAATTTTTCTCGCCAGAATCTATCTTGTTTATTTATTATGTCAACCATTTGTCTGTTCATTAAATATCGCCGCCATATCTGGTCTGTTGCTTCTACTATGTATCTAGAACTTCTGGACAAAATCCAAAGAAGAATCAGCAACATTATCGGTCCGTTGTACACATTCTTCAGGTGTACACATTGGAATTTAGAACTGAACTCTTTATTTCGTCCACAGAGTTGATTGTTCTAGTTCCACGTCTTTTTTCGATATCTCAGCTAATTCCCTTTAGAAACTCTAAGATTTTGTTCCCTCTGCTGTGGCCAGGTATTGAACGCACAACTCCTTGGGCCAAGTCACTTTTTGCATTACTCGACTAACGCTTTTATCCACTAAGCCAAATGTCCTTGGGGACAAGGTTAAGTTGCAGATGGAATTAGGCATTCACCGAAGGAGGTCGGAGAGGACAAAGGCCGAAACGTAGTGAATATGGCAATAAAGATGAGAACAACACTCCGAACGAAGTAAATAACTTTCAGATTTGTTTCAGGAGAAAGTTTAACCAGAATTTTAGTTAAAAAGCAAGCTAATGCTCAACTACATTGAGCTGTCAATGTACCTTAGACCCATATTAATAAAATGGAACAATTCCGACTTAGAAATTTACATGGCCTTTTATCAGCTTCACCCTGATTAAAGCGGTGTATCTTCTGTTACACGTCATTTACAAAAACGCAACAATATATTTCCAGTCTTCAACGTCCACATATAACTAATAAAAGCATATTGCCATTCTTGATTTCTTACTAAAGTAAACCTATTTATGATTAATAAGTCATTTTATGTAATTGTCCCAAAACTTTTGTACGCCAGTATATATATATATATATATATATATATATATATATATATATATATATATATATATGAAGGGAAGAGGTTATAGTAGTTCCAACGAGAGAAAAGTGTGTATATTAAAAAGAAGAGAGAAACCGCAAACGTTTTTGGTTGTAATGTGGATTTCTTTAAAAATAATAATGGAAAATATAGTATAATATTTAAATAAAAAATCCACATTACAGCCAAAAACTATTGCGGTTTCTTTTTTCTATATATATATATATATATATATATATATATATATATATATATATATATATATATAAATTCCAAGAGGATAGAATCCAGGTAGAACTCAATATCCAGTACAGAATAAGAATATAATATAATATAAAACTATATATATTAGTGTTTGAGCCTTTTATATATATATATATATATATATATATATATATATATATATATATATATATATATATATATATATATATATATATATATATATATATGACGTGAGCTTCTTTCGCTGGTTCCAAGACTTCATGAATTTAAGCGCTCAACTAGGCTGGCATCTCGCTAACACCCTTTCACTGTCGAAACTGTTAAATGTAGCCGCCTCTTCCACCCCAATAGATTCATGTCTCGCACTTCTCGCCTGTGGAACTACCTCCCCATTTCTTGATTTCCTGATAGTTATAATCTCCAACTATTCAAATGTAACGTCAATCGACGTCTCCAGATGCCCTGATCTATCCCCTAATCGTCTCTTCATCCTTTCCTCTATCACGTACATACATACATACATACATACATACATACACACACACACACACACACACACATATATATATATATATATATATATATATATATATATATATATATATATATATATATATATATATATATATATAATGTAAGCAAATATATGGATATAGATCCGACAGTATGACGTTGACATTATATTAACATTAAAACAGCATAATTGCATATAAGGATTTTTGTTTGTTTTTTCCGTTTATTTTTCTTCATATATATATAATGTAAATATAGATTTGGACACTGAGGTTAAAGGCAAGAGGCGACAGTGTGTTGCATGCATCAACGCAGTTTTCAAACTATCCTCCAAATAAGCCCAAAATGTATTTTAAAATGAAAAATAAAAAGAAATATTTTAGTTTTAATTTCGAGCTAATAGATTAAATCTAATATTTCTAATCAGCAAAATACTTTGCTGTATTTTAAAGCGAATTGATTGGAATTATTTTTTTAATTCGCTAAAATCGTCCATATTGATAAATCTGTCAATTCAATATAATTCACCTTATTAGGAAATCGTTCAAAAATAGAATATACTTTTCTGAAACTTTATGTAAGACTGATTAACTGATTTAAAGTTTAATTAATCTGAATGAAAACAAATCTTCCTTACTTGCAGTTTAAAATATCGCAGAAACGCATCTTAACATGGAGATGGATTTTTATGAAATTTTGACAGATTTATTGATAGCTTAATGTTTGGCAAATTTAAGTAAAGAGTACATAACTGTAAAATGACATGAATTTTTGAACTACTCAGTAATCTTTTAAAAAAATAGGAAAATAAGCAATCTAACATTTTAGTGAATTTTAGGTATTTTGGATCTATGGTATTACAGAGAGGCTGGTTTAGGTAATGTTAGAAAATTGCCAATAAATTATAAATTTACCATAATTATCGCTCTTATTTTCTGGTAATGTCGTGTATAGATGTTAGTATTTATAAAAATAGGCACGTTTATACACAGGAACGCACAGAAAATGCAATTTAAAAAAAAAATTCTGGGGTGCGGAAGTTGCTGAATTTTAGTAAGCTTTTCCATTTACGATTAGTAAATGTTTTTTTTTTTTAATAACAATACCACCTAACAATTTCAAATTCGTACAGAACTTTAAAAGATTTAAATCTTTATATATTATTCTAATTAAAATAAAAACAACATTCTTGTAAAAATTCATAATCTATCGAAATGTTTTTTTTCTTAAGACAATACGGTGCTCATAATATATTTTAATTATAAAAGCATTTAAAAGCTTTTCTAATCAAATAATGTCTCAGTTTTATTGCATTGTTTTATTTTACAATCGAGATCAGATTTTCAAAAAAAAAAAAAAAAACAAACAAACAAACAAAAAAAAAAATGATCGAAATTCTCCGAGGACTTGTGCTTATTACTAATTTAAGCATTAAGCGCTACAAAAATGAATTTCTTTAAATGTCATAAAATTAAGAAGTGATGGGGGGACAGATGTAAAAAAATATTTTACCAATATATTCTAAAATGAAACATTTCTAAAATAATTTAATTCATTTGTGAATAAGTCCTGAAAGTTTCATTAATATCAGACAATTATCAGAATTTCCAAATCAGTATATTTTTCACCGTAAAAAAGACGTTCAAATTATCTATACTAAATTATGCTGACCTGTTTCCTGACAAGGAAAATAAAATTTTAACGAAAATTTTCAAGGTTTAAAATGGATTAAAAAATTTAATATATTTAATAATAAAAACAATCTTTTGAGCTTTCCTCTTAATAATAACAAAGATGTTGACGATAAAACTTTGTTTTTTATTAGGTTTTATTAGATATTACTCATTTTCTTATCGAATCTTTAAAGGTACATATAAATACAGGGTGTCCCAAAAAATTTGACATTATTCCGCAGGCCAATAATTTAGGCAATTCTTGTTGAAATTACCTCAAATTTTCACAGAATGTGGGGAAAAAGATCAAGATTTTATATTTAATGGAAGAGGACAGTACTTGTCTATCTCAATGGGAATCTGCCAGAGAGATGGATCCGGCGTGGTGGAGATAAAGATGGTTTTCTGATTAAATGGCCGCATGTGATTTCTTTTTTATGGGATATATGAAGAGACTGGTCTATGTCCCCATTCTTCCTGCTAGCATTGATGAACTTCCACACTGGATAATGTTACCGGAGACATGCTACAGCGTGTTTGGCAAGAGCTTAACTACCGACTTGACGTGTGCCGTATCACCGGCAGTGCACATATTGAACACTATTGAAATCGGTGCCATAATAAATTAAAATTATAATGTTCAACACCTAAACCGTTCAGTTTCATCGAGCTAGATTTAGTAGTTTTCATACATGCATATATATATATGCATGTATATATAATCAAATGGGTAAATATAAGTGAATGTACGCGCAAGCGTTCGTATACAAATACATACATACATACACATACATACATACATACATACATACATATATATATATATATATATATATATATATATATATATATATATATATATATGTATATATAGTCCCTATAGTGTAAGAAAAAACCGTGCTCAGTCTTAAATAACAGAACTATTTAATATATTAAAAAATATACATAATACCCTATATGGATTGCATATTCTACCACCGCCAAATGACATTAAACAATATCAAATATAGTAGCAGCACTTCCTACTCTAAATTTTTCTGGAAATTGAAAAGCTAGAATAAAAACTCAGTTATCACCTGGAAATGCGTAACAAAAGCTAAAAATCCTTCAGCGGGAAAGACGACAGATGTAACTTATGGCTTTCTCATTAATGAATGATCCTAAAAAATATGAACAATTCAAATCTCTTAAACAAAAAAGTGAGTTAATGCGTACCTTCTTACCTAGAACCAACGTTCACCCAGATTAATATAGTCTAGTCGGGCTCGGGGATCACATATACTAGTATAGATATTATTTATTTTTATTAATATTTTTACTACATTATTTTTGCTATCTTTACTCTATAACTAATGTTACTATTATGTAATGCGTTTAACATTTATTCTAATTTATTATTTTCATTATTATATTATTACTATTTTTAGTATATAACCATTATTATTGCTTTTATCATATTTTTAATCTTACTTATTTTAGTCTTACTACCAGCAACGTTTTTATTATTATCATTATCACGTTTATTTATATATTATTTATATGTTCTTATCTATATGTTATTATTTTGTTATATTTTATTTTACTTTGTTTTATCTTATTTTTACTGTTATGTATTATTTTTATTAGTATCTGAATTTTATTTTATCACTACATATTATATTATTCATTTTATTATTATTAATTTTGTTAATTTCTTTATTGATTTTCATACAAAAATAGAGTTACCACCCTTGATCTTCAAATTGTTCTTTTTAATAACAGCAGGGTTCGTTTTTAAATTAAAATTTATAATTCTTATTTTGGCTCTTATTTTCATTCTTAAATTTTAATCTGGGCCTAAATTCAAATTCAAAATTCAACTACAATTCATTTAAATACTTAACAACAATAATTATTCTTCCTAACAATTAAATTTAACCAGAAATTAAAAACAAACTGTGTAAATCTAAACTTGGCACCTGAGGATTGCAGACTGCATGAATCTCCGAGTTGTGCAATCAATGCATGTATATTTTTTAATATATATATATATATATATATATATATATATATATATTGAATCCATTCACTAAAGGGAAGGTTGAGCGTTTACAGTTTCTTCACTTTTTGCTGGAAATGAAAACTAAACAGAAGACTAACTGTTAAGGGGTCCACCCCTTTTTCATACAAGTGGACTCGCCCGGTGTGTACTTGTACTGCTGCCGGTGAATACCCGAGAGATACAGAGTCACAGTGATACAGTGAGAGTGTGAGGTAACCGCTTTGTAGGAGTCACAGTTGCGAGCACGTAGACTCAGAAGGAAGTCATCTTCGATACTGAATTTCCCAGACTGCATATATATTATTATTGCTACTAACCGCATTTCTGGATCTACTAGCCGTATTACCAATTGTATTATTACGTCAATACATTTATTTGCTATATTTCATTCCTGCGTCTGTCATTCATTTGAGACCGGATTTCATCCCGAAATCCACAACACTAACTTTTTCTTCTTGTCCTCGATCTATGAAGATGAGTTGTAATATTTGTCTAAAATCAGTACTGTCATTAATTTTCAATATTTGCTTAAAATCTCTATTGCCATTAATTTTCAATATTTGTCTAAAATCATTACTACCATTAATTTCAATATTTGCTTAAAATCTCTACTGCCATTAATTTTCAATATTTGTCTAAAATCATTACTACCATTAATTTCAATATTTGCTTAAAATCTCTACTGCCATTAATTTTCAATATTTGTCTAAAATCATTACTGCCATTAATTTCAATATTTGCTTAAAATCTCTACTGCCATTAATTTTCAATATTTGTCTAAAATCATTACTGCCATTAATTTCAATATTTGCTTAAAATTTCTACTGCCATTAATTTTCAATATTTGTCTAAAATCATTACTACCATTAATTTCAATATTTGCTTAAAATATCTACTGCCATTAATTTTCAATATTTGTCTAAAAGCATTATCGCCTTTCTTGGGAAGAATTGATTAAAAAAAAAGAGTCAGGAATTTTGAAATTAATGATTTAGCCAACGATTTTTTATTTTGTATCGTCGCGCCTCTGTGTGTCTGTGTGCATGCGTGGCTTAATATCTATGTGTGTGTGTGCGTGCGTGTGGCATCTTGCCTTTGTGTGTGTGTGCTCGCGTATGTGTATAAGTGTGGCATGCTCATATGGTTGAAGGGTATAAATTACCCTGAGCCCGCGACCACAGTCACGCTGGAGTCTCTATTCCACTGACTTCTTTTGCCACTGCCCGAAGACAGAAAGACTGTAGAGAGGTGAAGAACAGATACAACACTTTGATCCCAACCCGAAGGCTGTCTCTCTGTGGGTATATATGACTCGAACAGAATGTATCCCGAGGGCGAATTTAAAGTAGGCATTCTGCCGTCCCCAAATTGACCAAGACCCTCTTTTTTGGGCACACATTTCAGGTGCCAAGTTATGACCGTGTCCCTTACCAAAAATGAGACAAAGCCTGAATGACAGCGTACCCCCATCGTGACTTGAGCTTAGATTAATAGTTATAAAACACGTAAATAAATAAAAACAAAAGGAGAGCTGAACTTCTGGGTGTCTATACGCCGGGGATCATCCCCCTATTCAGTACTTGGAGGGGTCTGGAGTCATTACCCGGTGCTTGAGGCCCCACCAAAAGAGCACGTGCAGAGAGGGATTCAACAATTTTTGTACGGCTTTCTGGAAATCCCACATTAAACTTCGACCTTATGACACCATCTGTATCATCATTTGTTTTTTCTTTATCATTTCACATCATGAAAGGCGATAACGCCACTAAGACGCAAGTGGTTGCTAAGAGTGAAAGAACACGAGAAAACGTTAATGAGATGGAAGAACAATAAAAGAACAGATTCAAGGAGACAGAAGATGGTTCTTGACGTTACATTTCAATCTTTGAAAATTGTATATGGAAGAGACAGAGCAAAAAACCGGAAGAGAGTTCCACAGCCGAGGAGTGTGAGAAAAGAAACTATCCGAATAGAACTTACGGTTACATTTAGTTATTACAAGAGTAAAACGATGAGACCTAATTGTCAATCTAGTACTACGCTTCATACCATCATTTTTATCGGGTACATATTTACTTTTTCAACTTAATGAATGCATTTAACGTTTTTTTTCATTAATTACATAATTTGTACATTATACAGTGAACATTTCAGATCAAAATTCACCTAATAGCAACGTATCGGCTTATTGATCTGTAGTGTATGTCCGGACGTACATACGTAATTGAAAATGAATGTTTATAGTTCTTATCGAGTGAGAGAGAAAAAGAAATCGACATTCTTGCACAAATAAATACCAACGCCTATTTGTATCTTCTTAATTATTTTGAATTAATTAATTCCAACATTTACCAATTGAAACAAGAAGGAATTTAAGATAATAATAATAATAATAATAATAATAATAATAATAATAATAATAATAATAATAATAATTGTACGATATTCTAGATTTATTTTATTATATGGTCGGTAGAACTGGGGTGTTGGATTTCATTGCCAGACGGCAGAAGAGATGTGCTTCGAAGAGCTTTCTATGTTTTTTTTTTTTATTTTTATGTTTAATTTCTAAATCGCATTTCACTATTTCGTCTTATTCAATTTTCATTGATTCTAATTTTTATTAATTAATCTTATTCTTGTTCGTTAATTCTATTTCACCAATTAATTTCGTTTCGTTTCATTAATTCTTGTCTTTTCTGCTTTCATTTTTTTCCTTCTTTTGTTTTGTTCAATTGTGTTGATTTCGTTCGTTCGTTATTTTTGTTGTCAGGAAAATTATATTCAGTCGTTGTAAATGTTTAATTATTTACTGGCGCGACGTCGCGTACAGAAATGATTCCAGCATTTGAATTTTTCGCTCTCAGCCGAGTTATTTGTCCTGCCTTGTCTTCGAAATGCTATTATTGATTTTCTTTTTCTTCTTTTGTTGTATTCTACGTTATTGGAGGTGCCGAGTTGGTATAATGAAATCAGTAAAATGAGCTCAAATTCAGGCGAAGGTAGTTTTTCATTTGTATCTCTCTTTCTGTCTAGGTCAGTCAACACATTTTCTGTGGGTAGTATGGAACTCTGTCGTACGTTGTTTGGAATGAGCGTGTGCCATCATATTACCCTTTTTGAATCGAGAAATGCCAATTAAACACCAATTGAGCTGACAAATGCTCAATAACCCCTACTGAGCCAGGAAAAGTCAATTAAAGCTCAATTGAGCTGAGAAATGCTGAATAACCCCTATTGAGCCAGGAAAAGTCAATTAAAGCTCAATTGAGCTGAGAAATGCTGAATAACCCCTATTGAGCCAGGAAAAGCCAATTAAAGCTCAATTGAGCTGAGAAATGCTGAATAACCCCTATTGAGTCAGGAAATGTCAGTTAAACCCCAATTGAGCTGAGAAATGCTGAATAAACCCCATTGAGATGAAAAATGTCGAATACCCACTATTGTGCCGAAAAATGCCAATTAAAGCTCAACTGAGCTGAGGAATGTCGAATAATTTCCATTGAGCTGAGAATTGACCCTATTAAACTGAAAATTGTCAAATAACCTTAAATGAGCTGAGAAATACCGAATAACACCGATTGAAAAATGCCATGAAATACCTAACATATCTATGTAACTCACCTTAGATGATGCCGGAGTAGACTTTGCACTGCAAAGAAACCAAGTGCAGTTTTGAGATATCTTCATAACCACCGAGAGCAGATTCACGTGATTGGCCCATTTGCACTTGGGATGGAAGCTTGAGAAATATCTGTATTGACTGGAAGATATATATAAACACCCACCCCAGAGAGAAAATGAGCAAAGTTCCATACACTGCAGACATGAATGTAAGGGCCATATACTAATGATTTCTAAAAACAACAACAGTAACAAAAAATCGCTTATGTTGAAAATCAGTATTTAACTGTACATAAAAACTGATCATCCTTTCATTTGATAATGATTTTTTTATAAAGATTAAGTCATCTATACCTTACGTTTAAAATTATATATATATATATATATATATATATATTTATATATATATATATATTGATTCATGTTTCATTAAATAATATAGACAAGTTTTGTCTATTTATTTCAAGTAAATATATTGTCTGATAAGCTTAATAACATTATCATTGAAAGATGAGAGGAAATCACCATATTCATACATGTTTAAATGTATCAATATGTTGATTTCCTTTCGTCTTTCAATGATAATGTTAATAAGCTTATCAGACAATATGAAAGGAACTTACTTAAAATAAATAGACAAAACTTGTTTATATTATTTAATGAAACATGCATCAATGAAAAATTGCTGCCTATATATATATATATATATATATATATATATATATATATATATATAAAGAAAAATATACGGGAAAAAAACAAACAAAAATCCTAATATGCAATTATGCTGTTTTAATGTTAATATAATGTCAACGTCAGACGTTTCGGTCTATTTTAACATTAAAACAGCATAATTGCATATTAGGATTTTTGTTTGTTTTTTTCCGTATATTTTTCTTCATACTGTCGGATCTATATCCATATATTTGCTTACATATATATATATATATATATATATATATATATATATATATATATATATATATAGGAGGTGTTAACAACTTCCACTGATAAAGCTGAATGCTTCGTCAATAAATTCTCCTCAAATTCTACTCTTGGCTCATCTAGAGAGTATCCTTGCCTAACTTTCCATTTATAACTGAGACTCTGTTGAGTGATTGACATATAACTCCTATAGTTTCTGTTATCATCTCTAATCTGGATTTCCTCAAATATATAAATATATAATCCTTCTTATGTTCTTATTTTGAAGGCAAGCAACGTTGGATTTTAACAAAATAGTGACGCACTTCATTTTTCTTACATAGTGTCAAATTTAATATATATTGGTGTCGCGGTAAAACCCAGGAATCAAATATCCATTTCAAAGACAGGTGATGTTTCATTTTGCGTAGTATTAGGTTGGTGCACAAATAATGACGTAATAATGTCGTTTTTGACGTTAAAAATACGTCAAAAAACGACATTATTACGTCATTATTTTGCACCAACCTAATATTAGCAGACATCGATATTCTTCCTGCCGGTTTTTTTTCCCCATAATGATGCTTACCGTTTATAAGTCCCAAGAGCAAATCAAGGTAGAAGGCATATAGAGTAAAAAGCACAGTTTGTGAAGAAGACACCGGCTGACCCTAGATTTGAACAGGTCAAGATAGTAGTGGTCGGGGAGAAGCATCCACTTGGGAGACGATTCCACAAAGCTTTGTGGAAAGAAGTTGTTCGGGTGGAACATAGATCTCACTAACACCAAACAAAGGGAATAAGGTTGGTCACTACAATTTTATGCGGTATGACAGGTCCTTAGCTGTGATGGTTAAAATTGGGGGAACTAAGGAATGTAGCTCGTTTGAATCCTTTCTATGGAAATAATGATGAAGAGGCTTGCCACTTTTCGTCTGTGGGAAAAGGGATGTAGGATGAAATATTACAATCTAGTATAAACCCCTAAATCTTGAAGATTGATTTTCAACGCTGGTTAAAATTTCGTTTTTGTTGTTTTAATTTGCGCCCTATTATCTTATAGCAGTAATATATTCGAGTCCGTGTAAAGTTAGTATTCTAAATGAAAGACTGGCGTAACATGGTCTTAATCTGCGACCTTTACTTATTAATTACACTCAGATAAATATGGTTTCCATGGATTTGTGTATAGGGACGTGCACACGAATGTGCGTGTGTGTTTTACTATTTTATATACCGCAAGAAGAAACAATCTTTTCCTTAACATTCAACGTCTTCTTTTCTCGTCTGTTTTATTGTTTGCTAAAATAATTGATTGCATGTAACTATTTCGTTGATTTGTCTGCCTCGATGCCGGCGATATTTTCTCTTCGAATGCTATCTGTCCACTCCTCAACTCTCTCACTGTCTGTCTCAGTCTATTCATATGCAAGTCTTTTTCTTTCTATCTATCTATCTATCTATCTATCTATCTATCTATCTATCTATCCTTTTTATCTACCTATCTATCTATCTTTATATATATATATATATATATATATATTCCAATATTATCTCAATCTTTTATTCTCTCTCCCTCTCTTTCTCCCAATATCTATATATCTCAATCTTTTTCTATCTATCTATCTATCTATCTATCTATCTATCTATCTATCTATCTATATATATATATATATATATATATATATATATATATATATATATATCAATCTTTATCTATCTATCTATCTATCTATCTCAGTCTCTATCTACCTATTAATTCTTTTTATTTATATTTATACACACACACACACACACACACACATATATATATATATATATATATATATATATATATATATATATATTCCAATATTATCTCAATCTCTTATTCTCTCTCCCTCTCTTTCTCCCAATATCTATATATCTCAATCTTTTTCTATCTATCTATCTATCTATCTATATATATATATATATATATATATATATATATCAATCTTTATCTATCTATCTATCTCTCTATCTATCTATCTATCTCAGTCTCTATCTACCTATTAATTCTTTTTATTTATATTTATATACACACACACACACACATATATATATATATATATATATATATATATATATATATATTCCAATATTATCTCAATCTTTTATTCTCTCTCCCTCTCTTTCTCCCAATATCTATATATCTCAATCTTTTTCTATCTATCTATCTATCTATCTATCTCATTCATTTTCTATATATTTATCACTAATATAAAATGCCGGAAGAAACAAATTTTCTCTTACAACTCAGCTTGTTTTCTTTCTTATCTGTTTTGTTATTTGTTAAAATAATCGATTAAGTGTAACTATTTTTCTCCACACCTTCGCATTGTAGACTATATCAGATGTCATTATGCAAGTCTTGATGTTTTCACACGAAATCTGCTATTAACTAACCGATACTGGCAAAATATTAAAAATACATTTTCATTTTAACGATAAAATACCCCTTGCATTTCAGTTGATAACGACTGTTTTTTAAACTCTTATATGGATGTCATTCATGGTTTCCTACTCGTTCAGAAATGTCTAAATGATCAGCTATATACAACCATTTTCGGTCAATGAAATTAAAAATGGCTTCTAGTGAATGAATTCTTTAGGTCTAAAAAAACAACCGTCGTCAGATCTTATAAACTGGACTCAACAGAATGGCAAAGAACTTTACCAAAAAACAAAAACAGCATCATTTGAGGACTTCTTCCTTGAGTGATGTTGTTTTGTTATCGTAGCAATAACTAAAATGGAAAGCACATGTAATTAGAACGGAAAATAATGACATAATCATGATGTCGACTTTACGCACGAACGTTAAACAAAACATTAGGAAGGAAACTCCCATCAATACTAGAAAGAGTGAAAATAGTTAACTGAGAAACCCATTTTCCAGAAAAATAGAAAGATTCTATAAATTTCAACCGGCACAAACGCTAACTGTTCAGTCAATAAATGTGTAATGTTTCTTGTATGGAAACGGTCAATCTCACCATTAATATTTTCAGTAACATATTTGGCGGTGTGAGATTTTATTAGGTTGGTGCAAAAATAATATCGTTTTTGACGTATTTTTTAACGTCAAAAAACGATATTATTTTTGCACCAACATAATATTATGAATGTCGGGAATTGTTAATCCTATTGCAAATTAATATATATAATATTACTATATAATATTGGCAACAGATAATTTTTCAAATTAACGCATATAAAATTTTCTATGGATTGCAAGAAAGATGTAACCTCAAAAGAAAATCTAAATATGGTAAAATATTTTTTAGAGATGAGAACATAACGTTGGAAATTGTCAAAAGCAGAGACAAGTTAAACAGCAGTCACATAACGATCAGAAAAGAATTGAAAATATTCACTGAACAAGAAACAAAACTGGTTTTAAGAATATCACAAAAATAAATCTGAGAAAATTTAAGAGACTAATAAGCAAAGAAAAGTGGGTTTGCCAGCAAGGAATTATTTGCTGAAACTTGTGCTGCGAATGTGAACAGAAAGAAAAAAGGTAAAATATTAAGAAAGCAACCAGTAAAGATCACAAAAACAAACGTGTAAACTGGTTGAAGATATAAATGGAAACTGTTTTCTGAACTATAAATTTCATTATCTGTCTATATTTGTGAGATGACGCATTATGTATAATATTTACATTATTCGGACTATTGCCTCATCTTTGTCGCCATATTTATTACAGCGTTTCAGCATTTCAGCATCTATCTATATTTCTGAGATGAGGTATTATGTACACTATTTACATTATTCGGACTATTGTCCTCATCTTTGTCGCCATATTTATTACATTTCGGCCTTTCAGTATCTGTCTATATTTCTGAGATGAGGTATTATGTACATTATTTGCATTATTCGGACTATTGTCCTCATCTTTGTCACCATATTTATCACAGCGTTTCGGCCCTTCAGTATCTGTCTATATTTCTGAGATGAGGTATTATGTACATTATTTACATTATTCGGACACATAGCACAGTGGATAAAGGCTTTAGTTAGATCCAGTGACAGGACCAAAAGAGTGTGAGTTCAATACCCGGTTAAGGCAGTGGAGAACTTTCGGAGAACAGGAAATAACTGATAACTGACACCCATTAAACATGGCACGTGGAACTAGAACAGTCTACCCCAGTGAGCGAAATAAAGGGTTCAGTTCGACATTCCAACCACCTGAAGAAGGCCGCAGGGTTCAACGGCCGAAACGTTGTAATAAATATGGCGACAATGATGAGGACAATAGTCCGAATAATGTAAATAATGTGTAAATTTCATTTATGAATGTAGAGCTACATTGGATAGACCTGATAGCTGGGTTAGAGATTGGGTGCTTCATTGAAATAGTTAACCAATACAACTTAGAAGTCAACAGTGGGATGATCGAGTAATACTCTGTATTAATACTGTAGCCAGTGAAATTATACGTGCTTTCAAAATTGATGATGGATGTAGAGAACTATTTTAAATTCTTGGATAAGACAGGTTTTGAATGACAACGGGTCACAACCAAGACGCTTTAAGCTAAAGAATAAATGTATGTAATATATGTATGTAATATATTTATGTAATAGTATAGTTCTATGTATTTTGGCAGATAAAGTTCTTTAAGGCAAATATTATTAAAGGTAACAGACATTTTGTGACGATTAATTTTAATGCTCGACTTTTCCAAATTACGAACAATCCTTCACAGACAGGGAAAAAGTTCCGTCAGAAATTGTCCACTATTCATTTCGGAAGAAAAGTACAAGAAATATGGTACAAAGTTTCGACTTTCTTAAGTCCCCATCAGGTTAGGTAGAGACAATTGGTGAGCTTCGTATATATATATATATATATATATGTGTGTGTGTGTGTGTGTGTAAAATCACCCGTCACACCACATCTACGTCACAACACATTTTACCTACGCCACAAGTATTTCTACGAAACTAACCAATTGTCTATACCTATCCCGATGATGACTTAAGAAAATCGAAAGCTTAGACCATATTTCCATATGTTATCTCCAATTAGTAACTTGAATGTTAGGCTATTCCTTTTGCTAACGATCTGTCTTCTTGTAATTGATGATTTGTCTTTTTTTTTTTCGCTTTCTTTCACTGTCTTCTGTAGGGGTTCTTGGAGTTTCCTTTCTGTATCTGCTATCAACACTGTGTCATCTGCATATCCTATGTTGTTGAGATTATGGCTACAAATAATGAATCCTGGTAGGGCAGAATCACCTTGCTGTAAATGTTGAATAAGTCCAGTCAGAAGACACGTACTCGTCATTCACTTCTTTCTATTTTTGTATATTTACTGAATTCATTTTCTATACATATGCAAACGGCTTGCTCCCAATATAAGTTCTGGATTATTCTAATATCCTCCCAAATAAATCTAGCTTACCTAGCAGTTCAATTAATTCCTTTGTGTTGTAATGTATCAAACGTTTTTGCATAATCTATAAAACATAGATATACATCGTTTTATATTTCTATTGTTCTTTCTAATGTCATTCTGAGCATAAATATTATATTCCTTGTTCCAGTGACTTTCTTTCACTTAGCATAATAAAAACGTTTGCCTCCAAATAAGTTATAATCAATAATTGTAAGATTTGATCAGTCTCAACGTTCACGAATACAAATCAATGTATATCCTGAAGATGTCATCAATATTGGTTAGTTAGTAACGGTTATGGTGCCTTGACACTCCCAAAGAGTTTGAACAAAAATCGAACTAAACTGAGTAGTGAAGGAACGGCTGTGGAAGAACTGAGAGTCGTTAAAGGAATAAGGGGTGGGGTGGGGGTGGGGGGTAGATATACGAAGCACAAACTTCCTCTCTCACTTTTAAGCTCCTCCAAATCCACCTTCTCCTGAACGTCTGACCAATTTTTCTCCGGATGGTCAGTTGTAACAAATCAAAAGTCGAACACATTTATCGCCGCTGATCCTTAGCTCCTGCTATTTTCTTGTATGTTCTGATTTCTATGCCGACTATCTCGGCATTGCTCGTTTCAAGTACAGTCACGTGGTCGGCGTGGACAGAGCACCTGGCCTAGGTAGTGACACCATTTAGTGTAATTCTGCATAGGAAAAAATTCATCTTTAACTTGCAAAGGAAAGGTTCCAACGCAAAATATGAAATATAGTGAACAACTTTGACGAATTGACCGTAAATGACATTAAAGTGTTTTTGTTTACAATAAGAACTTGCATTATTTTACAACAGGTTTTAAAGTTCAGGTGCCTATCATTTTTGTGTTCTCGACAAATATATTAGGTATTGAGGTTGGTACATTACCATGCTGGTTTAAATGTGTTTGTACGGAACACTGGCCCAAGAGATAATAGGTTCAGACGTTTGAACGGACAAGTGGTGGTGTGTCCGACAAAAACAAATTCATAATTTATTGATGAACAGAATAACAGTAAATTCTACCAAGTGTTCCAAGAAATAAAACTCAGAATAAACCTTTCTCAAAAGAGAAACTATGACCTGGAATTCGAATGAAAGCAGTGATGGTACCAACCGTGAATCAATCATAAGATCCAGGATGTGAAATTAGCAAATACTAAACACTTCAAATAGCTCGGCGTATGGATCAGTTATAAAACATTTAGTAGAGGAGATAAGGAAATTGAGCGGAGAATTGGTTGCGCTTAAGATAGCCCAATACAGCAAATTGCTAAAAAACCAAAACATTAATTTCAATCGTTTTCTTAAAAAGCCTCGTCAGATCGACATTGCCATGCAGATGCCATGCATGGCGACAAACACGTTCAGAAATAATTAACATGTTAATTGTATGCAGACGATTTCTCAGATCAATATTTAAAATGACAATGGATCTTGGCGAAGACCATCCATTTTGAATCTTGTAGACAGGCGGAACAGTATCACAAACCAAGAATTGTGTCAAGTAAAAGAAACCTCATCAATTCAGAATTTTCAACGGCATCAACAGTTAAAATGGATAAAATCCGTAACACAAAGAGAAAATAATGACATCAGATTTTGACATTCCATACTACTTCAAATAAAAGGTTAGGAAGGAAACCTCCAGCAATACTTGAAAGAGTGATGACAGCTACTGGGCATGAGAAGAGAAAATAATGACATAATCAAGATGTTGACATTGCACACTACTTCAAATAAAAGGCTAGGAAGGAAACCTCCAGCAATACTGGCAAAAGTGATAACAGCTACTGGTCTTGTGAAGAAAAAATATTGATATAATCAAGATGTTGACATTCCACACTACTTGAAATAAAAGGTTAGGAAGGAAACCTCCATCAATACTGGAAAGAGTGATAACAGCTACTGGGCTTGAAAAGAGATAATAATGACATAATCAAGATGTTGACATTCAACACCACTTGAAATAAGAGGTTAGGAAGGAAACCTCCATCAATACTGGAAAGAGTGAAAACAAATACTGGTCTTGAGAAGAGAAAATAATGACATAATCAAGATGTTGACATTCCACACTACTTCAAATAAATAGTTAGGAAGGAAACCTCCATCAATAGTGGCAAGAGTGATAACAGCTACTGCTCTTGGGAAGAGAAAATAATGACATGATCAAGATGTTGACATTCCACACTACTCAAAATAAAAGGTTAGGAAGGAAACCTCCATCAATACTGGAAAGAATGATAATAGCTACTGGACTTGAGAAGAGAAAATAATGACATAATCAAGATGTTGACATTCCACACTACTTCAAATAAAAGGTTAGGAAGGAAACCTCCAACAATACTGGAAAGAGTGATAACAGCTATTGTGCTTGAGAAGAGAAAATAATGACATAATCAAGATGTTGCCATCCACACGACTTTAAATAAAAGATTAGGAAAGAAACCTCCATCAATACTGGAAAAAGTGATAACAGCTACTGGGCTTGAGAAGGAGAAAATAATCAGATAATGAAGATGTTGACATTCCGCACAACTTGAAATGAAAGATTAGTAAATAAACCTCCATCAATACTGGAAAGAGTGATAACAGCTACTGGGCTTGAGAAGAGAAAATAATGACATAATCAAGATGTTGACATTCCACACTACTTCGAATAAAAGGTTAGGAAGGAAACCTCCATCAATACTGGAAAGAGTAATAACAGCTACTGGGATTGAGAAGAGAAAATAATGACATAATCAAGATGTTGACTTCCCCATTAATACTTGAATGATCTAGAACAGCTACGGGTGTTGAAAACCTATTTTAAAAAATGTTAAAATAAATATTTTGTAAGCTTCAACTACTAGCAGTACTGGCCGCTCGGTCAATGAATGCCCAAAATTCTTTTTTAGATATAATGCTAATATTACGAATACCTGTGTCACGATAATTTGAGACTTCGTGCTAACTCAACCATCGACTGCCTCACTCACAGTGAGAACATGTAGAATGCTTTTCATTTCAGATACATACCAATGACCTTCTCAAATCGAACCTGTGTCGGAAAGCGAATATTATAAGTATACTACCACGTACCCCGCGCTCTCTCTCTCTCCATCTCTACATATCTATATCTATATCTATATCTATCTATCTATCTATCTATCTATCTATCTATCTATCTATCTATCTATCTCTCTCTCTCTCTCTATATATATATATATATATATATATATATATATATGTCTGTGTTTGTGTGTGCTTGTGCGTGTGTATGCGTGTGTGCGTGTTTGTCTGTGACACTGGTTTTGGCACGACATAGACGTAGAAAAATAAAAGGTGATCTTATCTCAATGTTAAGTGTTTCTGCTTTATGACCGGCGGATGGGATTTTTTAATTGGCGCTCACTTGACAGAAGACAAAGAAGGGAACGACTAGGTAAAGAAAAGCCGTTGAGATCAAGCGACAACAAACCGGACGTGATTTAGTTCCGGCTGCTAGTCTATATTAACAATAATATTTGGGATTGCGGAAGTCAGTTCTGCTCCGCCCTCGTCCAGCGACAGATTGTCAGTCGCGTGGTTACGATGCGACCTGTTTGTATTGTAGATTAGCAGGGTTGTGATAGGAGGGAAGAAGTTGTCCTAAATGTCACCTACCCACCAGTACGATAAAATGAACCGCTGAATAAAAACTTATATTTTATAATATAAGAAACACATCCCGTTCTGAGAACGAAATGAGAGCGGGTTGTGTTTCCAATATATATATATATATATATATATATATATATATATACCTGGTGCGATGAGTCAGTTGTCATCTAAATTAGCCAAAAATGAAAATAACACCGACATCTCATCTTAACAGATATGTTTACTAAAATTACATAAAAATATCTTGAAATACTAAAGAGTAAATGTATTCAATAAAATCACCATTGGCTTCAACCACCACCTGCAGACGATTTCATTATCTCCTGCATCTCTTCTGGACAGTCTCTTTGTTTAAGAGGATGAATGCTGCCATAATCCTTACCTTCAGTTCATCTTTGGTGTTACAAGGAGTTTTGTTGGTCTCACACACAATAATCAAGGGGGTTGTATTCTGAGGAGATAGGCAGCCAGATGTAAGAGGTGATGTGGTTGCAGAAATTTTATGACAGCCATGATTGTGTGGCATGGTGCAGAATCCTGTTGCCAGACTTAGGTTTTTTCAGCAGCAAACCTCTTGACCCAGGGCAGCCCTACCTCCTTGATGTAGGTCTCCGTGTTGAGTCTGAGGCCTTGTGGGGAGATGAATGGAGGCATAATGTCGCCATCACTAGTGATCACTCCATACAACTTCGTAATCACCATTAGATTCATCCAACTCTTTCCGAATCCTCTGCACTGTCCTCAGATTGACACCCAAATACACTGAAATGTTTTTATTATGTTTCCAAATTTCTGGCAGAGTGAATTGCGTTATAGTGCTCTTTCTCTCACAGACGGTGTCCAACTGACCCTATTGTACTGTGCAGTCGACAAAGTCAAAAACTAACAACGCGCATACTCGAAATTAAAAAATGGCGAGAATTTACCCATTGCACCCTGTATAGTTTCATATATATATATATATATATATATATATATATATATATACGGAGCAACTCTTCATTCAAGCATGTTTCATTAAACATTAACATATTCTGTTTATTTTTTATAATAATCCTTTCTAGTTCTCTTATTATCTTCTTGATGTCAAGATGAAATTCATCAAGTAAGGCGCCGTATTTTTTGATAACCCAACTACTTTCGATCTCCTCCGAAATCATCCTCAAGTGCGCATTGCGAAGACATACTTAATGTAACTGTAATCGCTGTGATAGTGATTTTGCTATTAACCAATTGAAATTAAAATTTGCTTCTAACAAACTGAAATTAATAAACTATTAATAAATTATTAATCGACGTATCTTAGGTAGATGGAGTCTTTTTTAAATTGTTAAATATATTATTTTCGAGATTAACAATTTAAAAAAGACTCCATCTACCTAAGATACGTCGATGATATCCTTATATTAGTATACGGATATCGTATACTAATATAAGAATACGGAATACGGATATACGTATACTAATATAAGAATACGGAATACGGATATACGTATACTAATATAAGAATACGGAATACGGATATACGTATACTAATATAAGAATACGGAATACGGATATACGTATACTAATATAAGAATACGGAATACGGATATACGTATACTAATATAAGAATACGGAATACGGATATACGTATACTAATATAAGAATACGGAATACGGATATACGTATACTAATATAAGAATACGGAATACGGATATACGTATACTAATATAAGAATACGGAAATAATACATCAAATTCAAAAACAATTACAAAATATTTCTGTTGTTAAATTTACTTACCAACTAAATAATTACAATAAAATTCCTTTCCTAGATATACTGATAAACACTAATAACAATAAATTCACTACCACCCAATATAAAATAAATTTGTGCACCCTTAACTATAAGAGTGAATGTCCTAATGACTATAAAATAGCAATTATAAAAAAAAAAACAACTAATGAACCGTGCAAAAATTAATCCATCCACAAAACAGATTTTCTACAGTGAACTAAAAAATATAAAACAATCTCTTATTAATAACTTCCCTAATTATATTGTTGATGAACAAATAAGATGTTCTGTTAGAAATTTTGATATAAAGCAAATTGAATATAATACTTCTTCAACTAACCACAAACGCATCAATCTTTTTTATATCGTAACCAAATGCATTCTAATTATGAACAAGACGAAAATATCCTAAAAAATTAATAAATACTAATATATCCACCACAGATCCTAGTAAAAAAGTAAAATTAATTATATATTACACTAAATCTAGTATTGTATATAAATTTAAATATCCCCTTGGAGATTATACCTCACACGGAAAAAATAATATTTATGTTGGCCACCCTACGACCACGTTGTCTCTGTGGCTGAGTTTTCATTTGAATGATGCATCCAACATTTCTAAACATTTACAACGGCATACCTATCTACTTTCACAATTCAGAAAAATCCTTGTTGAAAATACATCTATACTTTTTCATGAAAATAATAAACATAAACTAATTTTTTTTAAAGCTATTAAAAAATTAAAACCAACCCTTAATAAGATTAATTATGAATACAGCACAAATGTTTTTAAATGTGTACAGTAGTTAAAAATATCGCGGTATATACCAACAGTTCTTAATACTATTTTTAAAACTCTCGACACCGCATAACTTTGTTACTCAGCTAATTTGCACTAAATTCGGCGTTCTTTACTTCACTAGTAAAAAAAGTTAACTCTCGGTTAAACCCAGCAATATATTTAGCACCAAACGAGATTACAACAACAGGACCGAGGCAGGTGTATATAAAATAGAATAAATAAAATTCTCAGTGACTATATGACAAAAAGACTATATGAGCATCACAGGGATATGTTGCATAAGAACACTTTAAACGCCCTAGTAGTTCATCGTAATATGTTTGACAACAATTTCGGTTTAACTACCAGTCTGATCAGGAGTGGAATGGGACTCATTTAATGAATGTACTAAGAGTGGGTCTATCAAAATCCTCGACTATTAACCCTAGACATAGTTTCACTGATCATCGCAAAGTAATAATATTACAATGTTATATTCGAGCTAGTAGAGAATAAAAAAAAAACTAAAAAACAAAAAACAAATAAGGATCTACTTGGAGCAGATTGGGCTCGAATCATTTCTCATAGCATTTTTTCGGATTACATCTATATTTTCATTGTCCTCTTATTACCGAGAAGTAAAAAACAAGAACAAATCTATTTCCATACCTGAGGATGTCTGTAGGAACAGACGAAAGCTTGTAAAAATTAAACAGACCTTATGCAACTGGAATTTATAAACAGGGATCGTATCATTTGTATACAGGTTCGGGGTTAGTGTATCTTATTGAAATTCTTTGCGAAGATGTATTCTCGCCATTTAAATCATTAACCTCTATATTTGTTTTTTGTATGAATGATTCATGTAATTATATATATATATATATATATATATATATATATATATATATATATATATATATATATACGCACGCACACATACACACACACACATATATATATATATGGGGGTTGATAAACACGATTACAAAATAAGGCTGAAAAGCAAAGATTTACAGCCATAATATCTACGAAAATTTCG
Organism: Acanthosepion lycidas; assembly: GCA_963932145.1. Classification (NCBI taxonomy): domain Eukaryota; kingdom Metazoa; phylum Mollusca; class Cephalopoda; order Sepiida; family Sepiidae; genus Acanthosepion; species Acanthosepion lycidas. Next base: position 110,304,407 of record OZ010588.1, on the reverse strand, counting down.
TCTTATGAATAACAATTTTTCAAGATTTGGTCGAAGTGGTTGTTTACTCGGAACTATAACGAAAGAAAAAAAGTGTAAAATGAGTTAAATGCATCAAGTTCTAGAGTACCGTCGTATCCTGTTTGTTAGAGTAAACTGTTTAATTGATATCAGACCACCGTGCGCATTTTCAGTCTCCGTATCACTTGACTCCATTTTAGCAATATGAGACTTGTTCGGATTTTACGACTGTCAACTCGAAGAGTCAGGAATGAAGTTGTATGTTCGTATTCACAACCATCCATTAATTCTCCCTTTTCTTTTAGTGTCCTTTTTGTGTCCGTTTTACTTGGCCTAAAATGTTTTATTTTTATTTATTTTCCTCTCAATTCCGTTGGAAGTCGTTTACTTTCAGCAGAACGACGATTGTATTTTTTTTTCTTTTCTTTTTAATGTTCTTTTTATGCTTTTCTTCCATCTTTGCATTTCAGCTCTCCTCTTCCCGAAACTCTTTTTTACTCCCTCTGCTTTTCATGTACTGCTTCAGACGATTATTTTAACTACACGTTATCTTTCCCCACTTTAACTAATGTTTCACGTTTTTCATTAAACATTTTCCCTGCTTAAATCACCATATTTTCTTCTGAAACATTTTTTGTTTATTTTTATTTTTTGTTGCTTTGTTTTCCACAGCTTTCTACCACTTTGAGCCAATTTTGCCTTTGAAAAAAAAATGCGTATGATCTAACCTTATCAAATGTCTCTTAATACTACAAGCATATGTATGAGTGGTAGTCACCGTTGCTAATTACCACCGTGCTATATGTGACGTCGATATTTAGAGCATGCATCTCCGGATATGTTATCGTGGGCATGCGCAGAGATGCGCGTGTCTGAATGCATGAATCTAAATGCCTATGTCGAAGTGCGATCTTCAGGACTCTGGCGTTGAACAAGCATCCCATCCCCGATTATATAATGCTCTTCGTCGGTCTCTTTCCTTTTTTCTTTTTTTTTTCTCTTATCTGTTTCAACTGAACAACAAATACGATAATGTCGCCAGTTACAGAGAGCGAGCTGCGTCGCCGAAGAGCAACAGCCGTTTCCATGACATAAAAAAAGGAAAAGGTATTAAGTTAATGTGGATTGCATATCACAGATGGACACGATAACATCTATTCTTCTAAGCATCGTTCTTGGACCAAATTATGCAAAACGGGCTCAATTGCTAATCAAGGTGTTCATTGGATTTTCTGTTTTTTCTAACATTTTTTTCTTATCGTGTGCAATGTAAAGTGTGATAAACAACAGTATTTACCTTAAAAGAATTTATTGCTTAAGTGTTTTTTAAATTTTATTATTATTATTATTATTATTATTATTATTATTATTATTATTATTATTACGTCTATCATAGTGACGTAGCGTTATTACTGTAAGTGGCAATTTCAAGAAACCCTAACATAAGAAGCAAAAGTGACTATCCCAAGTAAATCGAAGACCCTCCCCGCACAACACATAGGCCATTTTTTTTCTTTTTTCTTCATTTCTCGATTACGCTATGCAGATTCAACCGATATTTTTATAGCGAGTGTCAATTGCTCTATTGAACGAAATGGCTTTTAGCGGCCTTACTATTAGACTATAGCATGGGATACGGGGAAGAAGAGTGGATTCATGACTTTTGAAATCGCATCACCAGCCGTCGGCCAAGGTGACAAAAACCTAGCGCTACATGACAGACCTCGATCAATACAGAGCACGAGGATCATTGACTCCTGCTAAAAGTAATAATTATGGCGAAGTGCAGGGTCGGTGCAAGAGCTCCGTGACCCCCCCACACACTCCGCCCCGAATCTATGATACGTTCTGACTCTACTAAATCTCAATTTTCATAAAGTACTATTCATATAAAATACAAATTTGATTGCAACCTAATTATGTACAATAATGGTTCATATGCAATATAGGTGAACAATTCAACTAGAAAAATGGAAAATAAATCCAATAGAGACATGTCATCATTCCATCTTAAATAAATCAATAATGTTTTGCGGAAATTTTCAACGTCAACTTCAGATTTTTCTTGTTAAAAAGTTGAATAATTTTAACACATTCAACGTTATGGATAAAAAAAATAACGAATTTTGTATAGGGTTTTTTTGTTTCGAGACTTAACATGAGTAAATAAACGAATTCACGGATTTGGACGAAAAAAAAAGATCCCAGAATGACATCAAAATCTGCCAGATGAGTTCTGATGAGGGAAATTATCTGGTATGACATTTCCTATCAGTAGATGTAGTAATTGCTCCGCTTCGTGTCAGTGGAAAACGTGGAGCCTAAGAACGCGTAAAGTGTGTCTATCCTGGAGGTTAGCATCAGACATGCTGATAGAAAGCAGAAAAAACTTATCTGCAGTGATCAAATGTTTTTTTTCTTATATACTTTAGAACTCAGTAACTCCCTCCGTCTAAGCGGCGTTGTTGCCTTGCCGAGGCTGAAATGATTAGAAAAACTATTTAGTCTGATACATGATTTATATTTCACACTTGGTCTTGGTGAGCCTCAACAAAACACTCAACTAGATCGTTATAACCACCAACTTTCTCAATATTCATCTGTCTATCCCAAAAGAACTTTATATGTGCTTCGTTTTAGCGGGCAAATACTTATTTGTTTCTGGTACAGACAAGATGCACTTTGTGCTACAAAATCCTTTTATTTGTCCATAACGCAGTTATAATTCATGGAACATGATAAAGTGTAAGTTCTATTCTAACAGTTTCTTTTCTCGCTCTTCTCACCTGTGGAACTCTCTTCCTGTTCATCACTTCTCAAGCTATCTACAATCTTCAAAAATTTAAATGCAACACCAATCGCTATCTTCTGTCTTCCTAAACCAGTTCTTTTATTGTCTATTTTTCCTCACATCTCCGCACTAAATTCTTCTTGTTCTCTTTCACTACCTGTAACCCTGTGTATTCTAGTGATATTTTGGCCTTGACTCTTAAAAGTAAAAAGGCATCAGTCTGGAAAAAAGCGTGCAGTATAAGCCACCTCATCAGATGTAGCTCATCAGAACGAGAGCAAGTTTGTTCTAGATGATAATTTCTTCTATGTCTCATGGCCTGGTAATACAATGAAATCAGCAATCAAGTAAGACCTTAATTCACTTCTCTTTCTTGCATATCGCCTAATGTATACTCAGTTCACTTCGCGGACAAAGTATTGTTGTATTCGGTTTCTGTTCTTTCTCAAACATCTGCACATGTTCTTGCCTGTTTTCTCTCATGAAAAAAAGTGTTACTATATCAAGTGAGGGTAAAGGAAATTTATTACCACCAGCCGATCTAATAGCGTAAACGAGTTTATCGGTCAACGACCTCGAAGTATTAATTGAAGTATAACGCCTGTGCAGGGATGGTGCAAGCGTCACGTGCCCCACGAATCTATAATAATACCATTTTAAATCTATGATACAGCCCCCACCCCCACCCCCGACTGTACTATATCTCAATTTTCATTAGGTAGCACTCATAGAAAATACAAATTTTATTGTAACCTAATTATGTATAATAATGGATCATATGCAACAAAGGTGAACAATTCAACTAGAAAAATTGAAAATAAATATAATGTATCTCAATACAAATGTCATTGCCATATAGGAAGAAAATGGAAGCTGCTGACACCGAGGTTCGAACGTCAAACTCTGGTCTTATGAATATGTTTTCCGCCAGGTGTATAAATCGCGGTGTCAGGCTACTGACTGCAGAGTTGACTATTGGTCGCTTACCATAATTGATTACAAGTTGATTACCGCTACTAATTCACTAAATTTGTTAATAAGTTTGATTGACTCTTACTTCTTTTGTTTGGGTTACGAATTTATTTACAGTTTTAATTAAATCAGTCAGTTATGTACCATGTATCTTTTGATACATGACGAGGCATATTTTTTCCAGCAGTAGGTTGCCATTTCTTTCTACGGTAGGTCAGTTGCCATCCAAGGCTATATAACCAGGTCTGTCCTGCTATTTTATTCATAGATAAGAGAAGAAGAGGATTCATACATTTCCTAAGGGTATTAGCACGTAAATCAATGTGATGGATTCGACTGGAAGAGTCCATCATATCTAAACAATTCGAGCCGCTATCCATTACTCCACTTGAAGTCTTGAGTTACACTTTATCATTAACGGACACCTGTACGGGTCACAAAAGTCGTGATAGGTCATTCCATCTTAAATAAAACAACAATGTTTTGCGGCAAGTTTTAACATCAACTTGAGAATTTTTTTCTTAAAAAGTTGAATGATTTTAAAACATTCAACATTATGGATAAAAATTAGTAAATTTTATATCGTGTTTTTTCATGACTTACCCTGAGCAAAACAAATTCACGGATTTGAACAAGAAAAACAAAAGACCCCAAAATGACGTCAAATTCCGCGAATTTTTCTCATCCTTTAGTAGTCAGTTGTTCTTAGTTTAATTTGTAACGTAGAAAAATTGTAGGTAGAAAAAAAGCAAATGTTAATAAGATAGCGAAGGTGACAAAGTACATGCCCGGGAACCGCAATCAGAATTGTACGGCCTCGTTCCCAATAGCCGTTACACATGACGTCACGCTAGACCATTTTAAACGTCCATGTTCCCAAAGAATACCAGGAGGCAGACAAAGGAATTCCAGCTACCACGCAGACACCACATCGGTTCTTGATAATGACTGCAAAAGTCGAAAGTACTTGAACAAAAATAGCAAAATATATACTTCGGACAGTTTATCCACGATTCGAACATAATACTGAACATTTTATCTGAAAGTTGGAAAAGTATAAAATGAGAAATTAAACAGACATTGTCAGTTCTTTTTATTCAAATTTGTTTAGATATGATGGACTCTCCCGTCGATTTCGACGTATGAGGATACGACAACCTCATTTGTTTTTTTTTATGTTTGTGTCGTATGTGACGCATTAGTCCAACTAGTGACTTGGATATAAGAATATTTGCTGACGCTTTTCGTCGTTGTCTTTCGTCTCTTAGACGGTCTATACGACAGATTTAAAAATTTCTGATACCACTCTGGCACAAATATCTCCAGTTATTTCTATTGAGGGCAACTCGTTCGTATGAGGCATCGTATATATATATATATATATATATATATATATATATATATATATATATGATGTTTAAAAAATGAATGCTGATCAAAACACTACCGAGATTTCGACCACTACGGTCTCCTTAGGTGGTGTGTTCAGCAAATCAACATGGTCCTGAACAACTTAAACACTTTCGTTTGAAACCGGAAGTAGTTAAGTTTAAAATTCCTTTCATTGATGTCTCTTTTTACCTCCGAACCAAACCAACTGACAATCGTACATGTCAGCCGATTGTGACATATCCGACAAACATCGCTCCTGTAGGCGATTCGCTCTGAAAGAAGAAATATTGAAAGATATCATTGAATTATGTCTCGTTTGCAATTCATTTCAAGAGATTAACCTGATGGAGGATTATAATTTTAAAAAGGAACATATTCGCCATTGTTTACTGTATGAATTCCGAAAGGGTAGTTCTGCTACAGAGGCATATACAAATATTTGTGCATTGTATACGGGTGCAGTGAAAACTCGTACATGTCAGCTGTGGTTTAAAAGGTTTAAAAATGGCGATTGTGACATAACCGACAAACCCCGATCGGAAAGGAGACCCACTCTGAAGGAAGAAATATTGAAAGATATCATTGAATTATGTCTCGTTTATAATTCATTTCAAGAGATTAACTCGATGGAGGATTATAATTTTAAAAAGGAACATATTCGCCATTGTTTACTGTATGAATTCCGAAAGGGTAGTTCTGCTACAGAGGCATGTAGAAATATTTGTGCATTGTATACGGGTGCAGTGAAAACTCGTACATGTCAGCTGTCTCCGATCGAGTACTGAATGCGCGCATTGAATGAATTCGCCTCGAGCATTTCCACCTTGTTCACCGGAAAATCATACTTGCTTTGTCGAACATGGCTTCGAAGTAAATATACCTGACTGTGAGAGCTACGAACGGAGTGAGCAAAGACTGCGTATGACCATTGTTGCACTTATATCTGGACAGGGAAAGGCAAAAGAGAATGGCGAGTACTCGTCAACGACAGTTAGTAAATATTTGTTTTGGGATTTAGATGGAAGAGGGCCTTTAAATTCCACGCGCAACCTCTCAAATGGCTGCGTAACTTTTACTAGGGTTCCCGGTTCGGGTATGTAGAACCTTGATTTTATTCGAGTGCAAATCTGACAACCGTTTGTTATTCGTTTCACGTCCTCAACTGAAAAAGGCAAATTCCGGCTTCGAACCATATGGAACATCCTCGTGATGCCGGCATGACAGAGATTGTCAGGAACTTTTTGTAGATCTTTAATGCTGTTCATTGATCAACACGCTTTTGCTAGCGCGTCCGCCGTTACATTTTCTTTCCCAATCGATGAAAAACGTCAAACGAAAAACAGGAAATCTCTACCCTCCATCTCGCTATCTTTTCATTTTTTTTTATTTTGCTTGACGTCTTGGGAAAGAGACTGACTTTTTTGGTCAGTGATTAATTTAAAGCCAATTAAGAAATGTCACCATTTTCTTAGCGCCTCTACTATAGCATAAGCCTCGTTTTCGACAGCTGAATGCCTGCGCTTAGATTGTGACAGAAGAAGAACGCTAAAGAGCACCCAGATTTCCTTAACGCGGTAGCTATGGTGTGGTCGCAAGCGTTGTCGGGATTCGCCAAAGTGATGGCTGAATTGGCAATATCACTTTTTAACCCCTCACAGGCTTTAATGGCAGAAGAAGGTAAAAGAAATTTGGTAATTTTCATAAGTGGGTGTATTTTTTTCAGAAAAGAAGAGTACCCATTGAGAATAATGAGCGAACATACCCATAGTCCGTCATAAGGTGGCCATGGTGTTGGGAATAGGTGGTTTTAGCAGTGGTTTTGGCCGTCCAGGGTCCGGCTTCATGATTCCTTTACTCACAATTTATCCAAGTAGTCTGATGGTATAAGAATTCTTGTCATGGTTGAGTGTAAGATTATATTTCTTGACAGCTGCCAAAAAACGATTTAGGTTGCGATTGTGGTCGACCCTGTCATGGCTGCACACTGTCACATTATCTATGTAGGCAAAGAATTATTACCAAGAATTATTTCATTGAGGACCCTCTGAAAAACTGGAAACCTCGTTAGTGACCCCAAACGGAATCCACTGGAACTGATAAAGTCATCCGCAGTCTTCGAAAGCCATATAAAGGCTTATCTTTAGGGTCTATAGCTACTTGGTGGTAAGTACTCCTTAGATCTGACGTTCTAAATTTGGCGATCGTGTTAATCGTCTTGTCAATACAGGGTGTAGGGGTATGCATCAAGGAGGGTGTACCTATTTATAGTTTGAAAGTAGTCTATGACCATCCCTTTTTTATTATTATTATCAGAGGACGTTATTAATACTTGTGCCCCCCCCCAGTGATCTGATTTCATTGATTATTCCTTCTCTTAAGATTCTTGTAATTTCTGCTTTAATAAACGTTTTGTTTTCAAGAGAATATTTTTGAGATTTGGTGGCCGCTAGTTTAGTTTTTGGTTAAGTTTTCAAAAAGACAAGGCTATTGTACATTTATAGAGACCAAGCCACAGATATTCAACACCAGTTTAGGGGCCCCAAATGGAGATTAATACTAGAATGCTGTTTGAGGAAATCATGGCCCAGCATGACATCGCAGCACAGATTTGGCATAATGAAAAATTTGATGTTAGTGTAGTTAGTTTGATTCAACTCTAGGCCGGTCAAAATATATCCTTCAACCTGCGAAGATAGTGAAGCGTTCACCATGGCCATCTATTACAATGTACAATTTTAAATCTGTTTCTTTTTGCAATATCAGTGATAATAAAACTCTTCTAGTTTCCTGTGTTGATTAGAGCATTCATTTCTACCTCGTTTATTTTTACTGTTACTATCGCCTTTGAAAGACATTTAGGGTTTCCAGTTGATATGATACTAGGTACAATAGGAGCATTCGAACCAGGTGAAAAAAAAAGTTTGGATCGACAAACCTTAGAGAAATGTCCCTTCTTCCCGCACTTGTGGCATTTATTTTCCCTGACTGGGCAACACGACCTGGGGTGTAATTTGAGACCACAAAAATAACATCTTCGTCTAGCTGCAGCATTAGCAGTGTATGCAGTATCTTTCGGAGAGAGAAGATTTTGAACTGGCGGAGTAGGTCGGGGGTGGTTTGTGAGGAAGTCTGTTTGGGTCGTTTGAACTGGTGGACTAGTAGTAGTGTGAGTACATAGTGCAGCCTCTGAAACACTTGTTTGTAGGTATGAACAAGATTGCTTTTCTGCCATTTCGAAGGTAAGCGGTGTCATTTGACCCTCTCTCTTCTTATTGCAGGCACATTTATCCATAGTTGTCGACATTTTTCTATCGTTTTTCAATTATTATATATAATTTTCTTCTTTTTTGAAAACAAAAGAAACTATTTTTTGTTTATACGTCATTGAGTCTTTTATGTCACCTGTACAATTAGAAGTTATCGAACGGCAGTTCGATGACTTGCTTTCAGACAAATGCCAAAACAGGGAAAGTTAACTGATCCACAAATAATCCCTAACACATAAAAGATGTTCTAATTTGAAATTTTTTGACTGAAAATTTATGTCAACATATTTATTTGATAATACATTTTTTTAAAGGTGAAACTTTATATGAACCGTAGCTTACATGTGAATCAAGCCCAAAATATGGAGCACCCAGTTAGGACTGAACACGCTACTCAAATTAACTGACCTAGCGAGACAAGCTCGCTAACCATTACACGACGTCAAGGTGATCTCCTTTAGGTCTGCTTTAACTAATCAACATTTACAATTAATTCTGATGTCAGTGAACACGAATATTTTGACACCGTCTGAGATGATTTTTATTTCAGAATTTAAAACGAATTTCAACAATTCATTGTTATTATTTCTTCATGTTTAACACACACGAAAAAGAATTTTATAACTGTTTGTTTATTCATAGTGAAATTATGCTATAAATGATTAGAAATCGTTAAACACTAAAAAGTCAGTTAACGTTTTAATCATTAAAATGATTCAAATGTTATCATAATAAGTTTTAATTTATCGAACCTCACCGCCCCATTATCACATGCTCAGTAATGGATAGTGGCTATGACTGAAGAATCGGAGAACCGAGTTCGAATTCTAGTCAGGTTCACTTACGTGTTAAAACCTCTGGAAAAAGTATGAATCCATCTCTTCTCTCCTCAGTCATGGGTAAATATCAGGGTAGACTGGGTCCTATAGCCTTAGGTAGCAACCAGAAGCTTTCCTTCCAGAAAAAGGAAAACTCTGAATTCAAACCAGCTATATTCGCTTGCCACACTGGACCATTGAAGTGCTGTCTCTTGCTCTTCTTACGGCCATATCACGTCTTCCTCTATAATAAGACTTTCGATCACTATACCGGTAGAAACTAATTTCACTGCTTAAAAAACAAAGATGTCTCCTCAAACACGTTTGCCTACTAAGCATAACCTTTATGCAGGGGGCGGGTTTTCAAAAGTTGCTAAAAAGCGTGTATTTTGTGAAGTGGCAAATCTAGGACATTATAATCTATAATTATCCCAACAAATTTTCCAAGTAATATACTATTAGGTTGGTGCAAAAATAATGTCGTTTTCTCACATATGTGAGAAAACGACATTATTTTTGCACCAACCTAATATCATATTCCTAGGTATTATTATGAAAGTAATTCAATGTTAGATCGACCATCCCATAATAGTAAGAAGTCTTAAAACAAAGGTATTGGGATCTCTATGTTAACTCAGACAAAACAGACTACATAAACATTTATTGGTGGTAATATTTTTTTCAAAAACGTATTGCTTGCAATATTTTTTTCAGAAATATATTGCTGGTAATAGTTTGTTTTTTTTTTTTCTTCAAAAACTTATTTCTGGTAATAATTTTTTTACAAAGTATTTCTGGCATTAAAACCCATTTTTACGCTTTTACAATGCTTTTTACCTCAGTTTCCGCGTTAACTATTTGCCCATAGCTGGGACCCTAACAGGTGCTACCACCGCGAGTCAGGGTGGACCTGGGAACACCAGCAATTAAGAGGTGGTTTCATGCTCCTCAAAACCTCATGATCAAAGGCTTTTCTGTTGGATGTAGTTTATCGTTTTACCCAGGACGCAGATGTAGTTTATCGTCATACCCAGGACGAATTTATCTAGTAAAATCTTTAGTTGCGAAAGCGATGTAAACACACGCATTGGTAAAGCCTGTGTTACCGTCAACAAATTATCTCTAGAGTGGGAATCAGGCAACATGAAAATGCGGCCTCTTTCAAACAACTGTTACCTCTGTCTTATTGTATGGCTGCTCAGCATTGACCCTTGTCTCAAACTTGGAAAGAAGATTGGATAGCGCCTACATCCACTTGCGAGTGGCTTTGAGAGAGATCTTGGAGAGATCGACTGACCAATGATCGATACTATGGAAACCTTTGTCTAGTATAAGATTTCATCAAAGAGCGTAGAGTCAGATTCGCAGAACATTGTTGGGGAGCGAAAGACGAAATTCTTAGTGAAGTTTTTTTTTTGTGGGAGCCTACACAAGGGAGAACTATCAGAAGAAAAATCGAGACCCTTTTTTTTTTTTAATCAATTTTAAGTATTTCACCCGAGGCAAGGCGGGCATGCCAGTAGAAAGCAGGGACTTGGGGAGAGTAAAGGTGAGAGAAAAGACTTTGTATAAAAGAAGGATCGAGAAAAGGCTAAATAAAGGATCAAGGTAACAGAAGATGGCTATTGACATTACATTTAAATTTTTGAAGATTGTAGTTATCAGGGAAGCAAGGAAACGGATGGGAGTTCTAAAGGCGGGAAATGAGAGAAAAGAAAATATTTTAATAGAAGTGGTCGGTTACATTGAACTTTCAACAGTAAAAGTATGGGACCTAGATGCCAATAAGCAGATTTGTGTCAGCATAAACGGCAATCCTTCTGACCTGCTGAATATGATGAACAATAGAATTTGGTGCTGACAGTGAGTCACGGGAATCCGTGTAAGCTGTGTGGATGATAAGAAGAAATAATGTTGGAATAAAAAGGATCCATTAATTGCAAACACACACACACACACACACACACACACACACACACACACACACACACACACACACACAGAGGGGCTTACGGCTATATAACGTTGAAACCGGTTCCCGTTGGACCACCGAAGATAAGCACGAAGAGGCATGACACGTGGAACTAGAACATTCTACTCTGGTGAATGAAATGAAGGGTTTGCTTTGAAATTCCAATCACCTGAAGAAGGCCAGAGCGTACAACGACCGAAACGCCGTGAATATGGCAACAAAGATTAGAACAGTCCGAACAATATAAATAGTGTAAATTATTATTATCTCCTCCCAGGAGTCAAATAATATATATTGAGAAGCTAATATGAAGAATGGAAAATGAACTTTTCTGGGTATTATCTGAATGATGCATATAGAGGATTCCTGACTAGAACTACTGTAAGGCCACGAAAGGAGGAGATGAGAAACGAATATTATGAGGATATGTAGGATAGATAACGGTTGACCCTAAACTCGAAGAAGTTAAGATAGTGAACCGGGAAACCTCTTTTCCAGAGTCTGTTCCACATTTCTTGGGAGAAAGCTGTTTGTGCGGAACTTCCTCCTTGCTAATGGAATAAGAAGGGAATGAGAATGATTCTTCCCCTCTGTACGTGGCATGGTGGGAAGGTCTGAATTGGTGGAACTAAGGAATGTAGCTCGTCTAAACATCAGCCATAAGTAGAGAGATAAAAGACTGGGGGTGGGCAGTCTAGATATGGCAGCAATACTCAATTCTTGGTCAGATCTGACTCTTGTAAAGGAACCGACCATTCCCACAGCATCTTTAGCGATGAAATGAATAAACAAGACTGGAGAGTAACGAATGAGCAGGACCAGCCTAACCATGGCAGCATTACCCCATTCTTGGTTAAACTTACTCTTTTCCCTGCATCTTTAACGATGAAATGAATAAACGACTTCCATTTGCCTTCTGGGACAAGCTTTAAACCCAATAATCGTTCGAGCGACTCATTAATGGTGTTACCACTCATCAGGATTGAAGTATATTGAGGTTTGTACTGTGGTGATTGAACGTTACCAGCTTTCTTTGGAAGATATTGAATGATACAGGCCATATAGTCTTTGTTTTTAACTCTGTCAAGGCTTAAAAGTGTGGACTGGATATGTTCAGCCTTGATATGGCAGTAGTTTACTCTATTTTGTGTCTGATCTGGCTATTGCAAATATAGAGCACGGCGGAAGGCGCCATTTATTTTCTGGAGCGGTACAAGAAACCAGCCATTTTTTTTCAGCAACTTTAGCGATGGTTCGTATATACGATTTACACTTGAGGTCTGGTGTGGCCTTGCGTCCCAACAGACATTCGAGGCAATAGGGCCTCCTTGAGAAAAGAAACATTCATCAAGACTGAAGAAAATCCTGGGTTTGCTTGGTGATGCGGAAACGTTACGAGCTTGGAAGAATTGAATGACACAAGCCAAAAGGTTGTTTTTTGCCCAACAATTAGCCGAATATGATGCAGAAGACATTTTCTTTAAAATGAAGGATACTAAATCTGCATATAGGTTAGTTTTAACTTAATTATAATTAATTTTAATTAGTTTTAGCTGGTGAAAATTTCACTGGTTTCCTATTTGAAATTTCTGATAAATCTTAATTTTTTAAGTTAATGATTGAATAAGCTCATAGCGAGTTCTACGACAATAAAATACGCGTATAAAGTCGCTTATCGCATCGTTAAACATTTAAGCTTAACAACTTTAACAAAATATTGCAATAACAATCATAAATATGAATTTTGGTCGTTATTTTAAGAAGTAAGGGGGTACAAATGGAAAGATTTGAAATTGAAAACTTTTTCCATTTCACTGAAGCAGATTTTATCTCCCTTTCTTCCTTTTATTTTCTCACTGAAACCAAATAGCGCGTCTGATATGTCTTTTCTCTTCTCATCCGATCAAAACGGAATAGTCCATTATTTATGAGGTACTGGCTGGGTGTAATGGTCGTACGAACTAACGAAGGGAGGGACAAGCACAATTATTAGTAGGGTGAATAGTTATTAAGAAGTCATAATTATTATTTAATATCGTTTAAAATAAACGATTGAAATTTTTTTTATTTATATTCATTGCTTGACTCGTTTTAACTTGCAAGTCCAATCAACATTTCCGGTCTTAGCCTACATTCAAAGATGTTTGTCCACTAGTGGCCTAACAAAAAGTTTTAAAAAAGCACAGAGTGAGGATCGAACTCATTACAGTGATACTAGTATGCCATACTACGCTTATAAAGCAGCACAAAACAGCTGAATGCCTATTAAAAAGCGCGCATATGTATGTACGAAAACCACTCTGACACAAGCACGTACACATACGCATACAATCTCGTATACACACACATACACACACACGGTTTGTTTAATGGTGACGTTAAAACTGATTTTTTTTAATTTTCTGAAATAGAAGTGTTTAATTTATAAGCTGTGCACGCTATAAGGGAGTTTTATCTGGAAATGGCACATTAAAACTGTCAAGTTATTTGCCTAAAGGTAATTTTAATTAAGTACTGCTGCTTTCAAGCAATTTCTAAATTTAAATTTATCACGGCATTATTCATTCTTTTATTGTTGTTCTCTTTGTCCTCCTTCTTTTTCTTCTTCTTTTTCTTCTTCTTCTTTTTCTTTTTTTTTTTTCTTTGATTTCCTCAGTTGTATCTTAATTTCATGTCACTTTCTTTTTCGTTGGGGGGCGGGATTTTTAATTTGTCTTTTTCTCATTCTCTTTTTTTAGGAAAGGTTCTTTATTGTTCTTTGCTTTTATTTTTGCTATTTTTCTTTTCTATCTTATTTATTTGATTACGCTTCTCATTTGCCGCCTTTTCTATTTTCTTTCTTCCTTTCTTTCTTCTTCCTTTCTGTTTTTCTCCCCTGGTGCTGTCTTTTTTTTTTTTTTTTTTCTTTTATTTTGCTTTTGTATTTTTATATGAATTCATCACTTTTTCTTTACTTTCTTGTAAAATGATTTCTTGCTATTTTGCTTTCCTATTTTCTTTCTTAGTTTATATTTTTGTGCATCGATTTTATTTCACACTTTTTAAATTTTTTCTTTTTCTTTTATTTTTCCTTTAATTCCTTCTTTCTTTATTTCTTTATTTATTTAAATATTTATCTTAATTTTTCTCTCCATATTTTTCTATTAAACTCTGAGTAAAAATTTAAATAATTTTTTTCTTCTGCGTTAAAAATTTACAAATCTATGTTTTATTTTATTTTATTCTTTAATTTAATTTAATTTTTTGCAATAAAAAAAAGCAAACGACGACAGACGACACTGTTGGGTTGTGTAGGGAAGAAGAAAATGACATTAAGTCGAACCAAGACAAAAGGAAAGGTTTTAAATGTCGGGCATAAATATTGGGGGTTTTTTTTTAAGGCGTAAAATCGTGAGAAACCCAAGAAGCTGCAAGAAACTCATTTCGAATGATTGCTTTTCTTTCATTCTGGCTGCCTCACTTTCTTTTTTCGTTCTTTTTCATTTACACACATTATTCTTTAGAAAGAAATCAAATCTCCTGTAAGAAAATTAGGCCTATATTGAATTTCGATCACCTATAAATTAGTCTCCATCTGTGTTGAGATGGATACATAGGTAGGAAGATATAGAAAAAGATAAATAGATAGGAAGAGATTTAGATTGATAGATAGATAGATAGATATGAACTGATTGAGATAGACAGAGATAGTAATGATTGATATAGATAGATAGATAGATATGAACTGATTGAGATATATAGAGAGATATAGTAATGATTGATTTAGATAGATGGAAATCGACTGATTTAGATAGATAGATAGATAGATAGATAGATAGATCTGAACTGATTGAGATAGATAGATAGATAGATAGATATGAACTGATTGAGATATATAGAGAGATATAGTAATGATTGATTTAGATAGATGAAAATCGACTGATTTAGATAGATAGATAGATATGAACTGATTAAGATAGATATTAAAATAGGAAGAGATTGGGGAAACATTTTATGAGGGAACGTATAAGTTTTCTTTTTTCCAAACAAATA